>JAAGEH010000072.1:0-32333 GCA_011751065.1 Lasiurus cinereus | reverse complement strand
TCCAAGTCCATCCCCTCCCCCGTCCCCTCCAAGTCCATCCCCTCCCCTCATCCCCCCTCCAAGTCCATCCCCTCCCATCATCCCCTCCAAGACCATCACCCCCTCCATCTTCTCCCACCAACCCCCTCCAAGACCATGGCCTCCCCCATCACCTCCCACCCTCTCTCTCCAAGACCCACCAAGGACTCCCTGGTTTGGGCCCTTCTGTGTTCCCGAGGGCTCCTCCTCGGTCCTCCCCCTGGCACCCCGTCTCCCCTCAGGTCTGTCAGCTCTGGTCTTGGGTGCCGACAGGAGCGCCGCTGCAAAGTCTCCGAGGGACCCTCCGCCTCATGCTTCGCGACCCCTGCTCGGGGTAGGAGCCTTTCCGTCCGCCTGGACTCTGTTGTCCAGGGACGCCGGAAGCGGGGGGACCGAGTCCGCAAGAAGATGGAAAGTGTTCGTGTGAAAGCCCTCCGGTCGGAAACACACCCTGGAAGGGAACGGTTCCAAAAGCTTTCAGTTCCGCAGACCTGAGTCTCAGTCGTTCTGTGCAACAGATACTCGTTAAGTGCGTCCTCTATGCCAGCTTCTGGGGGCTGAAGCGGAAAGCGAACCAGACCCAAGTCGCCCCTGCCTTCCTCCCCCTGAGAAGCGGCAGATCGTATTTTTATTGGGTACTTGCTGCAGCGAGGAGCCCGCCTAGGCCGCCTGGCGGCGACAAAGACCACAGTATGCATGGAAAGGTCGCCTCCTGGGAGGAAGAGGTTGGGGGATCACAGCCAGAAGGCTGACCTTGGGACCCGGGCGTGGATGCGTCCTGCATCTCGGAAGAAGGTAGTACGGGTTGGTTCCAAAGGGGAAGGTCCTCTGGTGTCGCAAACTCTGAAGCTTAGGCCCGAGGACCCCTCGCTGGCACAAGCCCTTGCCTGGGAACGAGTGAGGGCGACTCCGAGCAGCTAAGATGAGCAACGGCTGCGCACCAACCGGGAAGAATAGACGCGCCCCTGTGTGCACAGCAGCGGCCTGTACAAGAGCTAAGATCCGCAACCGGCCCCAGCGCCCGTCAGTGGACCAGTGGATACAAAGCTGTGGGGCGTTTACACAATGGGACGCTGTGTGGCTGTCAAAAAAGAGGAGGAAGTGGAGGCGGGGGAAGGAGGATTTCTCTTAAAAAATATATATATTTTATTGATTTTAGAGAGGAAGAGAGAAACATATATGATGAGAGAGAATCATTGATTGGCTGCCTCCTGCACGCCCCTTACTGGGGATCGAGCCTGAAACCCAGGCATGTGCCCTTGGCCGGAATGGAACCTGGGACCCTTCAGTCTGCAGGCTGATGCTCTATCCATTAAGCAACACCAGCTAGGGCTGAATACTTTTAAAAAATATATTTTTAGCTGAAACCGGTTTGGCTCTGGATAGAGCATCAGACTGAAAGGTCCCAGGTTTGATTCTAGTCAAGGGCATGTACCTTGGTTGTGGGTACATCCCCAGGGGGGGGCATGCAAGAGGCAGCTGATCAATGTCTCTCTCTCATCCATGTTTCTAACTCTCTATTCCTCTCCCTTCCTCTCTGTAAAAAATCAATAAAATATATTAAAAAATATTTTTATTGCCGAAACCGGTTTGGCTCAGTGGAGAGAGCGTCGGCCTGCAGACTAAAAGGTCTCAGGTTCGATTCCGGTCAAGGGCATGTATCCTGGTTACAGGCACATCCCCTGTGGGCGCAGAAGGCAGGCGGCTGATCAATGTCTCTCTCTCTCATCCATGTTTCTAACTCTCTATCCTTCTCCCTTCCTCTCTGTAAAAAATCAATAAAATATATTTAAAACGTATTTTTATTGATTTCAGAGAGTAAGAGGGAGGGAGAGAGATGGAAATATCAATGCTGAGAGAATCATGGATTGGCTGCCTCCTGCACACCCCTTACTGGGGATCAAGCCCACAACCCAGGCGTGTGCCCTTGGCCGGAATCGAACCTGGGACCCTTCAGTCCACAGGCCTATGCTCTATCCACTGAGCCAAACCAGGTAGGGCTGAATTCTTTTGTTACAGAAATAGTCCATCCTATATAATAAAAGGCTAATATGCAAATTGTCCCCTTGGGAGTTCTACTGGAGACCCAGTTTGCTCACTCACTATGATGTCCGCTGACCACTAGGGGGCAGTGTGGAACATGGTGGGTAACCAGTGGTGTCAGTGTTGAGGGAGCAAGGGAAGGAAGAGGTGGGGAACCTGATCACAGGCCAGGCCTAGGGACCCTACCCGTGCACGATTTTCACACACCAGGCCTCTAGTAATAAGATAAACATAAATAGAAGACTTCCTTTGTGCGCTAGTCGAGATAGAATAGGTTATGCTGCTAACAGCCCCCACACTCGATGGCTCGACACAACAAATGTGTGTGTTAAATGCCACATCTCCAAGGAAGCCCGGGTTGTTCGCTGCAGAGCCTCTGGGGCTCAGGCTGATTGGGAACTTAATACATGGCAGACCAGTTTTTTTTTAATATATTTTATTGATTTTTTACAGAGAAGAAGGAAGAGGGATAGAGAGTTAGAAACATCGATGAAAGAGATACATCGATCTGCTGCTGCTTCCTGCACGCCCCCACTGGAGGTGTGCCCACAACCAAGGTACATGCCCTTGACCGGAATTGAACCTGAGACCTTTCAGTCCCCAGGCCGACGCTATATCCACTGAGCCAAACTGATTAGGGCCGGACCAGTAGTTTTATTGCTAGCTTTACCCAGTGGCCAGATAAGTTTCTATTGAGCGAGAACCAAAAAAAAAAAGTTTTACATACATGTTAAAGTCATGTTTTAAAATTAAATGCCCTTTGCATTTTGAAGTTATTTATTACCTGTTCTTACAAGCTAATATCTTTTTAAAGTCTGCTTTTGCCAAAACCAGTTTGGCTCAGTGGGTAGAGCGTCAGCCTGCACCCAGGTTCGATTCCGGTCAAGGGCATGTACCTTGGTTGCGTGCACACCTCCAGTAGGGGGTGTGCAAGAGGCTGCTGATTGATGTCTCTCATCGATGTTTCTCTCTATCCCTCTCCCTTCCTCTCTGTAAAAAAATCAATAAAATATATATTTTTAAAAAATAAATACAGCGTGCTACTTTGCAAAACTATGTAACATGAAGCGGGAATTCTCATGATCCGTCTGCAATGTGTTAACTTCAACCAGGCGGTCCTCCCTTCTCCCTTCCCCTCCCCCCAAACACAAATCGGCAGGAACGGGATGTGGTGACGGCCCGCTGGCTCTCCCTTTGAGCTTTCATTAGCTGCTCGTTAGCAAACACACACACGACCACGTCTAACTGCAATTTAACTATATATATATATATATATATATATATATATATATATATTGACTTTTCAGAGAGGAAGGGAGAGGGAGAGAAACATCCACCAGTTGCCTTTTGCACGCCCCCCACTGGGGATGTGCCCGCAACCAGGATACATGCCCTTGACCAGAATGGAACCCGGACCCTTCAGTCCGCAGGCGGACGCTCTGTCCACTGAGCCACACCGGCCAGGACCGGGAAGTGCAATCTTCTCCTGTTCGCAGAACGAGGAGAAACAGGGGATTTGGGGATGGGTGGTCATTTTTAGGCATGTCCGACACTGCCCTTCCACAAAAGCCGTGTAGGGAGGGGTGCCCCCTAGCTCTTCCCTCCCCCGTCTCTTTCCCCACTGGGGTCTCACAGCCCCCGACCGTGTCACGCACGAGCAGTTTTGTGCACGTGGTCCCGAGGAGTGTGGCAGCTTGCCTGAGGTCCCAGCCAGGCCGCGGAGGCGTTAAGTGGGTGAGGCAGAGTGTGACTAGAGGCCAGCCCTGTCCCAGGTGCCGCTGCAAACAGCCTGTCTCCTCCCAGACCTCGCCCCCGCCCCCGCCTGCGGCTCGGAGCCACAGCCCCGCCCTCCCCGTGCTGCCGTCCGCGGAATGTCTTTCTGGACACGGACGTGGAAAGCCTTCCGGTTGTAAATGTAGCCCGGTCCCCGCGCAGCAGGCGACGACGGAAACATGCCATGGGAGCACCGGCAAAGGTTGTTCAGTTCTGGCGAGGGTCAGCTGACAGCCAGAGCCTATGGAGCTGGCAAAAAGGCGAGCTCCTAGACCCGGACCCGTGTGGCTCGGCGGTTGGAGCGTGGATCTAGGAACCAGGAGGTCACGGGTTGTGGCGCCATCCCCAGGGTGGGGCGTGCAGGAGGCGGCCGATCCATGGTTCTCTCACCACTGATGTTTCTATCTCTCTCTCTCCCTTCCTCTCTGAAACCAATAAAGATATTTTTAAAAATAAATTGGCAGCCCTAACCGGTGTGGCTCAGTGGATAGTGTCGGCCTGCAGATTGAAGGGTCCCGGGTTGGATTCCGGTCAAGGGCATGGACCTTGGTTGCGGGCACATCCCCAGTGGAGGGCGTGCAGGAGGCAGCCGATCGATGTTTCTCTCTCATCTCATCGATGTTTCTAACTCTCTTGTAAAAATATATATATATATATATTTATTTTATTTTATTTTTATTTTTTTTGCAGGGGAGAGCGCGGACGCAGTCCCCCACTACCACGCGTTATGCAGTCGAGTTTCCCACGTTGGGGGAAATCGCAGGGGTCAGCACATCCGGAGTGCAATGGATAAGCCTCGCCCTGGGAAAACCACCTTCGTGATCATGGTATCTCCCCTGCCAGGTAAGTATAATAAAATATATTTTTAAAAAAAGAGAGAAATTGGCAGTCCCCCAGCGTCCCACGCGGTCTGTCTCCTGGGTGTAGGGGGGAGGGAAGAGTTGTAGGTGACAGGTGGCTTACCTGAAAGCCCCGCCCACCCCAGTGCGCCTGCGCGGTGGCTATGACGCCAGCGCGAGCCCCACCCCCTTCCAGGGCGACCGCAGGCCAAGGGGGCGGGGCCTGGGCACAAGATGGCCGCGGAGCGCCCGGAGTCCCAGAGTCCGAGCTCAGCGGCCCGGGAGCCGCGCTCCCCGGAGCTGCCAGACCTGGTGCGAAGGAGAAGGGGACCTGGGCGAGGAGCTCCCGCGGGGAGGAGGCCGCAGGGCAGGGGGCAGGGCCGGGGCGGGGCCTCTGAGGCTGGGCGGGGGGGGTGTATTTAGAGCCGTGGCCTGAGGGCGGGGTTTCTCGGGTTGAGCTGGGGGCGTGGTCTATGGCGGAGCCTATGGTGGTATCGGGGCGGGGCTTAATGGGGCGGGGCCTGGAGAACATCTAGGCGGTGGATAGGTCCAGGTATTGAATTTGTCAAATGAGGAGGCGGAGCCTTCAGAGGGGCGGGGCCTCCCAGAGACTGTGGGGCAAGTGGGCTGGGGTGGAGGGCTGGGAAAGTGATCTTGGGGCACCCACGGCGTAGGGGTGTGATTCTCTGTAAGGGCCTGGGTGACGCACCTCGAATTCCCAAGGGAGGATGTTTGAGGGAGAACCCCCTCAAACATCCCCGGGTGGCTTCGAGACCACTCTCCGGTCCCCCTACTCGGAACGGGAGAGGGAGGACATTCATTCATTCATTCATTCATTCATTCAAGGAACATTTCCTTGGCGGTTCATAGATGGGTAGATGAGGGAGGCAGATGGGGACTCTGCTGGCCTGCAGCTTGCAGTCTGGTGGGGGAGAGAGGCGTTGAGGGGATGGGTTGTGTAGAGCTCCAGAAAGGAAATGAAGACGGGGTGCGGGTGGGGGAGCTAAATTTAGACGAGAGCAGTCAGCTGCGTGCCGGCTTCTATTTACACCGGGGCCGCGAGATAAGCAGGAGCAGGTGGCAGCGGACATTCCGGGCCGTCTGGGGTTTGTAAGCGCAGTTGAGCCACGGAGCGTTTTTGAGGGGGAGCTGACTTTGTGATCCAGTTTCCATGTTCAAAAAGGTCCTGTGGGCTGTCGGCGAGAAGGGCTACCAGGAGCGGGCCAAGCACCGAGGGTCCATGCAGGAGCCCTTCTGAGTCGAGGCCGGACATGGCTGCGCTCAGTCTGGCGGGAGGGGGTAGAAGGGGGAGTCTTGATGGGACTAGAGCAGCAGCTAGAATTGAGGGGGTACAAAGGAGACGAGCCTTGAAAGGAATGGGTCGTCTTAGGGGTGGGGTTTGAGACAGGGTCCACAGGCTCCTCTCTTCTCCCCCCACCCCCACCCCAGGTCCTGGTGCCCGAGGACAGCAGCCCCGCCACGCCCCCGCCCGACCTCATTGAGATCCAGGTGGTGAAGGTGACAGACACCATCCTGGCGCCGGAGCCCCCGGACCCGGGCTCCCTCCGCTGTGCCTTGTGCCCCGCCGCCTTCCGTCTGGTCTCCGAGCTGCTGTTCCACGAACATGGCCATCTGGCCGGGGCCGCGGGCGGCGGGCGGGGCGCGGACCCCGGCCGATGCCACGTGTGTGGCCACCGCTGCCCGGGCCCCGCCAGCCTCCGCGCCCACTACAGCCTGCACACGGGGGAGCGCCCGTACCGCTGCCCGCTCTGTCCCCGCGCCTTCAGGGCGCTGGCGGCCCTGCTGCGGCACCAGCTCCGGCACGGGGCGGAGCCGGGAGCCTCCCAGAGGCCCCCCGGGGCGGCCTCGGTGGCGACTCGGGGACAGGGGCCCGGGGTGCCCCCGGAGAGATCCGAGGCGGTGCTGGCGGCGGCGGGCGCGGCCGTGGGAAAGCCGTTCGCCTGCAGGTTCTGCGCCAAGCCGTTCCGCCGCTCCTCGGACATGCGCGACCACGAGCGGGTGCACACGGGCGAGCGGCCCTACCACTGCGGCGTCTGCGGCAAGGGCTTCACGCAGTCCTCGGTGCTGAGCGGCCACGCCCGCATCCACACCGGCGAGCGCCCCTTCCGCTGCGCGCTCTGCCAGCGCACTTTCAACAACGCCTCCAACTTCCGCAAGCACCAGCGCACGCACTTCCACGGCCCGGGGCCGGGGCCCAGGGACACCGGGAGCCAGCCGGCGGCGGCGGGGGCCGAGGGGCCTGGCGCTGGGTGTGGGGCGCGGAATACGCAGGAAGAGGGGCACGGGGAGACAGCGACCATGCAGGTGAAGGTCGACTAGTAGGCTGGGCTGCAGGGGAGGAATCGGGTGGGACTGGCGGGAAGGTGAGAGAAGAGGGGAGATGCAGCGGGGAGAGCAGAAGGACAGCCACGTTTAGGGCTCCCCCAAACCCACCGGGCAGCTCCGAGTCAGAGAAAGGCACCAACACAGCTCCTTGGAAGTCCAGCTAAATGCCAGGAACGCGGGCTGACCGTCTGGCCAGGCCACCTGCTTGTTGGGTGGAGTGTGTGCACCGGACAGAGACACACCCCACCCCCCCGCCCGCAGGTGAGCCAGGGCTGAGGGCATGGGCAGAGGCGGGGTGGATCCCAGTGTCCCCGGCCAGCCCTTCATCACTGAAACCCTCCCTGAACTGTCTTGGGGCCCAAGGTAGACCAGGATGGAATCCTTTGCCTACCTCACTGGTTGCCCTGAATATGGGAAACACCATAAGGAGACACCATAAAGATCCTCCATAAAGAAACTGGAGCCCTGATCGGTGCAGCTCAGTGGATAGAGCATCGGCCTGTGGACTGAAGGGTCCCAGGTTCCCAGGTTCGATTCCGGTCAAGAGCATGTATGTACCTTGGTTGCGGGCACATCCCCAGTGGGGGGGTGCAGGAGGCAGTGGATCGATGTTTCTAACTCTCTATCCCTCTCCCGTCCTCTCTGTAAAAAATCAATAAAATGTATTTAAAAAAAAAGAAAGAAACTGGAATCCCATCACCTCAAGCCACGGGGCCCCCAAATCATTGACGAGAGCGCTTGGGCCTCCAGAATTCAGCGTGACTGGCCCTAAGGACCTCGGCTCCAAGAGCTGCTGTCCCAGTCCCCGTGGTCCCCCCATAACCCACCGGACTCCTCTTCCGGGACAACTAAAACCCAGGCAGCAAACGCACCCTCACCCCAGCTCTTAGAGCGTGAGCCTCGGCCCACCCCCAGCCCGCTCTACGGACAGCCTCGGGGTTCGCTAACGGCCATTCCGAGCTGAAGCAAACAGCTTTCTGCCTGGCCCCCCGCTGCCCCGGGGCCAGCAGATGGCCAGCGCGTGGCAGCTGTGCCAAGAAAGTGGGGCGAGGGGAGGACTTGGGAGCGGGAGGTGGGCAGCCTCCAGTCCGATCCTCTTAAAGGGCTTTGGAAGGGTTGCTCTTTGTGGGTCTTGTTTGGGTTGTCTGCGCAGGGGTTGGGGGCCACACTACCGTATTGCCACCAACAGGGGACTGCAGTGTGTGTGTATGTGTGTGTGTGTGTGTGTGTGTGTGAGCTGTTAGGCATCAATCAGGCTTGCAGGGGAGTGGTTATATATTTTATTTATTTTTTAATGTGAAGAATGGAGAGGGAAAGAGAAAAACATCGATCAGCCAAAACCAGTTTGGCTCAGTGGATAGAGCGTCAGCCTGCAGACTGAAAGGTCCCAGGTTCAATTCAAGGGCATGTACCTTGGTTGCAGGCACATCCCCAGTAGGGGGCATGCAAGAGGCAGCTGATTTATATCTCTCTCTCATCAATGTTTCTAACTCTATCTCTCTCTCTTCCTCTCTGTAAAAAAATCAATAAAATATATTTTAAAATATTAAAAAAAATGAAAAGGAAGGAGACCCCGGGTTTGCTCACACTCCTGCTCCCCAGGAAAGAGGAGATGCCCCGTCATCGCGTGAACAGAACATTGTTCTTCCCCAAAGCAATGCCTGCATTTCCTCCCTCTCTCAACCCCCGGGAGAAGCCAGGGCCTGCCACTCGAGCCTGCGCCCTCCCCCGCTGTGGAATCCCTTCCCAAGGTCCTGTCCGACTCAGTGACATTCCTGAACGCTCCCTTGCACAGACCACGCCAGAGAGGCCTCGCCTGGGGATCACTCAGCAGCTGCCCGGCCTCCGGCCCTGCCTCCGCACTCCATCCCACAGCCGAGAGCCTCCTGTAGAACCACGGATCCCCACCCACCCGTCTCCACCCACAGCACCTCCGGCTTTGAGGAGGGACCGCAAACCTGGGTGCCTGCTCGGGCGGAGGGAAAGGAGGAAGGCGGCGGGTTCCGGGAGATAGGGAGAGGGGCACTGGGGCTCAGAGCTGGGGTTGGGGGGAGTGGGGACCGGTGACAGGTTGGCAAACGGCTCCTGGGCTCTGAGGGGGGCAGGCTGGGCCAACAGCATCTGCATTTCCCAGCACCTCGGATTCTGTAAAACGTTTGGATTTCCAAACGCCGGTAACCAAAGCCCACATGGTGTGGTGTGTTTTTCTGTTTTCCGTCTGTTTTTATTTATCTCAGAGAAGAAAGGAGAGGGAGCGATAGACACATCGGTGGGGAGAATCCCTGATTGCCTGCCTCCGGGCCTGACCAGGAACCAACCTGTGACCTCCGGATGCACAGCGGAGGCTCAGCCGCTGACAGCGCCGCGGGGCTGTGTTCGGTTGTTTTCCTGCGTAAGCTCATCAGAATGTGTCAGGGCCTGGACCAGGCTGGCAGCGGCCAGCTTCCCGAGTCTGGGGTCATCCGAGCTCCTTCAGGATCACCTGCCCGCACCCCCACCCTCCCACACACATAATCCAGGACAGCCACCAGGTTTGGCCAGACATGCCAACCCCGCCCCTGGCATCCGTGGCCCTCGGCTCCTGGCCTCATGTCATGGCTCAGGAATCGCTTTCTCGGCCTGGAAGCTGGTTTGGCCCTTGAGCCTGGTCAGGTGATTCCCCAGTGCTCCCCCGCCCGTGTGCTTGGGTGTGCTGCTCCACATCTGGGTGACCGCCGAGGCCGAGACACTGAGTCTACAGCATTACGGCGTGATGGCCACCTACCAGTGTGTGGTGTGTGTGTGTGTGTGTGGGGGTAGGGGGTCAAACTAGACTCGCCCGGGCAGGCCATGCCCCCGACCCGCTTTGTCTTTGTCCCACACCGAGGCGCGTGGGGCTGCGGGGCCAGCTCTGGCCCGACCCCGCCAGCTGACCTTGGAGCCTCCCTCCTCTGACAAATGGGATACCATCTCTCACTATGAGAATCCAAACGAGGGCTGTGGAGGGCTTTGGATCGCCCCCAAATTATTCTGGAGAGGCAGGCGCGGTGAGCCACCTGTGCCTCCACACGAGGCCAGGACTTTTCCTCCGACCCTCCCCGGGACAAGGGGCGTTGCCCGGCGCCCGGCAAAGCGGCAGCCAGGGCTCCGGGCACTGGGGAAGGAGTCTGGGCGGCTGGCCTTTCCGGAGAGCGACTTCCCTGTCTTGGGTGTGGCGATCCCTCAGGAATACCCGGGGGTGGGGAAAGGCAGAGGGCGCCGGGCAAGGTGAAGAATGGGGGAGAAGTACAATCCCGGGGAAGCGTGTTCTCCCCCTCCCCTTGGCCAGCACCGAACCCCGGCTCCCGGGGGTGAGGAAGGACTCCAGGACCCTGGTGATGCGTTTATTCTCTGCTCTGTACAAGCCGCGTCTGCCACCCCGCCCACCCCCACCCCACAATCTGAAAGGGCCCCAGGCCCCCCTTGCGCCCGCCCCACTCTGCTCAAATCCCAGTGTCCGCCGGAAACCCAGGGAAGGGGAAGGGCACTCCTGCCCATCTCCACCGGAGCTTGTGCGGGGACAGAGCGCTGCTGGGCGGGCTGCTGAGGGTTACACAACGGGTCAGACGGAGGGTCAAGTTCAGTATCAGATGGGGTGGGAGGAGGGCCAGGGGGGTCCAGGGTGGGGGACTCCGCCCGGAAGGAGGCCAGGCTGCCTGCAGTTCTGGAGGATGGAGGGAGAAAGGGCGCGGAGGCGGCAGTCCCAGCGGCGGCCGAGGAGGGGCGCGTCTGGAAGGGGACATCCGAGAGCAGTGGCTCCTGGGAAGCCACCCAGGTCAGGCCTCCTTCCCGGCCAGGGTGCCGGCCCCTGCTCCGGGGCCCGCCAGGCCCTCGGCCTTGTGCGCCAGGCGGTGCTTTTTGAGGCCGTAGGTGTTGGAGAAACCCTCGCCGCAGGAGGAGCAGCGGAAGGGCCGGCCGCCCTGGTGGGCAGCCAGGTGCTTGCGGAAGTAGCCGGGATCCTTGAAGGCCTTGAGGCAGGCGGGGCAGCGCAGCTCGGGCCGCGGGGGCTCATGCGCCCGCTGGTGGCGCAGCACAGAGCTCAGGTAGAAGAAGCCCTTGCCGCAGTGCTCGCAGCGGTAGGCGCGCTCGCCCAGGTGCAGCCGCTGGTGCTCCAGCAGGTTGGAGCGGTAGCGGAAGGTCTTGCCGCAGGCCCCGCAGCGCTGCGGCCGCGCCACGGCGTGCAGCCGCCGGTGCTCCGCCAGGCTGGACGACTGCGCGAAGCGCTTGGCACACACGCCGCACTTGAAGGCCCGCTCGCCGGTGTGCACCACGCGGTGCTGCCGCAGGTACCAGGAGCGCAGGAAGCCGCGGCCGCACACGCCGCACCGGTAGGGCCGCTGCTCCGTGTGGCAGCGCTGGTGGCGCATCAGCAGGGCCGCCTCCCAGAAGCGCTTGCCGCACACCGGGCAGCGGAAGCCGCGCTTCTGCCGGTGGCTGCGCCGGTGCAGGAGCAGGTCGTAGGCGCCAGCGAAGCTCTGGCCACAGAGCCCGCAGCCCAGGGTCCGCCGCACCAGGTGCACGTACTTGTGCGTGACCAGGCCCAGGAAGTGCTTGAAGCTCTGGCCGCAAGTGGCGCAGCTGAAGCGCTCGGGGCCGGAGCTGGCACCCCCGGCGCCCCCGGCCCCCGCCGTGCTGCCGGCGTCATCGCCCCCGGACACCCCTGCCAGCGCTGCCACGGCCGCCCCCACCTCCCCGGCCAGCCCGTTCTCCAGCATGCTGGCTGCCTCGACGGCGCCGCCAGGGCCGTCCGCGGGCTGCTGGCCGCCGGCCGCCGGCGGGAGCAGGCGCTCGGGGGCGGCCTGGTGGACCAGCTTGTGCCACATGAGGTTCTCGATGAAGCCGAAGGTCTTGCCGCACGCGTCGCAGCCGTAAGGCTTCTCCGTCATGTGGGCTTCCTTGTGGCTCATGACGTGGAAAAGATCGGGGAAGTGCTCGCCGCAGTCCGAGCAGGCGTAGCTCAGGCCCTCGGCGGCCCCCGCGGCCGCGGCCCCCGCCCCCGGGCCACAGGCCCCGGGCGCGCCCTGGGCGGCGGGGAGGCCGGCGGCGCCGGCCAGGGCGCAGGGCAGCTGCAGCCGGTGCACCTGGCGGTGGCGCGTCAGGCTCTGCGGGTAGCCGAAGACCTTGCCGCAGAGCTCGCACTTGTAGGGGCGCTCGCGGGTGTGCACCACGTGGTGCTTGCTCAGGTGGAAGGACTCGCGGAAGCGCTTCCCGCACACCGGACACTGATGCGGCTTCTCGCCCGTGTGGATGCGCTCGTGGCGCTTCAGGGTCTCCCGGCGCCCGAAGCCGCGCCCGCAGATGCCGCAGCAGAAGGTCTTTCCGGCGCCACCGGCGGCCGTGCCACCCGCCGCGCTGGTCCCGGCGCCGAGCAGCAGAGGGTGCGCGCCCAGGAGCGGCACGGGCACGGCCCCGTACACCACGGCCGCTGCGGCCGCCGCCGCCTTCTCGGTGTCCGTGGCGGGGGCGTCGGGCGGCAGCAGGTAGGGGCCCGGGGGGAAGGGCGGCGCAGGCTGCGCAACAGCGGCCGCCGCATCCTTGGGCGGATCGGCCACCCCGCCGGGGGCGACGGGCGGCGCGTGCGCGGCCTTGTGGCGGAGCAGGCTCTGCGGCGCCGAGTAGGACTTGCCGCACAGGTCGCAGGGGTACACGGGCCGGGGCCCCGCCGCGCCCGCGTGCGCCGCCTGGTGCTTGAGCAGGTAGGCGGCGTCGCGGAAGGCCTTGCCGCACACCCCGCAGGGCAGGCGCAGCAGGTCGGCCGAGTGCGTCTTCACGTGGCGCTTGAGGCTCTCGCGGCGGTTGAAGCTCTTGCTGCACACGGAGCACGAGAAGGGCTTCTCCCCGGTGTGGATGATCTGGTGCTGGTGCAGGTGGCTGGGCTTCTTGAAGACTTTCCAGCAGAGCGGGCAGGCGAAGGGGCCTTCGCCGCCGCCCGCAGCCGGCGGGGGAGGGGGCGCCCCCACAACGGCCGGGGCGCCAGGGACGGCGTTTCCATCCACGGAGGCGGCGGCGGCGGCGGCGGGGGCGGCGGGCGGGGGCGGCGGGCCCGCGGGGATCGAGGGGGGGACCCCGGCAGCGGCGGCGCCGGGGGGAGCGGGCAGACCCAAGGGCGGGAGGGCCACACCCGGCTGCGGCGGGACCCCGGTGGCGGGCGGCGCGTCCTTGTGGCAGCGGCGGTGGCGGATGAGGCTGGAGACGTGGTTGTAGGTGCGGCCGCAGACGCCGCACTCGTAGGGCCGCTCGCCCGAGTGCACCAGCATGTGCTGCACCAGGTGCGAGGACTGCTTGAAGGACTTCTGGCACACGCCGCACGGGAAGCGCCGCTCCATCAGGTACTTCAGCCTCCGGAAGTAGCCCTTGTCGTCCTTGGTGGGGTCGCAGGGCGCCCCCGCGACGGGTCCCGGCGGGGTCTGCGCCGGAGCGGGGAGCGGCCCGGGGGTCCCGGTGGCAGTGGCCAACCCCGGCGTCACCCCGGGCCCCGAGGCGGGTCCTCCCCGTTTCAGGTTCCCAAACAGGTGCTGGTGTCCCGAGAGGTCCACGATGCCCCACTGCGGGGCGGGGAAGGCAGCGTCAAAGAGGGGGGGCGGGGGTGCCCCGAAGGCGGGCGGCAGGGGGGGGTCAGGCTTCTTGGCTTGGGAGGAGGTCGAGGAAGAGGAGGAGGAAGAGGAGGAGGAGGAAGAAGAAGGCGTCTCGGCCTTGGGCTTGAAGGCGGCCTGGGGCGGGTAGTCGTACTGGGGCGGTGGGGGCTGTGGCGGCGGCTGCGGCGGGGGTCCCGGGGTGCAAGGCAGGGCGGCCACCGCCTTGGCGTGCTCCCCGTACAGCTCCATGGGCTCGAAGCGCTGGTGGTTGAGGAACTCCAGGAAGTCAAAGGGGTAGCTCTGGAAGTGCACCCCGTCCTCGCCCCCGATGCCTGCGCCCCCCGCGCCGCTGCCTGCGGCGTTGGCCTCCATCTCAGCCGGCGGGGGATGCGAGACCTTTCGGAGAAAAGGGTGCAGCTGAGCATCAGGAGGGCGCGGGGCCTCCACCCTCAAAGGGGTGTGTGCACTGAGGCCCACCCCCACCCCATCTTCTCCGGGACCTCACACACTCTCCGGCCCCCACGCCCTGGGTCCCCAGTACTGCGGCAGGCCCCTGTGCTCTCTCCGGCCCAGACCCTAATCCTCCCAGCACCTCCAGCCTCAGTCCCACATGTTGGGTGCGATGGTAACTATCGTTACTCTGAGTGGTTAAGGGGGTGCCTCCGGGGCCAGACTTGACCCTAAGCTGTGTGACCACGGGCCGTTCCCGACCCTCTCTGGGCCTGGATTTCCTCCTCCGCAGGTGAAAGCGACAAAGCACAGCCCCACTTCCCGGGGCTGCTGGGCGCACCTAGGATCTAACAGCCCCACGCCGCTCAGGGGTAGTCCCGGCACCGAGGCAGCACGGCCATCGCTGTGGCTCCTGGTGGGACAGAGCCTGCACCAGCCCGGGACCTGTGATGGAGACGGTGTTGTGCAAGCAGAGAGGGAGGGCAGGCTGGCACCCGGAAACCCAGCATAGTGGGGTTCCGCTCCCATCTCCTCCCCCCTCACCCCACTTCTGAAGGGGTGGTAGCCCCTAGAGTGCAAGGGGCATCAGGGGGCTGACGTAGCACTGACTCGCAGGGCGCACTGGGTCCCGAGAGCTGTCTGTACGTCAGTGACGTCACTCACCTGGGCGGAGCCTGCGGCAGCCACTCAGAGAACCCCTTCCTGCCCCCTCCAAGTGGCAGCCAATCTCTGGGTACCCCCTTTATAAGACTTTTCATTCCAGACTGCAGCTGTCCATGTCTGCCTCTCTCTTCCCGCCTGCTCCCAGCTCCTCCCATTGATCCTTGAGCCTCGGCCCTACCCAGGGCCCCCACAAACACCTCCACCAAGCAGGGCGAGCCAGCAGGAGCTCCCAAGGTGGGCCAGCTTCTCGGCCACCGACCTGCACTGGGCCTGGCTCTGAGCCTTAGCCCCGAGGTAGGATCAGTGGGCCCACCCAGGGCAGGGCCTGACCATCCATCCATCCATCCACCCGCTGGCCCTCCCCGCTCAGGGGAAAGGTG
Organism: Lasiurus cinereus; assembly: GCA_011751065.1. Lineage (NCBI taxonomy): Eukaryota > Metazoa > Chordata > Mammalia > Chiroptera > Vespertilionidae > Lasiurus > Lasiurus cinereus. Next base: position 17,228 of record JAAGEH010000072.1, on the reverse strand, counting down.
AGTACCTCCTCCCCCACTCACTCCCCGCCACAACCCAGGTGGTATTTTTAGCCACCGGCTCCGGGTGTCCCTGGAGGAGACCCAGCATCCCATGTCCTTCACACCCTCTGGCTTGGCTCATCTCCGAAAGGAGCAAGGCGTGGCTGGCGTGGGAGCAGGAGCCTGGGTGGACGCTCAGAGGGAGACAGGGCTGGAGTGGCAGGTGGGCGCGGAGGAAGCAGAGGGGGAGGAGAGGGGTCTGGGGAAGAAGCCACAGCTGGGCTCACCTCGATCAGCTTGCCTTACTAACGGCTACACTGACCTGGCACTTCCTGCAGGCCCCCCGCCCTTCTGAGCAGGTGGTGCAGGGGAACTCAGTGAACCCCCACAACCCTACAGGACTGCCACACAGGGACCACGATCTTTCCACCTGACAAATGAGAAGATAAGGCACAGAGAGGTCAAATGGCTAGTCCAAGGTTACAGAGTGAGTCTGTGACTGGACCCACTCCCTCCTCCAGTAGGGTTGGTCCCTGAGGTGGAGGAAGTGAGGGGTGGAATGGGGGTGGGGGGAGAGCCCTTCTTTGGGGGTGTTCTGTGGGTTACGTGGGAGCAGGAGGCGGGCGCCCTCCTGAGCAGACAGAACAGTGATGGGGCCAGCCTGTGCCCTCTGCCTCGTATCTCAAGACTCTCCCCTGCCTCCGTCAGGCCTCTGCTCCGATGTCACCTCCACCTCAGCACTGGCTTTCTAGCCCCTGTCCCACTGCATTTTATCATCATGGTCATGGCCACCGATTTACTGAGCCTATTTCACCTGCCCTGTTTGCCATCTGGCCTTCACACCTCACGGCCAGAGCTGGCCTGCCTTGTTAGCCCCTGTGCCCCGGCACCTGGCACAGCATGGGTGCTCCATAAACATCTGCTGATGTGTGGGAATGAAACCGCACCCTCCTAAGCCACCGGTGGGTCCATGAAGAAATCTCTAGGGAAGTTAGATGCATGGAAACACAACACACTTAGGGCGATGCAGCTAAAGCAGTGCTCAGAGGTAAATGTATAGCTGTACATGCCTCTACTGATCAATATTTGTGGAATGAGTGAAAGGATGAGACTAAGATGACCAGAATTCCCACCTAAAGGGAGGGGAACATTTACAGCATCTGAGCTGATATTGAGGTGGGTCCCCAAGAGAAGGAATCAAGGGTGGTGTTGTTCTGAGGGCAAGTGGGTCAGAGAGGAGCAGGGGGAGTTCTTGGGGACAGAACTGACAAGGCTCATGATTATTCCACAAGGAAATGATAGACATTTCCACTTTCAGGGCATCCAAGAGTTCCTTTCTCTCTCTGCCTGCCTCCCTCCCTCCCCATGGAGCCTAATTTATTTTGTTAATCCTCACCCAAGGGTATTTTCCCATCAATTTTTAGAGAGTGGAAGGGAGGGGGAGACACACACAGAGAGAAACATTGATGGGAGAGAGACACATCAATGGGTTGCCTCCTGCACTCTCCCGACCAGGGCCGAGGATCGAGCCTACAACCAAAGTGCATGCCCTTGTCCAGAACTGAACCCAGGACCCTTGAGTCTGCCGCTGACACTCTATCCACTGAGCCAAACCGGCTAGGGCACATAGTTGACTTTCTAAGAGGAGAGGTATCAGGGGAGTGTTTCCTGCAGAGGGATGATGAGGGAAGGGTCTCAAGCACTAGTAGGTCCATGGCAACCAGTCACAGTCACACAGCTCATGTTTATTGTTTGACCAGATGGACAGGAACCATCACCTGGATGTACCACAACAGTCCGGTGCCATTACTGGTCCCATAAGTGGGGAAACAAAAGAAAGGGGAAGCTGTGTTCCATGGTCAGACAGCCAGTCAAGGGGAAAGCAGGCTTCGATTCCAAGTCTCCTTGATGCCAAGACCTGTGGGCCACTCCCCTGCCACAAGCTGCTTTAGGACAACATACTAGTCTACCTAATAAAAGAGCACCATGCTCATTGACCGTGCCTTCACGACACCCATTGAGCCAATCAGGCGGGAGTATGCAAATCAACCCAACAAAGATGTGGGTTAATTTGCATATACAGGCGCCCAGTGGCTGGGGCCAGGGCCGGATGCTTGCATGGTTGCCATGGCGATGCAGGCACTCCATACAGCCCCAGCCCCTTTGGGGTTCTGGGCAGCGTCCGAAGGTGGAAAGGCAGCTCCGGCCGGAGCAGAAAGGCAGCTTGGCTCCGGGCCAGAGCGGGGAGGCAGTGCCGGCAGCCTGGGGAAGGAAGGCCCATTTTGCATGAATCTTCGTGCATCGGGCCTCTGGTTTTTCAATGACGATAATGGTAACATCTAGTAGCACGTGACGCTGAACGAGAGCTCTCTACACACCAAATACATGTCTACGTCCTTCAGAGCGTCCACTTAATGAGTCTTCCTGGCAATCCTAGCAATGGTGCCAACCATGAACTGTTTCCCGGCGGGAGAGGCCGATGGGTCTCTTGAAGTCACACCGCTCACAGGCTTCCAGGCAGGCAGTGGGGCTCCTCCCCACGACATGCTGCCTTTCAATACTGCTTCCAAAGAAGGTCCCACTCCCCGCTACACTCCAAATACGCCGTCTCGCCACTTCCCGGACAGGGCCCCGGACCAGCCACCGGCTTTTACTGGACGCCAAGTGCTGTGCGTGTCCTGTGTGGCTGTCTGAACTGAACTTCAGGACAGACTCACAAGGTAGTTTGTAGGCAGGAGGACCACGGCCAAACCATGTCCCTCCTCTGCTGAACCCCTGCAGGGACCCCATGTCACGCACTGGCCCTGTGCTGACCTGCACGGCCCCCAGCCTCCCGGCTGCTCCTGCAGGGTGCCAGCTGCATGCCCGCCCCGGGCCTTTGCACTGGATGCCGCTTCTGCCCGGAACGCTCTGACTCACTCCCCAACCACCTGCACATCTTCACTCAAATGTCATCTTCCCAGGGACCCCGGGAACCTATCGCCCGGGTCAGGAGCCCTCCCGCCCGCTGCACCCCTCTCCCTGCCACCCACTAATAACCATGCACTCTGCTTGTCTGTCTTGGGGTGGCCTCCCCCTCTAGAAGGGGGAGGGGATCCATGCACACAGGATGTTTACTGTGTTCTGGTCACTGCTCTATTCCCAGGACCCAGTACAGTGCCTGTCTCCAAAAGACTGTTCAATGAGTGAGAACGGGGCTGGAAGAAAGGGAGCAGTTTAACCGCTCAGCCACAGGAGCACCAGTGGCACCCAGACCTCAGCCTGCTAACCGTTCATTCCTGGGGGGAGGAGCTCAGAGCGACACCCAGGGTGGGCCCCAGTGGTCCTGGGGGAACAGTAACTTTTCAGAAGCACAAGACGATGACAGGAAGTTTTGGAAAGAGGCCTTCTTACCATCCCCGAAGGCCGCCGTCCCGGTAACACCGGGCCCTCAACCTGCTGTCTTCCTTCACACAGGTGTGTTTTATAAGCGCCTACCCCAGGAACCAGCACACGCACCCGAGGACAAGGGGTCCCCTCTAGTTTGTTCTCTGTTGCATACCCAGTGTGCACGCAGTAGGTGCTCACTAAACAGCACCTACTGCGTGCACACTGACAAGTGAACAGACAAGTGAAATACACTCTGGGCTTGGTAGAGGGGACATAGGCCAAGTAACGGTTCACAATGGCCTCACCGCCACGGCCCTCTCAGATCTCACATCCTCTCCCTCGCTCCCACCTCCGGCCACTTCCCCGCTCCCCACAATCACAGCCTACAACAGCCCCCCCAAAGCTTTGCATGGCGAAGTGGGCTCTGCTCATTCAGGCTGCCGCTCGGAAGTAACTACCAGGCTCTCAGAGAGCTCAACTGAGCAACTGATGATGCTCCTTCACTTGTTTTCCATCTGTCCCGACCAGACAGCAAAACCAGCAGAAAGGACCACTCCCTCCCCCTCCTCCGCAGCTGTAGGGGACCCAGAACCCAGCACATGCGGTCAAAGAGGATGCCGTGAACGGATGCCTGAGGAGAGAAGCTCCGCCCGGGGAGACTGGGGGCCGCCTCAGGGGGCCAGGAGGATGGAGGAAGAGCTGGCTGAGAGGTGACAGATTAGGCCGAGGCCTCTGGGTGGGGCGCTGCCCTGTGGGACAAGGACCAGCCACAAGATGGGGCCTGGAGCAGGATGGGGAGCAGGATGGGGTGAGCCCGGCTGTTCCTACCTGAGGAGGGAGAGGGGGGCGGGCACGCCTCTAGAGGGAGCTGTTCAATGCCCAGAGGGTCTGGGGGTGTCGGAAGGGGTATTTTCCCGGGGGGTGGCTGGGGAGGAGGGCGGTGCGAGATAAAAAAGGCATTCTTGGCGGCTGACCACAGAGAGTATTTTTACACACGAGCGGGGTGGTTAGGAGTTTTGGGAGCTGTGTGGGGGCAGAGATAACGGGGCATTCCGTTATGAAGCACAAATGCAACCCTCTTTGGTGGCAACCTCTAGGGTCTACTAAAGGAGGGCTCCGGGCTGGCTGGTCTGCGCGGGGAAGGCAACACGGTGGTATCTGGGGGGGCTGTCCTGGAGGCGGCAATGCCGGGGGGCTACGCAGAAGGAACCCTATGAGAAAGCAGTTTGGGGAGCGACACGAAAGAGGGCGCTTTGGCCGCCGTCCTACGTAGGAGCATCAATGAGGCAGACATCTGGGTGCTCTTAGGGGGACCCTGGCGTGGGCCCCGCGCGAGCAGCACTGATGGGGACGTTCTGGGGAACAGAACGGGCCTGGGCGGGACCCCCCGCCCCCGCTGTCCCCGGGCCTCCAGGTCACGCGCCCCGTCACTCACCGGCGCCGGGGGTCTCCGCCGGGAGGAGGCCGAGGAGGCGGAGGAGGCGCCGCTGCGCTGGGGAGACCCGAGGGCCTGACCGGAAGTGCCGCCTCCTCCCCCTCCCCGGCAGCCCCGCGCCGCCCGCCTGCCCGCCCGCCCGGAAACGGAAGTCGCGTTCGTCTCGGAGGCGCCGGCGTGGAGGAGCTAAAAGAGGAGGCGGTGGCGGCGGCGGCCGGGAGAGGGAAGTGCGCTTGCGCGCTAGCCTGTGGGGCGGAGGGGGCGCGGGCCGGGAAAGCCTAGCCTACTTCCGGTGAGCGACCTGAGCAAGTGCGCCTGCGCGGTGAGCGCCCGCTACTTAGGGCACCGCCCACACCCCCGGTAAGTGGGTTAAGCCCCGCCCACCGCGCAGATCTCACGCTTAAGCCCCGCCCCCGAGCTGAATTCTTTTTCAGAGCTTCATTATAACAAGCCCTCTCCCCAACATCTCAAAATGCGTCCTTCTGGCCTTGGTCCCCTAATTTTCTCCAGTTCATCCCCACCCCCAAGACCCAACTCTCTGGAAGTCCACCTATTCCTCTTAAGCTCCGCCCTCACGGCTTCTTAGGCCAAATCACTCCCTCACTGAAGCCCCGCCCGCACCTCCCTGGCATATAAACTCCATCTCTCTCCCCATTTCAATGTGATCTTTGTGCGTCGGCCTTTTCTAAAGCATTCTCTTGAATCAGTAGTCCTCAAGCTGTGGTCCCAAGACCAGCAGCAGCGGCAGCACCCGGGAAATGGTTAGGAATAGACATTCTCAGATCCCCTGCTCCAGCAGCTCTGAACCAGAAACCCTGGGCGCGGGAACTTGGTTATAAAAGACAGAAGTCACAGCGAGGTCAGGGACAGAATAGGGAAGACAGTGATGCCGTAACAGCTTAGGATGGTAATACTTATCATGGTCACTTCATAACGTATAGAAGTACCGCACTGCTTAATGGACCTGACACTATTGAGTGTATGTCAACTATAACTCCACTAAGAAACGAAGTGAAATGCCCGTCAGGTAGCGCTGATGCAGGCTGCAGTCAGAACCACAGCTTTATGGCACTGGCCCTTATATATTTCTGCAAACCTTGCCCCTGACTTGGCCCTGCCCCCAGCAGCTCTGCCTAGTTTTATTGGGCCCATCCTGCTAAGCTCCCCCTCTCTCAGGGACTCCCTCAGTCACTCCTCTTAGGTTCCCCCTCCCCTTGGCCTGAACAGCAGTCATGCCCCCCCCACCCCGGCACGCACACATCTTGCTCTCCTATTTCCCCTTGAAGCCCCTCCTCTCAGCTAAACCCTATCCCTACCTCTAGATCCCTTTCACTCACTGCACAGCCCCTACGCCAAGTTTAAGCACCACTCCAGCTCATACATACATGGCTTCTCCCAAGCCCCACCCACCACTCGCACCTCCGAGCCCAGTGAGCCTAGCTGCTCAGTCCCCACCCCTCCAGGCCACACCCCTTCCCTACTTACACCCTTGCGAAGCTGTCAGTTCTAACCACTACTATCAACTCAAGTTTTCCTTCGCAAAGGCGCTCAGGGGAAAGGGATGGGGCAGAGTGGTGGCTGCAGGATTTCCAGGAACCTGGCTGCACTGGGGGAGGGCGGGCCTGGGGCCTCGCCAGCACAGAAGGTTCAATGTTCCGCTTAGAGTGGGTGTTTAGGGGCGTGAGCTGGGGTCTGCTGGAGGCGGGAGAGGGGACAAAGGCAGCCGCCAACCCACTTCTTTATCACCAGGCTAAAGGCACGTGTCACCGAGTCCTCCCACATCCCGTGCACTCCCATGGGTGGGGCAGAGGGCAGCCCTGGCCAGTGTGGCTCAGTGGGCTGAGTGCCGCTCCATGTACCCAGAGGTCGCTGGTTCGGTTTCCGGTCAGGTCACATGCCTGGGTTTGGGGCTTGACCCCAGTCGATGGCGGGAAGGAGGCACCCAATCCAGTTTCTCTCCCTCCCCCTTCCTCTCACAAGACAAAGAGAAGCAGAGGAAGGCCAGGCCTCGCACCGTCACTGAACACACAGGGAGCCGGAGGCAGTGATTTATTTCTGTGGCCCCTGCGGTCAAGGGCCTGCAAGTCCGGGAGAAGGTAGCGGAAGGCAGCAGGGCCCACTGGAAGTCGGGGTCCTCACCCGCAACCCCCTCCCGCAACAAGAATCCCCCCAGACAGGAGGGTGTCTGGGCTACACGACCCAGGCGCAGCACCAGCTGGACCCCCAGCTCTGAACCTGGCCGGGGGCCTGGGTCAGGCCAGCTCCTTTCCCTCCGACTCCTCCTCCCCTTCCTCGGCCCCTCCTGTGGCCAGGATGCCCTCGTGGTCCCACTGTAGCTCAGGCTCTGGATCTGGGGGACACGCAGGGGCCCCCATGGTCTCGGGGTGCTTGCGTTTGGCATGGCGCCTGAGCGAGTTGGCCTCCGTGAAGCGCATCCGGCAGATGGGGCACTGGTAGGGGCGCTCCCCGGAGTGCACTCGGTGGTGGTGCGCCAGCTCGCCGGCCTCCCGGAAGCGGCGGGGGCAGAGCTGGCAGCGGAAGGGCCGCAGGCCCGTGTGGATGTTGCAGTGCCGTCGCAGGTGGCTGGACCGCTTGAAGGTCTTGCCGCAGTCCTTGCATTCGTGCGGCTTCAGCTCCGAGTGCGAGATGCTGTGGCGCTCCAGGTCCGAGAGGTAGGGGAAGGCCCGCAGGCACACAGGGCAGAAGTGCGGGGTCTTCCGGGGGCCCGAACCCTCGGGCCCATCGGCCACGGCCCCTTCCGAGACGGTGTAGGGCACACCCTGGTCATCTATCAGCAGGAGGCCGTTGCCATCGCGGCCACCGCCACCGCCCACCGGGGCGGTCACCCCGTGTGCCAGCGGGGGCTCCTGCCCGGACTTGGGGGGGCGGCCCCGCTTGCGAGGGGGGCAGGCCTTGAGCCTCTGATTGGAGGAGGTGGCCCCTCCTCCAGGACGCTCAACCGGGCGGCCCCGGGGGACAGAAGGTAAGGCCAGAGGTTTCTCTTCCTCCCCAGGCAAAGGCGAAGGCAACGGGTCTGGGCTGGGGGTGTCCATTGAGCAGTGGAGGACCTGGGTCTGGGTACTGGAGCCGGGCTACGGGGAGAAAGGGGGCAGCCGTCAGTGCAGGGTAGGTCTGGAGCGCCCCTGGTTCCCTGAGACCTCGCCCATCCCTCTGTCTGCGACTCGAGACCTGGGCATGGCTGACATTCACCGGGATGCACAATGGTCGCCACGCTGGGGAGGAGAAGGACAGGATAATTCTGTGCCAGCGGGTCCACAGGCACGGCCCCGAGCCCCATCCCTGCGCCCCAGGCCTCCCTACCCCCTGCCATGGATCACGAAGTTCAAGGTCAAGGTGAGCCAAAATAAAGAAAAATCTTCAAGGGAGGGCGAGAGTCCAGCTGAGGGAACAGGCCGGGACTGCGATCCTCAAAGCAGAGCGCCCCGCAAACGCCAGAGCTACAGAGGCCCCGGGAATGTTTTGTGTCCGCGCTCTTGACCGGAGAAGTGGGAGGGCCTGGGCAGGACCGGAAGAAAGGCCGTGCTCCCAGGTGCGTCTAGTCTCCAGAGGCTGATGTTCTGGGTTTGACTCCTGAGTCTGTCACTGTCTGTCTGTGTGGCTCTGGGCCAGGCGCACACTTTCCGGAGCCTCCGTTAGGCTTCTGCGAAAGAGGACGGAGTCCCACCGCCTCCTGGGGGCATGCCATGAGGGTGACTCACAGCAACGACTCAGGACACAGAGCGTCGGGAGACATTAGCCCTCGAGGAAGGTCACCATCACCCTCGCTTGGCAAATGGGGGAAACCCGGGCACGGGAGAGCCACGTCAGCTGCCCAAGCTCCCTCTGCTAGGAAGGGGCCGAGCCAAGATTTAGACACAAGGACCCAGCCCGGGAGGGAGAAGAAAGGGTCTCGGGGCCGAGGGGACATCATGGGGTCCGCTGGTCCTGGGAAGTGGACATAGCAGGGCTGTCCGCGGGCACATAGTAAGGACACAATAAACTACCGCCACCACCGCCAGCAGCAGCAGCAGCAGAGCGGGGGTGTCCCGAAGTGGAGGGCTGGGGTGGCGGGGTAAGGGGGAGCACAGCTGCAGTTAGGAGCAGGGGCTGCAGGTGTCACTGCGACCCCTGGGAACAGGCGCACAGATGGCGGGGCAACCGCTTCTCCAGAATCACCCGGTGCGCTCCGGTGAGGGGGCCTGGAGGACAACCACTTGGCTTTGGGGTGGGATGGTGTCCCGACCCTCGCCCACCGCCAGCCCCGAACGTGCGGGGAGAGAAGGGGGGGCGGGCGAGACCTGCGGGGCCGGCCAATGAGCGGCGCCGGGCAGCAAGCAGCGGCGAGGCCGCCAGGAAGGGGGTCTGCGCGCGCGCGCCCGGCTGGCTCCACCGGGCGCGCGAGGTCGGCGAGCGCACGCCGCCCCGAGCGCGGGAGCAGGAGCAGGTGTGGGGGCGCGCTCCCGGCGCGCGCGGCCCCCTCCTCCCCTCCCTCCGCTCCCCGCCCCCCGCCCGGACCCCTCCTCTCGGGTACCTCATTTGCATGCCGCCCGGGGGCTCGCGAGTGTGCGCGTGCGGGGGGCGCCCAGGCCGACGCGTGGGAAGGGGCGGGGGCGAGGGGGCCCGTCCCCTGACGGCGCGCGCGCGCGCGGCGGCCCCGCCCCACGGAGCGGCCCTGGAGGCCCCGCCCACTGCCCCCTCCCCGCCCCGGTCGGACCCGCGGCCGCTGCGAACAAAGGGTCGCTCACGTCCGCGCCTGCCTTCCCCGCGCCCTCGCTGGCCCCGAGCGGAAAGTAACCCACGCACACATGACAACCAGGTAGAGACGCCTTCCCTCCCACGCAACGCCCCGTCGGGGGCCCAGTGAAACATAGGGACCGACAGGATGAGGAGCGGGAAAATGGCTGCTCCTGCCCGTAATGAACATGGCGCCTGGTCAGCTTCACAGCCGCCCGGAGGGCTGAGGGCAAGACGGGACCCGCGCTCTCCGCCTCCCCCCTCCGCGGCCCGCGGCCCGGGATGCCTCGTTTCTCCTGATGCACCGCCAGCATGCCACCCAGGCGGGGCCTGAGGCTGCAAGCAGGGGCTCAGATCTGCCCTCATCTGCGCGGCCACCCGCCAGCGGCGACCCCGCGCCGAGGAGCCGCACGCCCAGCCTGTTGCCCTTAGTCTGCATGGCGCAGGGTCACCCGAATCCCGCCCCTCCTCCTGCCCTCACCCAAGATGGCGCCTACCTGGCTTCTCTAACTGCAGGCGCTGGGAAAGGGACGGGAAAGAGGGAGAGGGGCGGGCGGCTGGGAGGGGGAGGCCAGGAAGGCGGCAGGGAGGGGGAGTGCGGGGGAGAAGGGAGCCGCGGCGGAAGTCGAGGGGCCCCCCGGGTGGAAGTGACGCTGCCCCCGCTGCCCAAAATGTCGGCGCCCAGAGGGAGGTGTAAGTAATTAAAGAGGAAAGCCGACTGACTTTCCTGGCCTCCCGGGGTCGCCCCAGGGCTCCCGAACCCCCGCGCCGTACCTGCGAGGTGCACTCACCCGGCCCTGGGTCCCGCCGGACTTGCCCCCGCCCCGGGTGCCCCGGGCCCGCACCTTTGGGGGGCGGGGGGGAGGGGCACAAAGACCAGTTCTGTGGGCCTGGGTCTTTGGAGGGCACTGGGGAGGGGGGCCGGCCCCGCAGGCGACTGGGCGGGGAGGGGCGGGGCTTGACGGCGGCGGGGGCGGAGCAATGACCGGGAGGTGCCCTATGGGCGGAGCTTATAGCGCGGCTGGGCGGGACTTGGTGGAGGGAGCTGGGTTGGGGGTGGGAGGGGCTCGGGGAAAGGGGTGGGCTTTTATAAAGGGGCGTGGTTTAGTGGGGCTGGTTGGAGGGTCCTAATGGGACTGAGTGGGAAATGAGGCCCGATATGGAGGTGGGAGGAGCTTAGAGCAAAAGGGGTGGAGTTTGTCCCGGGGTGTGTCTTAGAGACAGTGGGATTTAGGAGTGTAATTTGGGGAGCGTTCGTGGAGATAGCAAGCAAAAAGAGTTTCAGTTGGTTTTATCCCAGGACTGTTCCTCAAAGAAGAGTGGGAGGAGCTCACATGGGAGTTTAGAGGGGCTTGTCAAGGAATAGAAGAGGATCCTGGAACAGTGGGAGGGGCTACGAGGGAGTGGGCGGGGCTTAGCCACCGTGGGCGGGGCTTACAGAGGAATAGGAGTCTTTGCAAAGAGCGGGTGAGATTTAAAAACACCCAGTGGGTTAGAGGCTGCTTGGAATGATTAAGAAGATTGGCAGATGAGTGGGAGAAGGGTTTCCAGGGGAGTGGGCGTGGCTTAAAAGTGGGCGGGGCCCAGGTGGGAGAGGCTCCCAGGGGACTGGGTCTGGTCTGTGAGTCTCCAGAGCCCAAGCAGGGTGGACTAATGGGGAGGTGCCTCGCTGACCTTCCCTCCATGTCTCCCCTGCTCCAGAGATCCCCCACGCGCCGCTGCCCTCACGCCTCACCACCATGGATGACGCCCCGCTGCCAGCGCCCCCTGTCCCTGCCCCGGCCCAGGCCCCAGCACCGCCCGCCGCCGCCGCGCCCCCCCGCGTTCCGTTTCACTGCAGTGAGTGTGGCAAGAGCTTCCGCTACCGCTCGGACCTGCGGCGCCACTTTGCGCGTCACACGGCTCTCAAGCCCCACGCGTGCCCGCGCTGCGGCAAGGGCTTCAAGCACAGCTTCAACCTGGCCAACCACCTGCGCTCGCACACGGGCGAGCGGCCCTACCGCTGCTCCGCCTGCCCCAAGGGCTTCCGAGACTCCACCGGCCTCTTGCACCACCAGGTGAGTCCCCTGCAGGCTGGCCCGGCGGCCTCCCGGACCGGACCTGGCCTGGGAGCCCCAGCTGCACTCTGGGCACCAGGGAAAACGTTCCTCTTTCTCCCTCCTTTCTGGTCAAAGCGCCCTGGCCAGTCAGAACGCGGGGGTTTCTCTTTCGGTCCCCACCTAGTTATGGGTTGGAGGCAAACATTCATCGGACATTTGCCCCATCTATAGGTTCCTCTTCTCATCCATCCGCTGGCCATCCTCCCACCCCCACCTCCACCCCCTGCCACACACTGGCACCTGCAATCTTGTATATATGGTTCCCTTGCCTTTTGTTTTGTTTTTTAAATGTTTTTATTGATCTCAGAGAGGAAGGCAGAGGGGGAGAAATAGAAACATCAATGATGAGAGATAACCGTAGATTGGCTGCCTCCTGCATGCCCCCCCCCCCCCACTGGCGATCAAGCCTGTCACCCCAGCATGTGCCCTTGACCGGAATCGAACGTGGGACCCTTCAGTCTGCAGACTGACGCTCTATCCACTGAGCCACACCAGCTAGGGCTTCCTTGCCGTTTGAAAAGACAGAGTTACCACATATGTACTAGCTCTTAAGTTCGGCCATCATCTATTGAGAGCTTCCTCTGCCTCCAACACTGGGGTCGCCCCAGGGAAATCAGTGAAGCCGGAGCGTGTGGAGAACTCACATCGCACTGGAGGCAAGCGCACAGGCCAGAGCGTCCTGAAGGGGGAGGAGTGCTGGGAAGGAGGTTGAGCAGCAGCGAGCCAATGTGCAGGAGTAAAGAGGGGAGAGTGGCAGGCCGCCAGGCCAGGTGCCCGCAGGTGGGGCACGGTGGTATTGGAGACCTGGGCATTAGCAGGCATCCACCGTGGGAACAGCATCCCAGGCAGAGGGAACAGCAAGTGCAGAGGTCAAGAGGGGGATGGAGAGCTTGGTGTGGACAAGAAAGGGATGGGAGACCTTGTGGTTGGGGCGGGGGGAGAGGGGCCAGCCTGGGTCAGAGCAGAGGAGTGCAGGAAGGGAGGGCAGGCAGTGGCTGAGGTGTGTACCCCTCGGCTGTTGAGAGGAGTGGGGTTTTGGTCTGTGGGCCAGACCCTCACACTACAAGGTTAAGGTTATCCCTGGCCTGGCCTTTCCCTTTATCCCCTCCTCTGTCCCGTGGTATCTGCCTTGGCTTCAGACTTCATTCTGGCTGCAATCCCAACTTTCTTTTCTTTCTCTCTTTCTCTCTCTCTCTCTCTCTCTCTCTCTCTCTCTCTCTCTATATATATATATATATATATATATGTGTGTGTGTGTGTGTGTGTGTGTGTATGTGTGTGTGTGTATTTCTTTCTTTATTTCAGAGAGGAAGGAAGGAGAGACAGAAACAAACATCCAGGATGAGAGAGAATCATTGATGGGCTGCCTCCTACACACCCCCTTCTGGGGATCAAGCCCACAACCCAGGCATGTGCCCATGGCCGGAATTGAACCCAGGACCCTTCAATCCACCGGCTGATGCTCTATCCACTGAGCTAAGCCAGCTGGGGCGATCCCAACTTTCCAGGTGGTCTTACTACCTCTGTCTCCTCATCATGCCCAGCCCCTGTGACCTGGAGCTGCCCGGCCGCCCCCCCCCTGCCTCCCCTACATACATTAAAATCCCTGATCCTTTTTAAAAATATATATCTTATATTGATTTTTTATGAAGAGGAAGGGAGAGGGATAGAGAGTTAGGAACATCGATGAGGGAGAAACATCCATCAGCTGCTTCCTACACGCCCCCTACTAGGGATGTGCCTGCAACCAAGGTACATGCCCTTGACTGGAATCGAACCTGGGACCTTTCCGTCCGCAGGCCGATGCTCTGTCCACTGAACCACACCGGTTTCAGCTAAAATCCCTGATCCTTAACTTGATGTGACATTCACAGCTGTCTGAGGTCTCACCCCTGCCCACGAGTTGGTTATAATTCAACTGAGCATTTATCGAGCACCTACAGTATACAGGCTCCTTAGGGAAAATGAGAGAGAGAGACAACACGGAAACAGCCACCCCCTTGGTGGCCTCGCAATTCAGGAGTCCAGTCATTGAACAACCAGGCTGATCGGCGTCAGCTCACAGCTGAGACCCCGGCACAGAGGTGCCTGTGGTCTGAGGCGAATACCGAGCCGTGAAGTGGTCTGGGTTGGGGATGGGCCAAGGGTGGTTTCTCAGGGGTAGAACTCCCCCCCAATTCTTTAGGCCCCATGCTCCTGGCAGACATGATTAATCCAGCACTGCACTCTTATCCAGCCCGGGAGTCCTCCCCCCAGCTCTCCAGGCAGACCCTACCAAGCCATAGGGCTCGAGACTCCAAGCCTGCGTCTGTTATTCCAGGACTCCTAAATAAACCCCAAGGGGCCCCAGCCGGTGTGGCTCAGTGGATAGAGTGTCAGCCGGTGGACCAAAGGGTCCCGTGTTCGACTCCGGTCCAGGGCACGAACCTTGGTTGCAGGCTCCTCCCAGGCTGGGACCCTGGTTGGGGCTCGTGCAGGAGGCCACCAGTGGATGTGTTTCTCTCACATCGATGTCTCTGTCTCTCCCTCTCTCTCTTCCACTCTCCCTAAAAATCAATGGAAAAATATTCTCGGGCCCTGGCCGATTTGGCTCAATAAATAGAGTATCAGCCTGCGGACTGAAAAGTCCCTGGTTTGATTCCGGTCAAGGGCATGTACCTTGGTTACGGGCACATCCCCAGTGGGAGGTGTACCGGGGGCAGCTGATCGATGTTTCTGTCTCTCTCTCTTCCTCTCTGTAAAAAAATCAATAAAATAATTTTTTTTAAATAAAAATATTCTCAGGTGAGGATTAACAACAACAAAAAAAGACCTCAAGGGCCATCTCCGTAGAGACCTGTGTGAGGCCTGGTCTCCCGCAGCTGCCTGGCTGCACTCCCAGTGCTGCCCAGCCACACGAGGCTGGCGGCCCCCCGTCGGACAGCACACATCGCCAGTCTGACCAGACGGTCCTGCTCTGAAAACGAGAGCAAGCGTGTCCAACTCACAGGCTCCCACAGGCCAAATAAGATTTAAGCTTATGTAGGTACAAAAAAACAAAAGCTTCCATTCCCCTAGGAATGTAGGTTTATGTGGACAGAACCTACAGGGGCAGCTCCTGTGTTTCATGTCTGCCCCCTGGTGGTCAGGGCATGTCACAGCGGCCAGTTGTTCTGCTGTTTGGTCGATTTGCATATTAGCCTTTTATTATAAAGGATGATGTATAATAAGATATTGTAAAAATTAAGTTATGACTTTTTTACAAAAGTATATTTCCTCATTGATTTCAGTTCATCAGATTTTTAATTCACTTTTTAGATTCACTTGTTGAGAGATATGTATTTGTTGTTCATGATTTTTATCTTTACCTTTTACTTCTTCCTCTTCCTAAAGAGTACCTTTCAGCATTTCATATAATACTGGTTTGATGTTGATGAACTCCTTTAGCTTCCCCATTGATTTCAGAGAGGAAGGGAGAGGGAGAGATAGAGACATCAATGATGAGAAAGAACCATTGATCGGCTGCCCCCTGCACACCCTGTACTGGGGATTGAGCCCACAACCCAGGCATGTGCCCTTGGCCAGAATCAAACCTGGGACCCTTCCGACCACAGGCAACGCTCTACCCAAATTGGTGAGGGCCAGCATTTTTATTAAAATGTTTCTGACATACCATTATATTGGCTGGGCTGCAAAAATTATCAGCATGCAGCCCACAGGCCGAGAGTTTGACAGGCTTGTCCTAGAGCATTTACAGGAAAAAGAGCCACCTCTTACCCCCTCCCCGCCCCCCGGAGGCTAGAAAGTTCCCACCCACCCCTCAATCCACTTGTTTAGGGGATAGAAGTAGTTCAGGGGAAGTTGGTTCAGAGGCCCTTGCTTGAACCCTCTCAGAGTGGAAGGCAGAGCTGGGAGGTGAACCCAGACCCGGCAGGTGGTGCTCAGCTTCCGGTGCGTAGCCTCTGTTCCAGGAGGGGAGGGCTGGTGGGAGCTCAGTCAGAGGTGGGGGCCCTGGAAGGGAGCGTTCCCCAGCCTCAGGGAGCAGCACAGGCAAAGGCTCAGAGGCTGGTCCCCATGGGAAGCACTCACACCTGTGGAGTCAAACCTGAAGAGAGGTTTTGTGAGTCTGCTTAAGCCAACTGTGGACAATTAACCGGCAAGCGAAATCTCCGAGGGCTGAGAGAATGCTCCAGAAAGCGGCAGTTTTGCAACTTGTTTATATGTTACAGTTCAAAGAGAAGGCAGGCCCTGGCCTGTGTGGCTAAGTGGATGGAGCGTTGGCCTGTGGACTGAAAGGTTCTGGGTTCCATTCCTGTCAAGGGCAGATGCCCGGGTTGTGAGCTCGGTCCCCAGTAGAGGGACTTGCAGGAGGCAGCTGATCAACGATTCACTCTCAGCATGGATGTTTTTCTCTCCTCCCTCTCCCTCTTCCTCTCTGAAATCAATAAAAATATATTTTAAAAAAAGAAGGTAGTAGTGGATTACATGAAATCCATTGGCGAAAGATAAGAGGATAGATAAGAGAGGCCGGAGAAAACAAGCTGGGGTGGGGAGACCTCTGGGATTGGATAAAAAGTAAAACGAGCCCTGGCTGGTGTGGCTCAGTGGGTAGATCATGGCCTGCGGACTGAAGGGTCCCGCGTTTGATTCCAGCCAAGGGCACATGCCTGGGTTGCGGGCTCCATCCCCAGTAGGGGATGTGCAGGGGGCAGCCGATCCGTGATTCTCTATCATTGATGTTTCTTTCTCTCTCTTGCCCTCTCCCTTCCTCTCTGAAACCAATAGGCCTATTTTAAAAAGTAATAATAATTAGTGATAGTGAAACAATAGACACATGCTTCTTTTACATAGGTGGGTACAGATAGTTCCCTGAGGGGTCTGGGGGGAAGGGGTTACCCTGACCTTCCTAGATGCAAAGGACAAGGGGCAGGCTTCCTTAAGGTGGAACTGGCTTTTGTCAGGGAACAGTCTAGCGTTTACATGCGGCCCCTTTTCACCCACAGGCTGGAGGGTCTACAGCCCGGAAGCCAGATCATGGCCTCTCGGACGCGTGGGAGGCCGGGGCCACCTCCCTCCGGGGCCAGGGTCTGCCCTGCCCGCTGGCCCTCGGCCCTGACACTGACCACCCCCCCGCCCTCCGCCCTGCAGGTCGTCCACACCGGAGAGAAGCCCTACTGCTGCCTGGTCTGCGAGCTCCGCTTCTCCTCGCGCTCCAGCCTGGGCCGCCACCTCAAGCGCCAGCACCGCGGGGTGCTCCCGTCCCCGCTGCAGCCCGGCCCGGGCCTGCCGGCCCTGAGCGCGCCCTGCTCCGTCTGCTGCAACGTGGGGCCCTGCTCCGTGTGCGGGGGCGCCGGCGCCGGCGGCGGGGAGGCCCCGGAGGGCGCGGGCCCGGGCAGCTGGGGCTTGGCGGAGGCGGCGGCGGCCGCGGCGGCCTCGCTGCCCCCGTTCGCGTGCGGCGCCTGCGCGCGGCGCTTCGACCACGGGCGCGAGCTGGCGGCCCACTGGGCGGCGCACACCGACGTGAAGCCCTTCAAGTGCCCGCGCTGCGAACGCGACTTCAACGCCCCGGCGCTGCTGGAGCGGCACAAGCTGACGCACGACCTGCAGGGCCCCGGCGCCCCCGCCGCGCAGGC
>JAAGEH010001608.1:1530-13867 GCA_011751065.1 Lasiurus cinereus | reverse complement strand
AATACTTCCAGTACTATGTCGAACAGGAGAGGTGAGAGTGGGCATCCCTGTCTTGTTCCTGTTCTTAGGGGAAATGGTTTTAGTTTTTGGCCATTGAATATGATGTTAGCTGCGGGTTTATCATATATGGCTTTTATGATGTTGAGGTATGATCCTTCTATTCCCACTATGCTGAGAGTTTTTATCAAGAAAGGGTGTTGGATTTTGTCAAATGCTTTTTCTGCATCAATTGATATGACTATGTGATTTTTTTAAATGACTATGTGATTTTTATCTCTCAATTTGTTTATGTGATGTATCACATTTTTGATTTGCAGATATTGTACCATCCTTCCATTCCTGGGATGAATCCTGCTTGTTCCTGGTGTATGATCTTTCTGATGTACTGCTGGATCCGATTTGCTAGAATTTTGTTGAGGATTTTGGCATCTATGTTCATGAGAGATATTGGCCTATAATTCTCTTTCATTGTGTTGTCTTTATCTGGTTTTGGTATTAGGGTGATTCTGGCTTCATAGAAGGTATTTGGAAGTGTTCCTTCTTCTTGAATGTTTTTGAATAGTCTGAGGAGGATAGGTTTTAATTCTTCCTTGAATGTTTGGTAAAACTTTCCTGTATAGCCATCTGGACCCGGGTTTTTATTTGCTGGAAGCTTTTTGATTACTGCTTCAATTTCTTCCATAGTTATTGGACTATTGAGATGTTTGCCTTCCTCCTCATTGAGTTTTGGAAAGTTATCTTTTTCTAGGAAAATGTCCATTTCTTGCAGGTTGTCCAATTTGTTGGAATAGAGTTGTTCATAGTATTTTTTAATAATCCTTTGTATTTCCACAGGGTCTGTTGTTATTTGTCATTTTTCATTTCTGATTTTGTTTATTTGGGTCTTCTCTCTTTGCTTCTTGGTGAGCCTGGCTAGGGGTCCATCAATCTTCTTTATCCTTTCAAAGAACCAGCTCTTTGTTTTGTTGATCTTTTGAATTGTTTCTTTGGTCTCCAAGTTGTTTATCTCCACCCTGATCTTCACTATTTCCTTCCTTCTGAGTACACTGGGCTTTTCTTGTTGCTCACGTTCTAGCTCTTTGAGTTGTAGGTTTAGGTGATTTATTAATATTGTTTCCTGTTTTTTGCAGTAGGCTTGTAAGGCTATGAACTTCCCTCTCAAGACTGCTTTCACTGTGTCCCATAAATTTTGTATTGTTGTTTTGTCATTGTCATTTGTTGCCATGATGTTTTTTATTTCCTTCTTGATCTCTCTGGTTACCCAGTCATTGTTTAATAGTATGCTGTTTATTCTCCATGTGTTTGATTTCTTTGTATTGTTTTTATTATAGTTGATTTCCAGTTTTATGCCACTGTGGTCTGAGAAAATGCTTGATATGATTTCTATCTTCCTGAATTTGAAGAGACTTTTCTTATGACCCAACATATGATCTATCTTTGAAAATGACCCATGTGCACTGGAGAAGAATGTATATTCTGTGGCTTTGGGGTGAAATGTTCTGAAGATGTCAATTAATTTCATCTGGTCTAGTGAGTCATTTAGGATTGATGTTTCTTTACTGATTTTTTGTTTAGAGGATTTGTGCAGTGGTGACAGTGGGGTATTAAAGTCTCCTACTATGATTGTATTGCTGTCAATCTCTCCCTTAATACCCTCCAGGGGTTTTTGTATGTATTTAGGTGCTCCTATACTGGGTGCGTATATATTTACCAGAGTTATTTTGTTTTGTTGGATTGTTCACTTTAGTATTATGAAGTGGCCTTCTTTATCTCTTGTTATGTCCTTCACTTTGAGATCTAATTTGTCAGATATAAGTATTGCCACCCCAGCTTTTTTTTCATTTCCATTTGCCTGAAATACCATCTTCCATCCCTTCACCCTCAATCTGTGTGCATCTCATTTCCTGAGGTGGGTTTCTTGTAGACAGCAGATATGTCGATCATGTTTTCTTATCAAATCGATTACCCTATGTCTCTTGATTGGAGCATTTAATCTGTTTACATTTAAAGTTATTATTAATAGTTATTTATCTGTCGCCATTTTTAGTCTTTAGCCCAGAGTTCCTTCTTCGCTTCCTTTTTCTTTTTATTACAGCAGACCCTTTAACATTTCTTGCATTGCTGGTTTGGTGGATATATATTTCTTTAGTCCTTTTTTGTCTGTGAAGCTTTTGATTTCACCTTCCATTTTGATTGAAAGCCTTGCAGGGTACAGTATTCTTGGATTCAGGCCCTTCCTTTGCATGACTTTATATATTTCATTCCATTCCCTTCTGGCCTGATGAGTTTCTGTTGAAAAATCAGTAGTTAGTCTTATGGGGGTTCCTTTGTAGGTAACTTTCTGTTTCTCTCTGGATGCTTTTAAGATTCTTACTTTGTCATTGGTGTTTGCTAATTTAATTATAATGTGCCTTGGTGTCGGTTTTCTAGGGTTCATTTTGCTTGGGATTCTGTTATCTTCTTGGATTTGTGTGAGTTTTTTCTTTCCTCTATTGGGGAAACCAAAGAAAACCACACCAAGACTCATCTTAATTAAAATACCAAGAGCCCAAAAGACAAAGAGAAGATATTAAAAGCAGTAAGAGAAAAACAGTTAGTTACCTACAAGGGAGCACCCTTACGATTGTCCGCTGATTTCTCAACAGACACTATGCAGGCCTGATGAGAGTGGAAAAAAATATTCAAAGTGATGAGTAGCAAGAACCTACAACCAAGAATATTCTACTCAGCAAAGCTATCATTCAGAATTGAAGGTCAGATAAAGAGCTTTACAGATATGAATAAGCTAAAGGAGTTCATCAACACCCAACCAGTATTATATGAAATGCTGAAAGGTACTCTTTAAGAAGAGGAAGAAGAAATAAAAGGTTAAGATACAAATTATGAATAACAAATACATATCTATCAAGAAGTGAATCTAAAAATCAAGTGAATAAAAAATCTGATGAACAGAATAAACTGGTAAATATAATAGATCCAGGGCATAGAAAGGGAGTGGACTGCTAATTCTCAGTGGAAAGGGGTGAGGGGGTGCAGGGAAATACTGGACAAAAATCATATATACCTATGGATGAGGACAATGGGTGGAGAAGATAAGGGCAGAGGGAGATGTGGGAGTCTGGTGGAGGGGAACTATAGGGAGGAAAAAGAGGAACAATTGTAATAATCGGAACAATAAAGATTTAAATATATATTTATTGTTGAAAGTATTATATATGTCCCCCCTTTTCCCCTCTTTGACCCTTCTTGCCTGCCTCTACTCCACCTCCCCATCCCAGAAGGCAGTTTCAATTTAGATAAAGCAATGTGTTGGAGATGCTTTTGCATTGGTCACAGCTACCTCATTTTATTGCATTGCAAATGATGTTAATTTTGTGCTTAGTTATGGTTAATACAATATATATGCAGCCCAGTGTTTATCAGTTGGACATAAATATGCTATTGTTTCTTTCCATCTTCATTCTGTGTATCATTTTTTGATTTTTGAAAGCAGCTGGAGTTCTTCCATGTGAATTGAAACAATTACAAGGCTGTACAATAAATGTTTTCTCTCTAAAAACCATGTTTTATCAACTGTGGTTTTTGCCTTTTAGAGTTGTACATTCTCATGCAAAATTTTAGTGTACTCTTTGCAATTTATTAGATCAGAAGAAATTTCTCTTTAGATTAACAACAAAAATGTTTACATTACCCAGAATTTTTCAAAAGCATACAGCTTTCATCCACTGAAACAGGAACTTTCATCTCTTCAAATTGACTATTACAGTCTGATGGGTATGTTGACTTATGTTTACATGAAAGACCATGTTAATATGACTGGATATTTGTGACTTAGTTTCTTGTAATTTCAACTATTACATGTGACTCAGAAGATGAAAAGAAAATTATTTTAAAAGTATTACTTCATTTAGCTTGATGATAAAAGATGAATTTATTTCAAAAATGATCTTTTAAATTCTTTTCAGTACAAGATCAAAACTACAATTAAAGCTGAAGTATAAGTATTGTAAAACATTGTAACGTGATTTTCCCCCCAAGAATTTAATATTCATGAAAATAGTTTTGTTGATTATCAATACTTATTAAAAATTAATAAAATTTCTGACAGCAGCTTCATATGTAAAATTTAGGTCATTGTAAAATTTAAGTTATGTTATAATAATAATAACTATGCTTATTACATAAGTATTCTGTCTCAAGGGCTTTACATACATTATATTTATCTCATTCTTTCCTCAGAACATCTATTTAAAATAGGATCAGAAAATAAATTGTGTTCTAATTTAAGAGGATCATTAAGTGGAAAGTGCAGAATCAGAAACCATGTTTGCCTGTGCAAAACCCTTGCCCTGTCTGTTTCCATTGATACTGTGTATCTTTCTTCACCCATATTGTCATCAGGGGACCCAGGAGATGGAGCCAAATGAAATCTCCAGCCACGTGCCTACTACTCTGAGCATTGGTTCCACACTAAATCTTTGCTCTCTTTTATTCTCAGTAAACTTAACACATTTACAAACAAATTTTTTGGCTAATGTTGTCTCTTCCATAGAAGTCTTTTTTTGTTGTTGTTGTTCTAGCAAATTCTAAATACTAGAGATCTCTTCCTTTAACAATGAGAAGAACCATTAAGTGCTACAGTTTATTTTTCTTGCTATTTTTCCTTCTGAATCTCTGTCTCCTTTGCCCATACAGACTTCCTGGGACATAGTAACTGTTCAATAAATGGTCACTATTACTACCTTCTGGGGCTCCTCTCTGAAGGGATTTTTAATAATAATAATAAAAAACACAACTAATACTTGTTGCACACTATGTGCCAGGATCTTTTCCAAGTACATTAATTGTATGTGCTCTGTTATTATATATCTTTATCAAGCCAGGGAAAGGTGACATTAACTCAGAAATCAATGGCATTTTTATACACCAATAATGATCTCTCAGACAGAGAAACTAAAACAATACCATTTACCATTGCAACCAAAAATTAAGATACTTAGGAAGGAGGTATAAGACCTGTACCCAGAAAGCTACAGGACATTGAAAAAAGAGATAGAAAAAGACATAAACAAGAGAAAGAGTATATTATGTTCATGGATTCATAGAATCAACACCATTAAAATGTCCATACTACCCAAGGAAATCTATAGATTCAATTTAATCCCTGTTAAAATACCTATGGTATATTTCACAAACCTATAACAAACATTCCAAAAATATATATGAAATAAAAAAGTCCTTGAATAGCCACAGCAATTTAGAGAAAGAAGAACAAAGTTGAGGAATCACAATACGAGATATCAAGTTATACTACAAAATCACTGTGCTCAAAACAACCTGGTACTGGCACAACAACAGGCATATAGATCATTGGAACAAACAGAGAACCCAGAAATCGACCCAAGCCATTATGCTCAATTAATATTTTACAAGAGAGGCAAGAACATACAAGGGAATAAAGACAGTCTCTTCAATAAATGGTGTTAGAAAAAAATGGACAGGTACATGCAGAAAAATGAAACTAGACCACTAATTTACACCATACAAATGAATAAATTCAAAGTGGATAAAAGACTTAATGAAAGTCATGAAACCGTAAATATCCTAGAAGAAACCATAGACCACAAAATATCAGATATCTCGCATAGCAGAATTTTCACAGATACTAGTACATCACTTAGGCAAGAGAAACAAAGAAAAAAAAATAAACAAATGGGACTACATCTAGCTAAAAAGCTTGTGCACAGCAAAAGAAATGTGCATCAAAACGAAAAGGAAATGCACTATATGGGTGAACACATTTGCCAATGATACATCTAATAAGAGATTAATTTCCAAAATATATAAAGTACTCATACAACTCAACAAAAGGAATACAAAACAAACCACTTTAAAAATGGACAGAAGACCCAAATAGATACTTCCTAGAGAGGACATACAAATCGCCAAGAGACATATGAAAACATGCTCAGTGTCACAGGTCATCAGAGAGATGCAAATTAAAATGACAATTGGGTACGTCACACTTGCCAGAATGGCTATCATCAATAAATCAACAAATAACAAATGCCGACGAGGATGTGGAGAAAAGGGAACCCTAGTATACTGTTGGTAGGAATACAGACTGGTACAACTATAGAAAAAAATGTGGAGTTTCTTCAAAAAATTAAAAGTGGAACTACCATTTGACCCAGTGATCCCATATATCCTAAGAAGCATGAAACAACAATCAGAAAGAGTATATGCATCCTTGTGTTCATAGCAGTATTATTTACAACTAGAGGCCAGGTGTACTGAAAATTAGAAATTACATATATATCTTTCCTTACCCACTCTTTTCTTTTTTCCTCCCTATCTTCCTCTCTCTTCCTTCCCCCCTCCTTCTTTCCTTCCTTCTTTCACTACCTAAAGTAAATAGCACCTTGTCTAATGTTTGAAAACAACAACAACAAAAATAAATACCACACAAGTTCATTTTTAAGAAGGAAAATTGAACCTTTCTGGGCTCTAAACATATATTTATAATATTTATTCCCTGGTAAGACAGATTGGAAAACAAAAAACTATTTACTTATATTAGCTAGGGCTCATACAAGTAACTTTTGATAGAAAGTCCTCACCCAACACTAAAATGATAAATGGCTAACTTTAGTCATCCTTTGACCATCATGCAGAAATTTTTCCTTCTGTCAACAAATAATCTACAAACATTTGCAATAGTGATTAGAATGAGGATCTAGACCCAGAGTGCCTGGATTTGAATATCTGACCCCACTAAAAGTTGTATGCCTTTGGGAAAGTTCTACACCTCAATTTCCTCATGTATAAAATAGAGAGATAATTCTTCATACCTCACATGTTGTTGGGATTAAATAATCTGATTGAATTAATTATTATATGTAAAAGCATTTAGAATACTGCCTGCCACATAGCAAATGCTTAATAAATGTGAGTTATCATTATTAGTAGGTGTCATCTAGGCTTTTACAAAATTCTTTGATGCTGGCTAATAGAGGGGGTTCAGCAGTATCCTAATTCTAACCTGCTCCCCCTCTATGTGATTCTCTGAGGTCTCTTCTTGTGTCTTACCCACAGACCTCTTCTCAGGCTTTAGTCTTTTTTTTTAATATATTTTATTGATTTTTTTACAGAGAGGAAGGGAGAGGGATAGAGAGTTAGAAACATCGATGAGAGAGAGACACCGATCAGCTGCATCTTGCACATCCCCTACTGTGGGGATGTGCCCACAACCAAGGTACGTGCCCTTGAACAGAATCTAACCCGGGACTTTTCAGCCCACAGGCTGATGCTCTATCCACTGAGCCAAACCGGTTTCAGCCTTCAGTCCTTTTTTGACTTCTTCAGGAAGATGGAGAAAATCAGGCTCATCATATACTTACTGCCCAGGTATATCTTTCTGACATCAGTTGAAAAACATACATTTCTGACATAAATTTTGTATACTTCTTCACATTTTCCCTTTTCACTCTTTACAAATTACTAGCATTTTATTTATTCTATAACATTTTTATTTCTCAAGGCAACCTGGATGCTCTGATCAAGAAAAATATTTAATACAATGATATTGGCTGGGGGAAAGCACAAAGATCAGTATTTTAAGATATTTTCTTCCTATTCTTAAGCATCAAACATTAAGATCCCCATCTTCTTTGACATTCCTGCTCTGAATCCCATCACTTCGCACTCTCTCAAGAATTCAGTTCCATTCTGGAGAGAAAAATGGCTGCAGAATAGAGGGACATGTCCTGAACCTTGTCCATGAGCAGACAGAGAGAACAGCTGAGGGTAGCACAGGGAGTGTTTGTTGGTGATTTAAGGAATACCATACTCCAGGAGAAGGTGGGGGACTGCTGGACAGGGCTCCTCTGATCAGGCAGCCTCCACTGCTAACAAATTCCCTGCCTGAGCCACCAGCTCAGATGTGGAGACCATGCCATCTTGAAGGGAAAAGTGGATGTTTACAGAAGCCTGAAAATCTACACCTGGGCCACCCATTGAACAGCTGCAAACCCCAGAACACCAGTCCCCAATTGATGCAAATCTTGGATTCAGAAGAGCTCCACATGCCACACAGAAAGGTCAGATTTTGCCTGGGATAAGGTGAGGTCTCTGGTCCTGCAGAACAGAAAGGTGCACACTGAGAGCTGGAAAATCAGGGGGAATTTGCACCTAGAGAAATCCATGGCTGTTGGTCAGGGTGTGATCCCTGAATGTGGAAGAGGACCCTGAGAGCTGTTAACAGGGGGGTTCTCTAGAAAGCAACCCATTTTTATCTGATGCAGAAGGACAGCCTGGGAGTTATTAAAGTGTGCCGGCTGCTTGGACAGAAGCAGGGAAAGGGGCCTGTACAGACTGGCGCTCTTTCCTCTTCAGATCCTTGCTTCTGATTGCTAAGCCCAATACAAAGGATCACCCAGTTAGAGACACCTTAGGAAAGTGCAGGAAAAAGTTATCCTGTTTCACTTACCCTTTTCCTACTTTAGATATTTCCTCATCTTTCTTTTTATCCACTGTTAAAATTTCACCTGACATATATATATATATAATTTCCAATCCCCTGCTCCAAGTCAATAGACACCTCTCTCTTCTCTGTCTTCACTATCAAAAAAATTGTTTTTCTTTGTCCTTTTTGTTGTTGTTTGCTGGAATGTTGATTATATCGATTTTTTATACAATTTTGTGAGATGGTTTTGCTTATTCTTCTTATTTTGTTTTGTTTTTTGTTTGCTTTGTTTTTTTACTTCTGTTTTCCCTTGCCTCCCATGATATTAGTTATTGTTTGTAGTTTGCATTAATCTCCAGGTACTTGTTGCTGGCATTTGTTGGGATTAGTGCTGTTCTATTGTAGTTTTCTCCCCATATATATAATTTGTTCCCCTTCTCTTTCTTTTCTCTATTTTTTTTCCATTTTTTCTCCCTTCTCCCAATTTCATTTTGGCACCCTCTTCTTTCTTTCTCTTCTCCTCTCCTCTCTTCTCCTCTCTTCTCTTCTCTTCTCTTCTCTTCTCTTCTCTTCTTTTTTCTCTTCTCTTCTCTTCTGCTCTTTTTTCTCTTTTTCTTCTTCTTTTCTCTATTCATCTTTCTCTCCTATCCTCTAAATTCTCTCTCTCTGGTGGTCACCTTTATTTGTGGCTATTAATATTGCGAATACATTTCTGTTCAGTGCATGTGCATTGTACCTGGTTATGTTGTTTTTGTGCCTTAAATCACACAGGAGAGAGAGAACTACATAACCAGATACCCAGAGAGAGAGACCATGGGCAGAAAAGGAAACGGCCCGCATATGAAAGAAAAGCAGGCATCACCAGAAAAGGAAGTAAATGAAATGGAGGCAAGTAACCTGACAGAGAAAGAATTCAGAGAAATGGTCATAAGGTGGCGAAAAGAATGGAAGACAAATTCGACAATATGAGTGAGAACCAAGAGCAAATGAAGAAGAACCAAGAAGAAATGAAAAATGGCATTGCTGCTGTAAAGAACTCAATAGAAAGCATCAAAAGTAGACTAGAAGAAGCAGAGGACTACATCAGTGAGCTAGAAGACAAGGTAGGAAAAAATGCCTAAGTACAGCAGTTTATAGAAAAAAAAATTAAAAAGCAAGAGAAGAGCTTAAGCGAACTTTGGGATAACACGAAACAAAACAACATCCACATAATAGGAGTTCTAGAAACAGTGGAAAATGAGCAAGGAATAGAAAACCTGTTTGAAGAAATAATGACAGAAAACTTCCATGATATAGGAAAGAAAAAATCCACACAAATCCAGGAAGCTCACAGAATCTCAAGCAAAATAAAAGCCAAAAGACCAATACAATTATAATTAAATTGGCAAGTACCAACGACAAAGTAAGAATCTTAAAAGTGGCCAGAGAGAGACAGAGTTGCCTACAAAGGAACCTCCATCAGACTAGAAACTGATTTCTCAACATAAACTCATCAGGTGAGAAGGAAATGAAATGAAATATACAAAGTCATGCAAAGGAAGGGTCTGAATTGAAGAATACTGTACCCAGCAAACTATCAATCAAAACTGAAGGTGAAATCAGGAGCTTCACAGACAATATAAGACTAAGGGAATTTATTACCACCAAACCAGCAATGCAAGAAATGTTAAAGGGTCTGCTGTAAAAAAAAAAGAAATAGTAAGCAAAGAAGGATCACAGGGGTAAAGAATTAAAATGGTGACAAATAAGTACCCTGTTTCCCAGAAAATAAGACAGTGTCTTATAATAAATTTTGCTCCCAAAGATGTAGTAGGTCTTATTTTCAGAGGATGTCTTATTTTTCCATGAAGAAGAATACGGTACACATTTATTGTGGAACAACAAAAAAGGAAATTTATTACCTGCATATGGTACGGTAGTAGTTGTCATCACAATCCAGCTCACTAATTGGCCACAGCATAACTGGATCTGTTCAGGCAGTGCGAGGTCTCTTTAAATCAGGAGTCAAATGCCTTATGGTAGCTTCGGGGACCTTATATTCTGGGGAGGCCTTATGTTCAGGGGAGGCATTATTATAGGGGAAGTCTTATTTTGGGGTGGATGCCTTATATTATAGAGAGAGGCAAAACTGGAAGTAGGTCTTGTTTTTTGAGGATGTCTTACTTTTGGGGAAACTGGATACCTATCAATAATAACTTTAAATGTAAATGAATTAAATGCTTCAATCAGGAGAGAATATAAGATGGTGGCATAGGTAAACACCTACACTGCTGCCTTGCACAACAATTTCAAAACTACAACTAAAAGACAGAACAGACATCATCCAGAACCACAGGAAAGCTGGCTGAGTGGAAATTTTACAACTACAAAGAAAGAGAGGGGCTCACAGAGACGCAGAGGAGCTGTAAAAAGCTGACGTATGGAGACGCATGTGTGCAGAGAGTGGGTGCCTGAGAACCTGGCTGGCTTTCTCTGGGGGGAGGGAGATGGAGACTCTCAACAGCATTGAACACCTTATCCTACGACACTAAACCCCAGATCCAGCCAAAACTCATACTAGGGCAGTTTGGACTGTAAAAAGGGAGAAGTGCACGAAAATTTAGGGGAGTTGAAAAAGATCAGAAGTCTGGGGCCCGCAGGACACTGCGAGCAGAGGAACAACTGCTGATTGTGCTGCTGGCTTTCATGTGTGGGCGGGAGAAAGACCCTCCCAACTGTGTCACTTCTAACTCCACTAAACCCCAGTTTCTGGTGAAACTCTGGGGACCCAGACTCATATGGTCCTGGAGCACAGAGGAGCCAGAGGGGCAGCAGTCTAGAGGCACTGTGCGAGAGAGAGTGTGCACGCAAGGGCGCATACATAGACCGCTCCAGTGATTACCCAGTCATGTGAGACTCAGGGGTTGTGGAGGGCGGGATCAACTGGAAGGCAAACCGGTCACTGAGACTCCATCCATCCAAACTCAACAGAGAGGCTTTTGCGGTTTTGCAAGTCTGGTATCATAAGGCTGAATCCAACACAGAAATTCTCCCAGCATAGTGAAAAAGCCGAGACAAGGGAAGGGATCACAAACAAAAGAAATGGAGGAAAACAAATGACTGGATATAGAGTTCAAAACCACACTTATAAGGTTTTTCAAGAATATCCTAGAAAAGTTGGATAAAGTTAGTGAGACCCAAGAGGAAATGGAAAAGGACCAACTAGAAATTAAACATACACTGACTGAAATAAAAAATATTATACAGAGACCTAACAGTAGACTAGAGGAAGGCAAGAATCAAGTCAAAAATTTGAAATACAAAGAATCAGAAAACACTCAACTGGAAAAGAAGAAGAGAGAAGAATCCTAAAATGTGAAGATAATGTAAGGAGCCTCTGGGACAGCTTCAAGTGTACCAACATCAGAATTGTGGGGATGCCAGAGGAAGAGAGAGAGCAATATACTGAAAAGCTATTTAAATAAATAATGACTGAAAACTTCCCACATCTGGTAAAAGAAATAGACTTACAAGTCTAGGAAGCACACAGAACCCCATATAAAAGGAATCCAAAGAGGACTACATCAAGACACATCATCATTAAAATACAAAGATCAAAAGACAAAGAGAGAATATTAAAAGCAGCAAGAGAAAAACAGTTAATTACCTACAAGGGAGCACCCATATGACTGTCAGCAGATTTCTCAACAGAAACAATGCAGGCCAGATGGGAGTGGCAAAAAATATTCAGCGTGATGAATAGCAAGAACCTACAACCAAGAATACTCTATCCAGCAAAGGTATCATTCAGAATTGAAGGGCAGATAAAGAGCTTCACATATAAGAGAAAGCTAAAGGAGTTCATCAACTCCAAACCAGTATTATATGAAATGC
>JAAGEH010000071.1:15733-39406 GCA_011751065.1 Lasiurus cinereus | reverse complement strand
CGCCCCGCTCTGAGCCGCTGACGCTCGGCTGGCCAGGGGCGGGAAGGAGCGGACTCTGGTCCAGATGAAACAGCCTTGGTCCATTTTAAGCATCGCGTGGACCCTTAGGGCCCCCGGCCCCCGCCCCCCCGCCCCCGCAGGCTTTGTGAGAGCCCGTGGGAGCGTGGTGAGCGCCCGTCCTCTCCCGCTCGTGCCTGGCCATTTCTGGGGGTGCAGTTCCCGGGGAGGAGGCCTCGCGGGCTGGGAGGACGCTTCTGTCCCTGCCCAGAGGCGGCGGGAGGGGTGCAGGCGCCAGTGTCTGCCTGGATCACAGCCCGTGAGCACGTCCAGGGGCCCCTCATTCTCGTGTGTCTCCCAACGGCGTTTCCAACCGCAAACACCCCCGGGGCTGCAAAGGAGACCGTTCACCCTGAAACGGGGTCGCCGGGCGGGCGCTGAAAGCCAGCGTGAGCCCTAGGCAGCTGGCGTCCAAGGCCGAGCGTGGCCCTCAGACTGAAGGGTCCCGGGGCTGGTGCTGATCGAGGGCTGGATCCCGGGCCTGGTTGGGGTGTGTGCAGGAGGCAGCCAGTTGATGTGTCTCTCACATGGATGTCTCTCTGTATCTCTCTCATATAGATGTCTCTCTCTGTGTGTGTCTCTCTCACATGGATGTCTCTCTCTGTATCTCTCTCACATAGATGTCTTTCTGTGTCTCTCACATGGATGTCTCTCTGTGTGTCTCTCACATGGATGTCTCTCTCTGGGTGTCTCTCACATGGATGTCTCTCTGTGTGTGTCTCTCACATGGATGTCCCTCTGTGTGTCTCTCACATGGATGTTTCTCTCTGTGTGTCTCTCACGTGGATGTCTCTCTCTGTGTCTCTCTCACATGGATGTCTCTCTCTGTGCCTCTCCCTGACCCTCCACGCTGTTCAAAAATCACTGGCTCCCTGGACAGAGGGGGGCCCGCGGACATCAGGGTTTCCAAACAGGGCGCCTGCCAGGGCCGCCAGGGCAGAGCAAGGCTCTGGGTGGGGAGCTGCTGGAGGGAAGGGGGTGGGGCCCCGAGGACCAGGGGGAATGGGGTCCCTTTCCTGCCCTGGGCCTGGGGGTGAGTGCGGTCTCCTGTGGATGTCAGCGGCTCCCCATCGGAGGCCCAGGCACCTTCCCCCGATGGGTGGGACGGCACTGCCACCTGCTGGCCACTGTGGGGAGCCGGTGTAGCAGAGGGCTTTCTCCAGGCAGGGGACGGGGCACCTCCAACCTGCAGACCCTGAGGGTTGAGACTCCGGTGGGAGGAGGGGACAAGGCTGAAAGGCAGGCCCAGAGGCGTGAAGGAGCCGCAGGACAGTCCCCGGAAGTGCCCTGTCGGGGGGAGAAGCGGGCGTCCAAGAAGCCGGGGCAGGAGCAGGCGTGAGGTGAGGCTCGCCCGCCAGGAGCCAGGCCGGGCTTTCTTCCTCGGTGGTGCCCGCCCACGGGACGCGATGGCGGTGCCCCGGCCGGAGCCGTCTTTCCTCTCCCGAGCCATGTCATCTGGGCACCCCGCAGCCTCCCCTCCACCAGGAAGCCCGCCGGGACTGTCCGCGCCCCCTGCCCCCTCCTCGCCCCCTGCCCCCGGTTCCCTTCACGCCTTTGCTGCTGACTCAACGCTCACCAGGACCGATCCCAGGCGGGCAGAGACGTCCTGTACCCCAGCCCCACCCCCCGCCTTCCCCCCTCCGTGCAACAAGCAGAGCAGGAAGCGGTGGTGCGCGGAGCTGACCTCACGGCACACTCCGACACGGTGGCCGAACACAGAGAAGATAAAACACTTGGAAACCTGTTTCTCCACCACGACGAGACCTCCCTGGAAGGAAATGGAAGACGCTTGCCTTTTTTAAAAATATATATATTTTATTGATTTTTTTACAGAGAGGAAGGGAGAGGAATAGTTAGAAACATCGATGAGAGAGAGACATCGATCAGCCGCCTCCTGCACGCCCCCGACTGGGGATGTGCCCACCACAACCAAGGTCCATGTCCTGGACCGGAATCGAACCTGGGACCTTTCAGTCTGCAGGCCGACGCTCTCTCCACTGAGCCAAACCGGTTTCGGCAGATGATTACTTTCTTATATGGGTGCGAGAGGCCCGGTGCACGACATTCGTGCAAAACCGGGCCTGCCTTCCCCCGGCTGCCGGCCCGGCTTCCCTCGGCACCCGGGACCCCGGCTTCCCGCTCAGCCCCCACTTCATTCGTTCATCTGGAAGGTTGCCCGGGAGTACGCCTGGAAGAATATCCGGTCTAATTAGCATGTGAGGCTTTTATCATTACAGCTCTGTACCCGCTGCGTGGGAGGTTTTATTTACAACTGTCATATGTTGTGAATGGATTCCTCATCCAAGCTCTAATCAGGGAACAGACAGACGGCAGACAGACAGCTCCTGTGGGGGGCCGCCCGCCTCCGTGTCCACCCCTGCTTCCTCCGTGAGGAAGGGGCACCCCGACTTTATTTGGGAGAAGCAACCTCTGCCGTCCTCAGAGTCTGTGATTGGGGGCAGCTGAGCACGTCCCGGGGCCCAGGTGCGAGCACGGGGCAGGGCGCGCCAGCAGCCGAGCGCGTGACCGGGCCAGCCGGGGAGGGGTCAGCCCGGGACCTCCCCCGGGAACGTCTGGGGGGATGCCGCTCAGGAGTCGGACGGCAGGGAGGCGAGCCCAGGGCTGCTGGCCGCCCCTCTGCGCCACGGGGAGGGAGGGGAGGCAGCCACCCCGGCACGGCACCTCCGAGCTTCCCTCCCCGAGCCCCTCCCCCCGCCCCCGAGCCCTTCGGCTGGGGGTCAGCGTGAGGGGCCTCCCCGCAGCTCACACAGAAAGCAGGACGGCGTGCGGCTTCTTCCTCCTTTTATTCTCTCCTACAAAACCGGTCCGTCCCGGGCCGCGCCGCCCACCCGGCCAGGAACCACGGCGTGGTGCGAGGCGCGGACTTCGCCCTCGGGGTCTTGGGGGACGCCGGGGTCTCAGGCCTGGGGGCCACAGAGCGGCCGTGGCAGGCTTCGCTCCCCCGTCTCCTGTTGCCCGCACCCCCTGCGCCCCTCTGCCAGGCGCGCCCAGCTCTCTGCCGCCTCTGCCCCCGCAGGCCCCGGGCTATCAGCCGGTGAGCCCGGCGCCCGAGCCCAGCGCGGTGGCCGTCCTCAGCAGGGCCGCGAACATGGACCCCGGCTCCCGCTGCAGGGCCTCGGGGCTGTCGAACTCCACCACCTGGAGGGGAGGGGAGGAGGGAGGGAGGCAGGGACGGCACCGCTGAGCCCGCAGGCCCCCCAGCACCGGCCCAGGGCGCCCTCCCCGCGGCCCGGCCGCCGGTCACCTTGCCGTTGTCCATGACCAGGATGCGGTCGCAGCCGAGGACGGTGGTGACGCGGTGGGCGATGATGAGCACGGTGCAGCCGCGGAAGGCCTCGCGGATGGTGCGCTGGATCAGCCGGTCGGTCTCCGTGTCCACGGAGGCCGTGGCTTCGTCAATGAGGATGATCTGCGGGGGCACAGAACAGGGGGCAGCGAGCCCGGGCTGGGGCGGCTCCGTGGGCAGAGCCGTGGCCTGCAGACCCCAGGGTCCCAGGTGCGATACCCCCCCACCCCGTCAGGACACAGGCCCGGGGTTGTGGGCTCGATCCCCAGGAGGGGGCAGGCGGGAGGCAGCCCATCCCTGATTCTCTCTCATCACTGGTATATGCCTGTCCCTGTGCACGTGTGAGGGTGGAGGTGCGTATATATGTGTGTATCTGTGTGTCCATGTGTATGCGTCCCTGTGCACGTGTGAGGGTGGAGGTGCGTATTATGTGTGTATCTGTGTGTCCATGTGTATGTGTGTCCCTGTGCACGTGTGTGTGGAGGTACGTGTCCATGTGTGTCTTCGTGTGTTCATGCGTATGTGTGTCCCTGTGCACATGTGAGTGTGGAGGTGTGTCCATGTGTATGTGTGTCCCTGTGCACGTGCGTCTATGTGTGTATTTGCGTGTCCGTGTGTATCCCTGTGCACATGTGTCCCGCGTGTACACATGTGTGCTCGTGTGTTGTGTGTGTTGCTTGCTGGGGGAGGAAGCATGCCCCCAAGAGCCCGCGCCGCCGTGGGGAGGAGACGGGACATTGTCGGGGGACAGCGGTGACGTTTCAGACCGGGGGCTCCCGGACGGCTGGCGCGCGTCCCCGCTGAGCGGCGGGGGGTGCCGTGTTTCCGGGGGGGTTGCACCCTGGCAGCTGCGCGGCCTCTGGGTTGGACAGGCTTCGGCGCGGGTGCGGGGGTGGGGCTGAGGGCCCGCCGAGCCCGCCCCGCCCCGCCCGCACCTTGGAGTTGCGCAGGAGGGCGCGGGCGATGCAGATCAGCTGCCGCTCGCCCACCGAGAAGTTCTCGCCGTTCTCCTCCACCTCCGCCTGCAGCTTCTGCGGGAACTTCAGGATCTGCCGGGCCGGCCGGCGAGGTCAGGGGCCTGCGGGCGGGCGGACGGACCACCTCCCCCTCCCCGCCCCCCGTGGCCTCTGTGTGCCACACCCCTCCTCCCTCTCTCTGCCAGCTCTCCTCCTTCCGGCCACTCCCGCGGGGTCCCGCAGCCAGCGCCCTGTCCTGGAGGCCTGGCCCTTCCCCTCAGAGCCATTGCCCGGCCAGCCACCGACCTTACCCCTCACCCTCCCCCGCTGGTCCTCAGCCCGCACCCAGCCCACCCCCTGCTGCCCCTTACCCCCTCCCCCGCTGGTCCTCAGCCCGCACCGAGCCTGCCCCCTGCTGTCCGAGTGTCCCCCCCTCTCCGTGCCCCAGCGCGTCTGTGGTGCCGGGTGGGAGGCGCCTGCGGGAGAGGGGACCCGCCCGGACCCGTGGGCTCACCATCCTGCTCAGGAAGGTGCGCTCCAGGGCGTCCCAGATCTGCTCGTCCGTGTGCCGGTCAAAGGGGTCCAGGTTCAGCCTGCCGGGGAGGAGGCCACGCTGCAACCACCCGATGGACGGGGCAGCCGGTGCCGTCCACGGCGGGGGCGGGGCGAGGGCAGGGCCGGGTCACAGACGCCCAGGGGCCCCCGCGGGCAGTCATTTCCCGGCCGGGTGGTACCTGTCCCTCCTGCAGGCAGCAGCCCCCCGTTTTGTTTGGGGCCACCTGCCCCCCAGCCCAGGTGCTGAGGTGGGGCTCTCTCTCAGGGTGAGCAAGTCAGCACGCAGTCTTCCCGGGTCACAGGGCATCCTGACCACAGGGCAGCCCTGGCCACTGGGACCAGCGGGTGGGAGTCACCTCAGTGGGACTCGGGGCGCTTGGGGCGAGCCCTGCGGAAAGGTTTGCTGCTCCTCTGACTGACAGGAGAGGCTCAGCCTGCCCCCACATCCCCCGGAGGGACACAGGAGTCCCCAAAGCCCTCGGACCAGCCTCGGTCTCCTCGGGGTCGCAACTGAAAGAGGACTTTGTAGCTTAAGCCGTTGGCGGTGTGTGTGTGTGTGTCTGTGTGTGTGTATGTATGTGTGTGAGAGTATGTGTGTGAGTGTGTGTATGTGTGTGTGTGTGAGTGTGAGTGTGCGTAAATGTGTGTGTATGTGTGTGTGTGAGTCTGTATATGTGTGTATGTGTGTGAGTGTGTGTATATGTGTGAGTGTGTATGTGTGTGTGTGAGTGTGTGTATGTGTGTGAGTGTGTGTATGTGTGACTGTGCGTAAACGTGTGTGTATGAGTCTTTCTGTATATGTGTGTATGTGTGTGTGTATGTATGTGTGTGTAAATACATGTGACATGGAGGTCACTGTAACCACCTGTAAGTCTGCGACTCAGTGGCACGAAACGCCTCCCCCACGTTGTGTGACCATCACGGTCACTCACCGTCCTCGGCGAGCTCTCCGCTCCAGCAGCCGCCCTCCCAGTCTGAAAGGGACCACTCCTCTCAGAAAGGCGGGGCCGCCCCCGGGCGGGCGGGCAGCTCGAGGCGGTGTGTGACCCCAGGCGGGAGGAGGGGAGCGCTAGGGCGTGCTCCCGAGAATGCAGGGAACCAGCTGGTGGCCCAGGAGGTGTGACTCATTGGCTGAGCACCGACCTATGACCCAGGAGGTCAGGGTTTGATTCCCGGTCAGGGCACAGGCCCGGGTGGCGGGCTCCATCCCCGGTGTGGGGGGCGTGCTGGAGGCAGCTGACCCGTGGTTCTCTTTCAACATGGACGTTTCTCTCCCTCTCCCGGCCTCTCTGAAACCAATACAAATATATTTAAAACAACCACTGCTTGCAAACGTTCAGGCCTTGGGGTTCACCAAGTGTGTACCAGGGTTTCCGTCGATCTTCAGGGACAGCTCATGAGGTGGGCCGAGAGTACGAGGGGCTCAGAAACAGATGCCCCTGCCCCCCAGCCCTGACATCCAGTCCTCGCCCCCCACGGGCCCCAGCCAGCACCCACCTGATGGTCCCCGAGAACAGGACGGGGTCCTGCGGGATGATGGACAGCTTGGACCGCAGCTCCTCCAGGCTGACCCTGCTTATGTCCACGCCGTCGATGAGGATCCGGCCCGCGATGGGCTCCACCAGGCGGAAGAGCGCCATCCCCAAGGAGGACTTGCCTGTGGGGGCGGGACCCAGCAGGGCGTCACTTCCCGAACCCCCAACAGGGCCGGCACGGGGGACACCTGGCGCGCACCTGCCCGCTCCCGCCTGCCTCCCCTTCGCGATGCTCCTGGCACCTGGAATCCCTCATCCGTTCCCCTGTCTGATGACTCGCCCACCACCTGTCCCCTCCCCGGGACCCCCAACAGCAGGGACTCCGGCTACTGCTGGCCAGCGTCTGGGACAGGGCCCCGCTCGACATGAGGGTCAGCAAACCCCAGCGGGGTGCCTGGGCGCACCCCTGCCTGAGAACAGGTAGACCACCGCCCCCCGCCCAGGCCCGGGTGGAGGAGGGGGCCTCCCGGACGTGCCGCTCACCGGAGCCGGTGCGGCCCACGATGCCCACCACGTCCTGGCCGCGAATGGTCAGGCTGAGCCCCTTGAGGACAACGGGCGTGTTGGCGCGGTACCGCATCTGGTAGTCCTGGAAGCACACCTCCCCGCGCTGCGGCCACCCGGCCGGGCAGCCCCCGCCGCTCGCCAGCGGAGCCTCGGGGATGCACAGCTCGGGTTCGAAGAGAGAAAAAGGAGCCGGGCGTCACCATCCGCCTCCGCCTCGCCCTGCGGACTAAGGGGGCAGGGGGCCGCCCAGCTGCCCTGCCTCGGGGTTGAGCCCTGGCTGTGCGATCAGAGGGACACCCCGGGCCCTTCCCCCCAACCCCCCAGTTTTATCCCCCAAGAGGGGACGCCTCGAGCTGCCTCCTGGCCTTTCACGCAGAGAACCCCCGGGTTCCGGGCCTGACTTGCTAAAGAAACAGAACCTCGCCGAAACCGGTGTGGCTCAGTGGACAGAGCGGCGGCCTGAGGACTGAAGGGTCCCAGGTTCGATTCCGGTCAAGGACACGTATCTTGGTGGAGGGCACAGCCCCAGTAGGAGGCGTGCAGGAGGCGGCTGATGGATGTTTCTCTCTCATCCATGTTTCTAACTCTCTGTCCCTCTCCCTTCCTCTCTGTAAAAAAGCAATAATATATATTAAAAAAAAAAAAAGAAAGAAAGAAACAGAACCGGAGAGACGCTACCACCAGCTGCAGGGCATCCCCCCTCCACCCCCGGGCACATCTCAGCTCGGAGCCCGGCCAGGCAGGCTCTCTGTCCACGCGGGTCACAGGCACACACCGGGCTCAGACAGCACCACGGACAGGCTCGCTGTAACCCGGCCGGTGAGGGGACAGCGCGTCCTCCAGCCCGGGCTGCCTGACTACATCCCCGACGCCATGCCAGGCGCGGCGGGCATGCTGGGAGGAGACGGCGAGGGAGAGGAGGCGGGGTCGCAGCCCGGCTGCCCGCACAGGGTCACCACTGCGTCCCTCGGGGTCTGAGCCCAGCTCGGCGGCTCACCCGTCCCGCTCCCGGAACGGGTGGGGAACATTCCCACGGCCCGGCTGTGTCACCGTGAGCTGGGGTGCCACGCACGGGCCCAAGACCGCGACGGCCTTAGGCGAGGGCTTTGTAACTCGTGAGGTCACCGTCGTACCCTCTCCACCAGCCTTTCCCTGGGGCCAGGCCGACCAGGCACGGTGCGTGTCCGTCCGTCCGTTAACCTCTGCGACCAACAGCCGCGTAGCTGCTGCGAGCTGCCCCCTTCAGAGGCAGGACAGAGGCTGCCGAGGTCACCCCCGGGCCACACAGCGGCTTCCGTGGCCTCGCTTAGCCTGGCCCCGGGGATCTGGCTCCAGAGCCTGGGCCCGGCCGCTGCGGGCGTCCAAACACCAGGCCTCACGGTCCTCCTGTGCTCAGACGGGGCCGGCTCCGTGTCTGCCGAGGGAAGCTTACTCCCTCCGCCGCCGGGACGCTGCCGCCCGCAGAGAGGTCGGCGGAAATGAGGCGCCAGGAGTCGGGAGCCTCAGAGCAGGGACACGGGGGGTAAAGGGGGGAGGAGGGAGGCCAGGGGACGCGCAGGGACCTCCACGCGACCCAGGCCCGCGCCCACCTGCATGTACTGCAGCATCCGCTCGGCCGCGGTGAAGTAGGCCTCCGTCTCCGTGCCCATGCGCACCATGGCCTGGAAACTGATCGCCAGCTGGAAGGGAGGAGGCTGCAAGTCGGGGGCGCAGGAACGCTCCCCGCTCTCGGTTCCCCTCCGCCGCCAGGGGGGGGGGTCCCCGGAGGGCTCCCATGTACCTGGCGTTGGTTCTGCGTGGCTCACCTGCACGGACCCTCACGCTCACCCACGCCTCCCACGCCCACACTCCATTCCCTCCCTGTACAGACAGACAGACAGACAGACAGCAGTCCTGGCACTGGCGCCAAGGGGCGGCCCCGGATTCACACCGCTAACGGGGCAGATCCCGCGCCACTCACGCCCCCGGAACCACGTATTCATCCTTGTTTGCTTTTTAGTGTATTTTTATCGACTTCAGAGAGGGAGAGAGAGAGACAGAAACAGCGACGGTGAGAGAGATTCCTGGATCGGCCGCCTCCTGCACGCCTCCTGCAGAGAATCAAGCCCGCAACCCGGGCCTGGGCCCTGACTGGGGAGTGGAACCAGGACCGCCTGGCTCCTAGGTCAACGCTCCACCACCGACCTGCCCTGGCCAGCCCCGACCACACGTTCTGAATCACTTGGCCATGCCCCGCGGGGCGTGGCAGGAGCGCAGGGGAGCCGATTCCAGCAAGCGCCTGGCTCAGCACCGGCCCAGGCCCGGCTCCCGGTAAATCGCGCTGTGGACGCCCCGGCCGGCTGAGTGGAAGCACAGCCACCGCGGGGCCCATGCCCCCGGGCAGGTCTGTGCACCCGGCCGGGATGGATGAGGGCGGTGTGTGCGTGCAGGTGCGTGCCCGCCGTGGGGCTCCCCGGAAGAGGCGTCAGCCCGGGGCACACGGCTCTGATGCCAGGGAGAGACGACGCCACGGGAGCACAGGGGGCGGTCCACGCTCCCCGGGGAGGGGCGCCCTGGACCAGCAGCCAGGGGTCCTGCAAGTCAACCTCCCCCCACCGCCCCTCCCGAGCCCAGAGGGTACATGGACGGCGCGTACCTGGACGGACACCCTGACTGAAGCTAGACTCCCAGACCCCGTGCTCGGGAGCAGGGTCCGCGGGCTGAGGAAGCCTGCAGGGACGGGGCCCCCTCCCTTCTCCACAGCCTCCCACGTCGCCTAGGAGAGTGACCGCGGGGGCAGGGCACGCCGTGGAGTGCCACGGAGCGGCCGGCGTCCTGGGCCCGGCTCTGCTGATCGCTGTCCAGCCCAACGACCCTCCTCCTCGCCGTCCGCTCCCCGTCACTTCCCCCACCCCCTGCCTCGGCGGTGTCTTTCCGGCAGGCTGCCCCGTTCAGAGGGGCTGCGGCAGCGGGGAGCCAATCCAGAAGGCCCAGCACGTGGCTCCGTGGTCACACGCGGCCAAGTCCCAGGCGGAACCACCCTCCCTCAGGCCCCCTGGCGCTCCCCGCAGCGAGCCCGCCGTCCCAGCCCCGCCCTCACCTGCAGGACGAGGCTGATGGTCAAGGCTTGGTAGGAGTGGGAGGCCGAGGACGACCCGAGAGCCACGAACAAGGTCACGGCCAAGGTCACCAGGTTGGCCATGAGCTCCATCCTCAGGGACACCCATCGCGTGGAGGACAGGAACATCAGCTTGTAGTTACTCTGCTGGTCGTTGAGCCTGTTAAACCTCAAGGGAAAGGTCACGGGAAGCCTGAGAACCGCTGCGCTGGGAACTGCATTAGCCCGTGGCGCCTGCCCGCGGCTCCGGGCCTGCATTTCCTACGCCCCCCTGACTCCGTCCCGGAAAGGGGGGGTCTTACAGAGGAGACTCAGGCTGCCGAGTGAGGCCGTGTTCCAGCCGGTGCCCAGCACCCTGCTCCTGCTGCCGCCCCCACGACCCCTCCCGACCCACAGCCCCCCGGCCCCCCGGTCCCCCCCTCCAACTGGGGCCCCCCCCCCTCCCCCCCCCCCCCCCCCCCACATCGCCAGGGCACTCACTGGCGGACAAAGTCCTCGGCCTTCCCGTAGACGTGGATGGAGCTGAGCCCGCGCAGCGCGGTGAGGATGTGGGAGAAGAGCGGGGAGCGGCTGTAGTTCTCCAGCCTCTTGAACATGTTCAAGGCCGGCTTGAACTTCCTGCACCGAGGGGGGGAAAGGCTGACGGGCCGGCC
Source organism: Lasiurus cinereus (assembly GCA_011751065.1). Lineage (NCBI taxonomy): Eukaryota > Metazoa > Chordata > Mammalia > Chiroptera > Vespertilionidae > Lasiurus > Lasiurus cinereus. Next base: position 28,739 of record JAAGEH010000071.1, on the reverse strand, counting down.
CGGTCCGGGCAGGTCCCAGCCTCTGCCGGGGCCACCCCCGCGCCTGCCGGGGGCAGGAAGACCCACTCACACGTAGAAGAGGACGCAGCCGGCGAGCAGGAGGACCCCGGTCAGCAGGATGTAGGGCGACAGCACACTGACGATGGCCATGCTGATGACCACCATCAGCAGCAGCAACAGGAACTCCTCGGCCACGATGGGCAGCAGCTGGTCCAGCTGGTCCAGGTCCCCCGCGAAGCAGTTGAGCAGCCGGCCGGTGGGCGTCGTGTCAAAGAAGCTCATGGGGCAGAGGGACACCTGCAGGGAGTGGCGTGGCCTGAGAGGAGGGAGGTCTGGGGGGGCAGGACGCTGCCCGAGGGGTGTCAGGGAGGCAGCGTGCCAACTCCTCCACCGGCTGCTGTGTGGCCCTGGGTCCGTGGTTGCCCTCCTTTGAGCCTGAAGGGAGGGGGGATCCCAAGGCCAAGGGGACCCGAGCCATGCCTGCATCGTGCCCTCGCCATTTTATGCCTGACGCCCACCACGTGGCACCCGGAAACAGGTGACATGCGAGAGAGAGCCATGACCTCTCTACGACGTCATTGGCTGCTACCCCAGCAGGGGGTCTTCTAACCGAGACTCCTGGTGTTCTCACAGCCACGGAGCTGGGGGCAATCCCACGTGACTCTGCGTGTGACAGTGCTCGGCCCGCCGAGGTCAGCGCTGGGGTGACCCCTGACCCTCCAGCAGGGTGGGACAGTGAACAGCGAGGACCTGCTTCCAGCAGCAGGCGTGACTGGCCCCTGTCCGCCTGGGGGCCTGGTGTCCACGTAAAACCTTGGGACACCCTGGAACAGGCAAAACCACAGAGCCGGGAAGCAGGTCCGTGGCTGTGGGGTTGGAAGGAGGGAGGCGTGGCCAGGGAGCCAGGGGCCCTTCTGGGGCCGTGAAGAGAGTCTGAGCACACATTTGTCCAAAAGGTGAAAAGAAAGAATCCCAGGTGGGCCTTGCCTGGGCACTCTCTAGCCCAATACCAGCAGCAGCCATCTGCAGATCTCGCTGGGCACTTCCTAGCCCAATACCAGCAGCAGCCATCTGCAGATCCCTCTGAAGCTTCCTGCCTGCCGGTTGGCCCCAGAGCCAGTGACCCGTGGGGGGGGGAGAGGAACACAGAATGTGCACCAGCCAGAGGGAACCTGCGTGGAACCGTGGGCGCCGGGTAACGGTAATAACGATAGGTCCGTGTGGCTCCTCAGCTGGAGCAGGTGCCCCACACACAGGCCAGGTGTTTGCACGCTGAGGCGGGCAAGGGCCTGGGAGAAGGCTGTGCTCTCCACTCCGTTTCCCTTAGCCCAGGCCCTGCCCGCACAGGCCAGCTTTGCGTTCCACGGGCGCCGGCGTACCTTGCTGAAGAGGTTGTTGTGCAGCGCGGTGGACGCCTTCCTGGTGGCCCAGGTGAAGGCCTCGGAGGAGCAGACCCCAAAACAGGTCAGGAGCAGGCCGCTGAGGCCCAGCACCATCTCGTAGAAGGACAGGCGGGGGTTGTCCAGGATGCTGCCCAGGTCCGAGGCGGTTCTGTTGCTCTCCTGGCTGCTGTTGGTCTTTGGGGGAAAGAACGGGGGAGGCGGTGAGCCGAGAAGCACCCCCCGCCCCCGGCCTCTGTCCCCAGCTCCTGGCCCCGAGCCCCCGGGGATGCCCTGAGCCCGGGAGCCGGGAGCATCCTCCGTTCGCACACGTGGCTTCTGAGACCCAGGAGGCCGCCGGCAGCCCCTGGCAGGCGGCTGGGGCGGGGGTGGAGGCCCGTCACCGGAAGGCCGATGGAAGCCGGGAACCTCCCGCCCACCCCGTCCAGACTCCCGTGGATTCGAGCGCTGGAGGCGCGCACCGAGGAGGCTCCGGCCCAGGGGCACCAGCTGCCTGCGCACTCAGCACTGCCCCGGGTCGGCACCCCGACCCTTGCTTCCCGCTCCCTAAGAGGACTAGGGGTGAATGGGAGCCTCTGGCACGGGCCTGCGAGCCTTCCCTCCGCACTGCACTCATCCCAGGGGGAGTCCCAGGAGGGTGGATGCCGTGTGTCATGCCCCCATGACCTGGGGCCAGCAGGCAGCCTGGGGATGGGCGGGCCTCCCCGAGGTGTCAGTCTCTGCCTGGCCCCGCCCCCCGCTCTGTGGTTCTTCCTCCCAGATGCGCAGGTCACCTCTGCACACACCGGAGCAGCTCCTGGCCTTTCCCCGCGTCCGTCCATCCACCGTGATGGAATGGAAGCTGCTTCCCCGCCCCCCACGTCCTCAGGTCTCCCATCCTGCGGCCGCCCAGCCCGCCGCCACCCCCAGGGACACGGGTGCAGAGCCGGCCTGCCTGGGCCACAAAGAAACCTCTTGGTTTTGTTCCCAAAAGACCACGGGGGGCGGTTCCGGCTGGGAGCACCGGGGCGCGCCGGGCGGAGGCACCTGAAGTCTGGCTCCCACAGGCCCCTCCCGGGGCCCCGCCTGTCACGGGGCAGTGGCGGGCGTGGGGCCGGTCCCGGGGTCCCCAGGGAGCGGGAGCCCCACTCACTTTGCCCGGGCCACAGGCGCCCTCCTCCCCCCACCCCTCACCCAGGACACTCACGCCCGCGCCCTGCTCCAGCCAGTAGCTCAGCCACCAGAGGTAGAAGAAGGAAAGGAGCACGAACAGCAGCATGAGCAGGAACACCGCCGCGGCCAGCGCGTACCCTGGGGAGCGAGGGAGGGGCGTGACGGGCGCCCCGGGAGTGGCAGGGCCCGGGAACACCCTGCTCGCCCAGCCGGGCCTCGGACCCGCGCCGCCCCCGTCCCTCCACTCGGACGCCTGGGAGGCCAGGAGCTGGTCCAAACCCTGGCTCTGCTGCGGACACCAGCGCGGCCCTGTCCCCCGAGGTCAGGGACGCTCCCCTTCCCCGGTGCCGAGGTGACCCGAGATGGCACCCCGCCCCCCGCCTGGCCCTCTCCTGCGGGGGGACGTGGGGGGGCACCTCAGTGGGGGTGCCAAGCCTGGTGCTGGGCTTGTGCCTGCTCGCTAGTCGGGACGCCTGCCTCACACCCTGAGTCTCACGGGGGGGGGGCAAGGGGGGCTGGTCCCAGGGAGGGCGGGGTCACAGGGACCCCCAAAAGTGCAGTGCCGCGGGCGTGGGGTGGGGGTGTCGGCCATCACACAGTGATGTGCGGGGAGCCACGTGCGCCCGTCACCACGGCGCTGCGTTCGCGCCCTCGTCCATCCTCTCTCGCCACTGAGCTCTCCACTGGCTGAGCTGGGACACGGGCCGGCCTGACCCCCCCCCCCCGGGTCCTGTGTCCTGTGCCCTGTAACCTGACTCTTGGCCTGGGGGCCTCTATGCTGGGAGACCCTAGCCCAGGTCAGCTCGCCCCTGGGGATGGCCACAACAGCACGGAGCCGACACACCGCCCGCCCGCAGCCCATCCTGACGCCTCATCAAGCACGCGCCCACCGAGCCAGGTCCCTGCCCGTCCCCCGGGCAACTAGGGAACCCCATCCATAGCCAGGCCCCGGAGTTACTCCAGCCACTGGCCCTACGCTTGCCTTGCCCACTCTCACCCGTGAAACCCAGCAAGGGCCACCCTCTCCCCTCCTCCATCTTCCTCATGGGGCCAGGCTCTCCCCTCCCCCCCCTGCCTCCTGGGGCCCCGCTCTCCCCTCGCCCCGCTGCCATCTGACCAGCCTGCGCCTCCCGTGGCCTGGGGGCGTGGCCTGCCTGCTGTGGGCGGGGATCTTATTCGTGGCCGTAGCACCCATCTTGGGGGCTTGGTGCCGCCAACGCCCGGGGCCAGGTCTCAGCACTGGCTGTGGCGGGGGAGCTGCTGTACCCGAGTGGCTGCCTCGTGTGGTGTGACCCTGGGTGCCCGGGCCTCCCATGACCCCCCGCCCGCCCTCCCTTCCTGGGACCCAGCCTCAGGCACCTCCGGCCGCCTGGATGTAGTAGTGGTAGACACGCCACCTCAGGGACCCTTTTTCCATCTTCTCCTTCTGTGTGAGCTGGTTCTGCAGCCCTGGGTGGGAGGAGGGGGAGGGGGAGGAAGAGAGGGAGGAGGAGAGGAAGAGCAGGAGGAGGAAGAGAGGGAGGAGGAGGAGGAGGAAGAGGAGGAAGAGGAGGAGGAGGAAGAGAGGGAGGAGGAGGAGGAAGAGAGGGAGGAGGAGAAGGAGGAAGAAGAGAGGGAAGAGGAGGAGAAGGAAGAAGAGGAAGAGGAGGAGAAGGAGGAAGGGAGGGAGGAAGAAGAAGAGGAGGGGGAGTTGGGGTTCCTCCTGGCTCCTCCCAGCGGCTCCCTGCGAAGCTTCTGCGCCTGCCCCTCCCGCTCCCTCGCCTCCCGGAGGCGGCGCCCCAGTCCACAGGAGACCCTGGACCCAGAGTCTGGAGAGGGGTCCATCCCCAGCTCTCCACCGGCCCGAGGGCTGGGTCCCGCGCTGGCGGGCTGCAGGAAGCGGGCAGAGGTGGCCTAGGGCCGGGTCCCGTTCCTAAGGGTCATCGGACACGGCACCCCGAGTCACTCCGCCTCTCCGTCCTCATCGGCAGTAGTGGGGTACCTCGCAGCACAGCGGCCGCCCAGCGCCCAGCACCCAGCACCCAGCACCCAGCGCGCTCACCTGCGCTGTCCCCGAGTGGCTCCTCTGGGGAGAGGCTCTGGGCCGGGCCGCCCACTGGGGGCTCTCGTGCCGCCTGCAGTGTGTCCTGGGGGAACAGGGCTGTGAGCCGGGGCTCCTCGCTGAGTGGGGGCTGGGGCGGGTGGGCGGGGCGGTCACCTGTGAGGCCTCCCCGTGCATCATCTGGAGGAGCTGGGCGTACCGCCCCTTCTTCTGCATCAGCTCGCTGTGCGCCCCCTGCTCGCGGATTGCCCCGTCTTCCAGCAGCACGACCTGGTCACAGAACTGCAGGAACTGCGGGGGTGGGGAGGGAAGAAGGTCTGCAGTGAGCACCCCACGAGCTGCTGAGCTCCCCCTCCGGAGGAGACCCGAGTGAGAGCAGGGGTGCAGAGGCATTTACAGGAGAGGCCAGTGCCCAGCCTGCACGGTGGGGGGGGGGGGCAGGCAGGCCTACGCCTGCCGGCAGACATCCCCCAAGGGGCCCTTCGCCATGCTCCTGCCACCACCACAGGCTCCCAGCCCTGAGCCCCATTTCTGGCGCCTGACCACTGGCTCCTGCACTGGGCGTCTGCCCCCTGGGGGTCAGTATGCATCATAGCGACCGGTCGTTCTGCCGTTTGATCAATTTGCATAGTAGGGTTTTATCATAGAGCAGCGGTTCTCAACCTTCCTAAGGCCGCGACCCTTGCATACGGTTCCTCATGTGGTGGTGACCCCCAACCATGAAATTTTGCTACTGTGATGTATCGTGATGTCAATATCTGCATTTTCCAATGGTCTTAGGCAACCCCTGTGAAAGGGTCATTCGACCCCCAAAGGGGTCGCGACCCACAGGTTGAGAACCACTGTCATAGAGGATGACTGGATTGGCAGAAATGGAGCGATGGACACCCCCAGGTGTTGGTAGAGACTGGAAGGAAAGGGGGCGCTCGTAAAGTGTTGGGGCGAGTGGCAGATGGGCACAGCTCCTCTGGAGAGCGATCGGACAGTGTCCTGTAAAACTGAAGATTCCTGAAGAATTTCTGAACCAACAACTCAGCCCCTTCAAACTCTACCCTTAAAAATCTCTCAAACGAGCAGAGACACCTGTAGACTGAGGTACATGGAAGCATTTTTTTTTTTTTTGTAAAAGTGAAAAATGGGCCGAAACCAGTGTGGCTCCGTGGATAGAGCGTCAGCCTGCGGCCTGAAGGGTCCCGGGATCGATTCCGGTCAAGGGCATGTACCTTGGTGGTGAGCACATCCCCAGTAGGGGACGTGCAGGAGGCAGCTGAATGATGTCTCTCTCTCATCGATGTTTCTAACTCTTTATCCCTCTCCCTTCCTCTCTGTAAAAAAAAAAAAATCAATAAAACATATTTTTTAAAAAAAGTGAAAAACGGGAGAAGACCCTATGTCTCCATCCTCGGGAATACATTCTGGGATTTCCAGGGACCATTCCACGCGTGGACGGTCTCGAAAATGTGACGTGGCAGGAAAAGGCCAGGTGACACCAGTCAGGGGAAGGGCAGCAGGCAGGAGGTGAGGGCCAGGGCATGGGGGAGGGGACACCGCGTGTCCAGAGAGCCACGCCGACGTGTACAGGGAGGAAGGCGCGGGCGGGCACCGTGCACACCCGGCGAGGAGGGGACGGAGGGTCCACGCGCGATCCGGCCATCAGGGTGCTGGACGCGGGGTTTTCCCTAGGTCGCTTCCGAAATCTTGTTGTGGTTAATCCTCAGCCCAGCATATTGTCCCATTGACTTTGCGAGAGAGGGGAAGGGAGGCGGGGGGCAGAGAGGAACATCGATGTGAGAGAGACGCACCGGATGGGCCGCCTCCTGCACGCGCCCTGACCCGGGGCCAGGGCACCTGCCACCGAGGTACATGTCCTTGCCCGGAATCGAACCCGGGACCCTTCCGTCCCCGGGCTGACTGCTCTATCCACGGAACCACGCCGGCCAGGCCCCTCCTAAAGCTCTTTTGTTAAAAAATATATATTATTGATTTTTTTACAGAGAGGAAGGAAGAGGGAGAGTTAGAAACATTGAGGAGAGAGACATCGATCAGCCGCCTCCTGCACGGCCCCCCACTGGGGATGTGCCCACCACTAAGGTCCATGCCCTTGACCGGAATCGAACCCGGGACCTTTCAGTCCGCAGGCCGAGGCTCTATCATTGAGCCACACCGGTTTTGGCCTAAAGCTCTATTTTATTTTTTTTAATATATATAATTTATTGATTTTTTTACAGAGAGGAAGGGAGAGGGAGAGAGAGTTAGAAACATTGATGAGAGACATTGATCAGCTCCCTCCTGCACGCCCCCCACTAGGGATGTGCCTGCCACTAAGGTACATGCCCTTGACAGGAATTGAACCTGGGACCTTTTAGTCCGCAGGCCGACACTATCCACTGTGCCACACCGGTTTGGACCTAAAGCTCTTCATGCCCCCCCCCTTTTTTTTTATGCCAGAAAGACAGGGCGGCTCAGAGAGCAGAGGAGGAAGAAATAGCCACAGGGTCTGAGGCCAAAGCCAAGGGCGAGGGTGTCCAGGGGGAGGGGCGGGCGGGTGGGCGGGCAGGCGGGCAACCCCACTCCGCCCTGCCCTCGAGGGAGACTTGGGGTTCTTCCTGAGAAACCTTTTCTCCTTCCGAAGCAATGGCCCCTGCCGTGTGGGAGGTAAATTAGGGGACCCTAAACCTGGGTGCGCTCACCAGCCCGTCTCCTTCGCCCAGAGAGGCGAGGAGGGCCAAGGTCTTCGCCCCACGCCCCTCGGGAGGTGTCCGGTCGGAGGGGGAAGGGAGGGGGCAAGGGAGGGGAGCCATCACCTGCAGCTGGTGCGTCACCAGCACCACCGTCTTGCCCCGCAGCGCCTTCCGCACGCACTCCTCGAAGATGTGCCGCCCCACGCAGGCGTCCACGGCCGACAGCGGGTCGTCCAGCAGGTAGACCTCGCGGTCCGAGTAGACGGCGCGGGCCAGGCTGATCCTCTGCTTCTGCCCCCCCGAGAGGTTGAGGCCCCGCTCCCCGATCTGCGGACGGACGGACGGACGGACGGGCAGCCAAAGGTGCCGGGGCCGGAGCATGAGCACAGCCAGGAGGGCGGGGAAAGGGGGGGCCACACCCCGAGGCGCCTCAGGAGGGGGCACCCCTGGCCCTAGCACTCAGCGCTCCCGGCGAGAGGGAGAGAGTGTCCCTCGGGGGGGACGGGGCGGGTGGGGTGGGGTGGAGCCAACGTGGCCGCGCTGTCACTGAGAAAGGAGGCCGCGCCGTTGCGGCCACAGGTTCGGAGCCCGAGGATGCGGGGGTCCCCGACGTGAGGGCCGTGGACAAGCCGCCTGCTTCCCTCTCGGCGGGTGTGAGGAATAAGAGACACGCGCAGACACGGGCCCAGGACCGCGGTGTGTCCCAGGGGAGCCAGGCGCTCGGGCACTCGGCTGGGCTGTGCCCTGGGAAGTGGGGGAAGTGGCCACAGGCCAGGGCACCCCGCTCCCGGGAAAGGCGGCCGCGGGGCCCCCATGTGGGTTAGCAGAGACGCCGCAGTCAGGACCCCCGTTCCGGGCCTCGGCTCCGTCCCCGCTGCAGGAGGGGTGCTGGCCAGCCAGGGATTAGGGGTACGGGGGCCCCGGGAGGTTCCTCATCTCAACTTCCCTCCCTCGATCGGGGGGCGCGGAGCAGCCGCGGGGGGTGGGGCGCTCTGGGCCGAAGCTGGTGTTCCCCTCTGTGATGGGGGCTCAGAGGCAGCTGAGGTGGAGGGCGCTCTGGGCTGAAGCTGGGTTCTCCTCTGTGATGGGGGCTCAGAGGCAGCCGTGAGGGGTGGGGGCGCTCTGGGCAGAAGCTGGGCCTCCTCTGTGATGGGGGCTCAGAGGCAGCTGAGGTGGAGGCCGCTCTGGGCCGAAGCTGGGCTTCCTCTGGGGGCCAGGAGGCAGCCAGGGTCCCACCCAGCGAGCGGCCCGCCTCTCCCTCACACGCACCTCGGTCATGTCCCCGAAGGGCAGGATCTCCAGGTCGCGGTTCAGGGAGCAGCAGTGGAGCACCTGCAGGTACCTGCAAGGTCGGGGGGTTGAGGGGGACCCTGTCCCCCAGGTGTGGAGGGGGCGCTGGCACTCCCAGCTAAGGAGACTCTGACCTCGAGGTCAGGAAGGAATTCACACCAACACCCGGGAAGCTAACCTTTAAGGCAGCGGTTCTCCACCCTTTAAGACAGCTCCTCCTGTGGTGGTGACCCGCAGCCATAAAGTTATTTTTGTTGCTACTTCATCACTGTAATTTTGCAACCATTATGAATCGTATCTGTGTTTTCCAATGGTCTTAGGCGACCCCCAAAGGGGTCACGACCCACAGGTTGAGAACCGCTGCTTTAAGGGGTGGGACCCACCGACTAAAGTAGTGAACCCTGGCCTTTCTGACGGCCGCTGCGCTCCGTCCCAGCGACAGCAGACCCCACCAGCTTTGGGGACCTGACTGAGCCTCTGGGGGCCCCCAGCGGCCTGGCCCAGAACACGGGGTGACGACCGTGGCCTTCCTGTCATAACCTGTATAAGGGGCGCACTCGAGCGCCAGCCGCTCTCAGATGGCCACTCGCAGCGGGGGTGGGGGTGGGGACGGGGGATGGGGGAACCGTCCGCTAACAGCGCCTCCCCCCACGTCCTCCCTGCCCCTCCCGGAGGCTTACCGCGCCTGGTCCCACGGTCTGCCCATGAGGATGTTGTCTCTGACGCTGCCGGTGAGCAGCCAGGCCTGCTGGGGCACGTAGGCCAGGCTGCCGTGCACGCCCACCGAGCCCTCCAGCAGGTGCATCTGCGGGACGGGAGTCAGCCTCAGGTTCGATTCCCATCAAGGGCATGTACCTTGGTTGTGGCCACATCCCCAGTGGGGGGCATGCAGGAGGCAGCTGATTGGTATCTCTCTCTCATCAATGTCTCTAGTTCTCTATCCCTCTCCCTTCCTCTCTGTAAAAAATCAATAAAATATATATTAAAAAATAAAATAAAAATAAAAACAACAAAAGAACAATATGCTCCCTCCAGCCCCACCAGTGGGTCAGGGTGTGACCCCGAGACCTCGGAGCTCCACCTGGACGATCCCCGGGGGGGCTGAGCAGGGTTTGTGTGGAAGACACCCCGTGCCGTGCTTTCCGCGCTTGATTCCCAGCCCCTGTCCCTGGACGGAGTGCCCCGGCCCGCCCTGACCTTCCCTAGACACCCCAGAGCGGTCCCTAACCTGAGCACATGGGGGGGCGGGGTAGGTGTTCCTGGTGATTTGGACGTACGTCACCCCAAACGAGCCAGTGGCAGAGGGCCGTCGTCGCTGCCGTGTAAAACAGCGCCACAACAGGGATCGCTGCGCGGACGCGGCCAGGCCCAGCACCTGCCGAGTGCGGCCAGCGGCCTGCGGGCCTCCCCGCCCGCTCCTCCCGTTCCCCGCCAGCGACACTCACCTCCCCCAGCACGGCCGCCAGCAGGCTGCTCTTGCCGCTCCCCGTGCTGCCGCAGACCCCCAGCAGCGTCCCCTGCAAAACCAGCACAGCCGAAACCCGTGTGGCTCAGTGGATAGAGCGTTGGTCTGCAGACTGAGAGGTCCCGGGTTCCATTCCGGTCAAGGGCATGTATCCTGGTGGCGGGCACATCCCCAGTGGGGGGCATGCAGGAGGCAGCTGATCGATGTCTCTCTCTCTCTCATTGATGTTTCTATCTCTCTATCCCTCTCCCTTCCTCTCTGTAAAAAATCAATAAAATATATTTATAAAAAAAAACAAAACAGCACAGACCGGCGTTGGCCCCGACAGACAACCGCCCTCTCCCCCGGCCGCGTCCGGGGTGCGAACAGAAAACACAGCAACCCGCACAGCAAGCCCCTCAGGCCGGCGCGTCTCCGGAGGGGGTCAGAGGTCGGGCTGCGGCGGAGCGGCCTCCGAGGACGGCCGGGGAGTGGCCGGGGCAGGGGGGCTGGTGGGTCAGGGGTCCTGGGAGCAGAGAGGCCCAGCCCCAGGCCTGGCTGCGCGCTCAGCACCTGTTTCTCCGTCTGTAAAATGGGGACAACAAGGCCCGCTTCCCGGCAGCCACGCACTCATTCGTTCATTCACTCATTCATTCGCCCCCCCAAAGGGTCCTTTGAGGGCCTCCCCTGCACCCAGCAGTGAAGAGAGGGCCTCTCGGGAGCCCCTGCTGGCGGGGAGAGGGAACCCTGCATTTCGGGAGCCAGCAAGCACACTGGCAGGTGCCGAGAGGTCAGGAACCAGGGGTCAAAGGGAATCGGCTCCTGTTTCAAAGCGGGGGGCAGGGGTTTGAAGCCGTCTTCGATGGATTGGGTTTCACAGGAAGGTTGGGGGGGAGCAATGTTCAGCCAAGGAAACAGGGGGAGGCCAGGCCAGGCTCCGGCCTCGGGCCCGCCCGCCCGCCTGGCAGGAGGAAGAGGAGGCAGCGGCTACCTTTGGCACCACCAGCTGGATCCTGTGCAGCACGGGGGCCAGGCTGTCCCCGGGGTCCGAGGGCCCGAGCGCGCCGGGAGGGGGCTGGGCCGGGGGCGTCGCCTCGGGCGCGTGTCCGTTCCGCTCCAGCTCCAGGGCCCCGTTGGCCTGCCCAGGGCCGGGCCTCCGCCAGGACAGGGTGGCCTGCTCCAGCACCAGGGCTCGGCTGGCGTCCGTCCCCGCCTGGACGTACAGCACCGGGCTCTCCTGCAGGAAGAACCGCTGCCCCGGCGGGAAGAGGGCGGGGGCGGCGTCAGGCCTGCAGCCCGGGAGGGACGTGTCCCCCCTCATGGCTGGCCGCTCCCCATCCCCCGGGGACGGGTGTATGAACGCATAAACTACGAGAGTGCGAGGACCCGCCGTCCATCGAGGGGAAGCCAGCTTCCACTGGAGATTCTGAATGGAAGGATTTAAAATGTTCACCCGACTGAGCCCCTCTTTCTTTCTTTCTTTTTTTTTTTTAAATATATTTTATTGATTTTTTACAGAGAGAAAGGGAGAAGGATACAAAGTCAGAAACATCGATGAGAGAGAGACATCGATCAGCCAACTCCTGCACGCCCCGCACTGGAGATGTGCCCGCCACCAAGGTACATGCCCCCGACTGGAACTGAGCCTGGGACCTTCCAGTCCACAGGCCGACGCTCCATCCACTGAGCCACACCAGTCTCTGCTCTTTCTTTTTTTAAAAAATACATTTCATTGTTTTTTTTACAGAGAGGAAGGGAGAGGGAGAGAGTTAGAAACATCAATGAGAGAGAGACATCGATCAGCCGCCTCCTGCATGCCCCCTACTGGGGGATGTGCCCGCCACCAAGGTACGTGCCCTCGACCGGAATTAGACCTGGGACCCTTCCGTCCACAGGCCGACGCTCTATCCACAGAGCCACACCGGTTTCGGCAAGAGCCCCTCTTTCTTATGGGAACACGCCCCGCCCTATTCACCGCCTTCTCTTCCACTTTACGGTGACCGGCAGCCCGACCCTCACTCTAGCCTCGTCGTCAGTGAGGGCAGCTGTCCATAGTCTCGGTGTGTCGTGTCTCCGTTTCATCTCTAACTAGGAAAAGGCAAAAGGTCGGCCCGGCCGGCGTGGCTCCGTGATTGAGCGCCGACCCAGGAACCAGGAGGTCACGGTTGGATTCCCGGTCAGGGCACAGGCCCGGGGGGTGGGCTCCATCCCCAGGGGCAGAGGGGGGGGGGGGCGTGCAGGAGGCAGCCGGTCCGTGATTCTCTCTCCTCATGGATGCTTCTCTCTCTCTCTCTCTTTCTGGAATTAAGGAAAGAAGGAAATGCCTCTGATGTCTGTATGATTAGGCATTAAAACAGTGGTTCTCAACCTTCCTCAGGCCGCGACCCTTGCATACAGTTCCTCCTGGGGTGGTGACCCCCAACCATGAGATGTTGCTACTGTGAGGCATCGTGATGTAAATATCTGCATTTCCCGATGGTCTTAGGCGACCCCTGTGAAAGGGTCGTGCGACCCCCAAAGGGGTCGCGACCCACAGGTGGAGAACCGCTGCGTTAAAAGGAAAGGCAGCGGGTCTGCCCCGGCACCAGGTGCCAGAGGCGCGGGGCGACGCCAGCTATTTCTCAGCCACGTCCCGGCGCCGCCTCTCCCCGCGGGCATTTGACGGGTAAACCGTGTGCGCTTCCGCACAGAACCAGGGCGGCGGGCGCCATCCCCCGCCCCGTCTCCCCGGGGGGCGCCGGGCCTGTCCAGGAGTGGGTGCTGGTCGTGATGATCCCTGCCCTTCTTTGGGTGGTGCCTCAGCTTGCCGCCATGAGCAGCCAGTATTGTATCAAAACAAAGCCACATTCTCAAGAGGAACGGGAGCGGGTCTGTGAATGCATTACTTAACTCACAGCTTTCAGTTGTGCATTCACTGGGTGGATAACTACATCCGGGCCAGGGGAGCTGCCGGCCCCTTTGGTGGGTTTGTGAGCTGGGTTATTTTTAGTAACGTGAG
>JAAGEH010000071.1:0-15723 GCA_011751065.1 Lasiurus cinereus | reverse complement strand
CTCACTATCCCCACCCACACCCCAACCGCTGTCCCCGCCCACACCCCCAGTCACTGTCCCCCCTGCAGGAGGAACACCAAGGGCTGGAGGCAGGTGAACCCCAGGCCACGGCCGTGCGGCCGCCCTGACCCCCTTCCTACCTTGAACCGCTCGGCCGCGGACTTGGACTCGGTGAGGCCCTTGACGAAGAAGGGCAGGAAGAACATGCCCAGCCGCATGGTGTTCCAGATGGCCAGCACGGAGAAGGCCTGGCCGGGCGAGAGGGGTCGGTGGGTGCCCCGCCCGCTCCCTCCATCCCCGCAGCCCCGTCCCCGCGCCTCGAGCCGCTGCCCGCAGGCAGGTCCCTCCTTTGGCAGTGGCCACGCTGGTTTGGGCGCGACGGAAGACATGGGTGGGGAAGAACCCTGTCTCCAGTCCCCGAGTCTGGAGCCACCGGGGAATTCTGTCACTGTGGGCGTCGCCCACAAGCGTCGGCCGTTCGGGGAGGCCGTTCGGGGAGCACCCAGAAAACGGCGGTATTGGTTCTTCTTCGTTCTTCTTCGCCTTCGGCGGTCTTTCTCTCGTTGAAAAACCTCCCCGAGCATCGCCTGGCCCGGGTCTCGCTGCCCCTGCCCCCGCCCCAGAGAACTTTCCGGCATCCAGGGTGCCAGCCTGCGGGCTCTCGCAGGCACCTGGGTGGCCGGTTTCCTCCCTGAACCCTGGCCACGGTGCGTGTGGGAGGCAACCAGTCAGCGTGTCTCTATCACGTCAATGCTTCTCTCTCTCTCTCTTTCTCTCTCTCTCTCTCTCTCTTTCTCTCCCTCCACCCTTCCAGTCTCTCTTTAAAAATCACGGGGGAGCCGAAACTGGTGTGGCTCAGTGGATAGAGCGTCGGCCTGCGGACTGAAAGGTCCCAGGTTCGATTCCGGTCATGGGCATGTACCTGGGTGGCGGGCACATCCCCAGCAGGAGGCAGCTGATGGATGTCTCTCTCTCCAATCGATGTTTCTAGCTCTCTATCCCTCTCCCTTCGTCTCTGTAAAAAAATCAATAACATATATTTTTTTTAAAAAATCAATAAAATATATTAAAAAAAGATCACTGGGGAGGAAGCATCCTCCGGTGCGGAGTGACATGGCTGTAGACACAGACGGAGACAGAGAGACGGCCTCGGACAGACGCCAGTGGCCTGACTGCCACTCTGAGCACTGGGTGACCCCCAGGCCCGGCCAGGCAGAGGCAGGGCGTCTGGAGGAGCCCCCGCCTACAGACTCCGAGGACGCCCTCCTGCCTTGGCTGCGGCCGCCGCCTCCCCCGCTATATGCCCGCCTCTCCAGGATCAGCTCCCTGCCCTCCTCTCCTCAAAGAACGGGGGTCCCTACTCGTTCCCAGGGCCGGCCGGGGTCAGACCACAAAGGGAAAGACAGAAGAAACGATTCCTTGTTATTTACAAGTGTCTTGGGGTGGCTCCCCAGAGAAATGCGTCTTTGTAGGGTCCCCGATCACTGGGGTGTGTGAACTACACTTCCCAGCTCCCCAGAGCCCCCTAACATCCGTCACCCCTCCTTCCCACCGCTGCGAGCCACCCCAGGTCCTGGGATGCCAGGTTCTCCCAGGGGTCTACGTGGAAGGAAGCTGGAGCCACCTGAAAACCCGGCCAATGAAAATCAGTCCCTCGTACCTATTGGCCAGCCGTTGGCGTCTTCGAGGGGCACAAGAGCTGGACGAGGACAAAGGAGACAACTTTCTGTCCGTGTCGTTGGGGGGAAAGAAAAAAAAAACGCCCCGGACACGTACCTTGGACACGGTGAGCTCCAGCTTCAGGCTGACGTAGGTGAGGAACACCGCCAGCGTGGACACGATGGGGGCCAGAAACAGCAGGGCCGTGCTCACGCTCTGGATGAACCCGTTCTTCTCTATCAGCTTCCTCTCCTTCCTTCTCAGGTCTGGGGGTACAGGAGAGACCCACAGAAGTAAGCCACGGGAACGTTATGCACAGCACAATCTGTGGTCGGCCACGGGGACATCCTCCACGAAATACGGGGACATTCTTCACGGAACACAACACAATCCGTGGTTGGCCACGGGGACATTACACAGCACAATCCGTGGTCAGCCACGAGGACATTACACAGCACAATCCGTGGCCGGCTACGGGGACATCCTCCACGGAACACAGCACAACCCGTGGTCGGCCACGGGGACATTACACAGCACGATCCATGGTCGGCCACAAGGACATTACACAGCACAATCCGTGGCCGGCCACAGGGACATCCTCCACGGAACACAGCACAACCCGTGGTTGGCCACGGGGACATTTTCCACGGAACACGAAACAACCATGGTCGGCCACAGGGATATCCTCCACGGAACACAGCACAATCCATGGTCAGCCACAAGGACATTGCACAGCACAATCCGTGGCCGGCCACAGGGACATCCACCACGGAACACAGCACAATCCATGGTCGGCCACGAGGACATTACACAGCACAATCCGTGGCCGGCCACGGGGACATTCTCCACGGAACACGGAACAACCCATGGTCGGCCACAGGGATGTCCTCCACGGAACACAGCACAATCCCTGGTCAGCCACAAGGACATTGCACAGCACAATCCGTGGCTGGCCACAGGGACATCCTCCACGGAACACAGCACAACCCGTGGTCGGCCACGGGGTCATTACACAGCACAATCCGTGGTCGGCCATGGGGGCATTCTCCACGGAACACGGAACAACCCGTGATCGGCCACGGGGACGTCCACCACGGAACACAGAACCACCCGCAGAGCACGAAGGAAATGCCCAGAAGGTGGGTGGCGTGGCCCACGGGGACAGCCATGGGCGTGGAGCAGAAAGCCCGTTCTGTACCTTTAATGATGTTGGTGAATGGCTTCTCCCACGTGTACATCTTAATCAGCTTAATGCAGGTGAGGACCTCACTGGTCACCCGGATGCGCTGGTCGCTGACCTCGGAGGTGCGCTTCTGTCCCCTCACGGTCACGCGGGTCAGGAGCGCCTGCAGCCGGGAGGCACGGGGAGCCGGCGGGAGGCGGGCAGGCGAGGGCTCCCGAAGGGAAGCGCCGGGCGTGGGCAGAAGCGCCGGTTAGCGCCGCACCGACGGCCCGTCGGGACGAAGCACTCGGTCCCCTCCGCCGGCTGTCGATGTGCCCCCTGGAGGGCCTGCCTCTCACATCCTGGGGGCGGGGGTGGGTCCTTCTCTCCTGGGGGCCGGGCTGAGGCTGACTGAACAGAAGTCTGACTGCTCTGCCTTCGGGAACCCTAACCCTCTCACCGCCACAGGCCCCTTTCCGGGGACCGAGGGGGGAGACCCCTCCATCTGCACCCCGCAGAGCACGGGTCGCCCGAGAACCGCTTCCTGTTTGTGCCCAGTGTTCACAGTTTAAGCAGCCAAGGCGCCTCCTCCCCCCCACCCCCATCCAGAACCCTGCGAGGCAACGTGTCCACTCGGAGGCACCCCCATTCCATAGCCCGGGCGCTCTGGGGAACGGCCGGTCTTACTATCAGCAGGGTGATCAGGAGGTAGAAAACCGTGGCGATGAGCGAGACGGGCCCGAGCATGACGTAGGAGGCGATGCTGCAGAAGAGCAGCAGCGAGCCGCACAGGAAGACGAGGGGCGCGTAGTACACGCCTTCGAACAGGTAGTTGGTGTCGCTGGTGAAGAAGCTGATGGCCTGCAAGACAGCCAGCGGCCCGAGGCTGGGGGTCACCTCGCCAGGGACCCCGAACCCATGTCTGTCTTTTTTTTTTCCTCTCTCTTTTTTTAAAAATAGATTTTATTGATTTTTTTTTTTAACAGAGAGGAAGGGAGAGGGATAGAGAGTTAGAAACATGGATGAGAGAGAGAGACATCGATCAGCCGCCTCCTGCACGCCCCACAGTGGAGATGTGCCCGCCACCAAGGCCCCTGCCCTTGACCGGAATCGAACCTGGGACCTTTCAGTCCGCAGGCCGACACTCTATCCACTGAGCCACACCGGTTTCGGCCTGTGTCTTTCTTTCCATATTGTTACTGGTTTCAGGGAGAAAGGGAGGGGGGGAGATGACAGAAACAGCCACGATGAGAGAGCATCAGGGACCGGCTGCCTCCCGCACGCCCCCCGTCTGGGGCCCTCGCTCGGGTGGCTCTGCCCTGGGGGTGTCCCTGGGCCGGGAAGTCCTCCCACACCCTCCTCCCTGGCAGGCCTCTCCCCGGGGCCCACACAGGCCGTCCCAGAGCGGGCGCCGTCACTGCTGTGGGGGCGCCACGGAGGGAGCCCCTCTCCTGGCTCAGGGCTGACCCGCGGTGGCCATCTGCCCCTCTCCTCCCCGCCCCAGGAATCACTCCTCCCCCCCCCCCTCTGCCTCGTCTAGCCCCCCTCTGCCTCGTCTAGCCCCCGGCTCCCTCCCCAGGCCCCGGCACCCACCTCGCCCGTGGTGATGTGCGTGAGCGACTTGAACCGCAGCAGCTTCTGGAAGGCCAGGGTGGAGACGGCGGCGTGGAAGCGGATGCCCGAGCGCTGGTTGACCACCCAGATGGCGCACAGGCACAGGCTCTTGAGGCACTCGCTGAGGAAGAGCCCGAGGCACAGCCCCACGCCCCGCGCCACGCTCCCCTGCTGCTCCTGGGAGAAGGCCAGGATCTCCGGGACGATCAGCACCTGGAACGAGCGCCGGGGCTCGGGGTCCCGCTCCCTCAGGCCTCCCCAGCCTTCCGGCCCGGGCACCCCCCGGGCGGTGCGTGCTGCAAACTGGCGGGCGGGTCGTGTCTCCAGACGGGCAGTGTGGTCCAGGGCAGGAGGCGTCGTCAGCGGACCCAGCCCAGAGCGCCGCTCCACCCCCGCCCGACCGGCCGGCAGGACACAGCACACACGCATGCACACACGGGCACACAGACACGCACATGCACACACAGGCACACACACACGGGCACGCGCACAGGTAGGCACACACGGGCACACATGCCCACGCACGCACACGGCAACCAGGAGCTAAGTGGCTAAGTCACAGGGGTGGGCAGGACGGAGGGAATCCCACAGGGACGGCGGAGCCCCGGGAGCTGTCCCCTCAGACCGGGGCCAGAGCCGAGGGGAGCTCCCCGAACCCAGCAGGAGCCCCGACACGATGGAAGGGCCCTCGCAGGAGCCGGGTCCCCAGTGGGCAGAGGGGGGCGGGTCAGCGAGTGCACTTTCTGCCCTGATCCTTCGCCCCTCCAGCCTCCGGGGGCGCCTCCCAGGGCCCAGCCCCACCGGCAGCCGGAGGGCACGGGGACCCCACCCAGGGCACACTCTCAGGGCGCAGGGCGGCCTGGCGGCGGACCCGCGGGGCACATGGAGAACACCCGGCACCTGGACATCACCCAGGGCGCTCGACCCCGCGTCGTCGGCGAGGGCTCCTTCCTGACCTGCGGCCGCTCCCCTCTGGCTGGCCACCTCGCTTCCGCTTCCTCTGGGGAGCTGACCCCTGCCCCCCCACCGCACGCCCGCCCACCCGCCCGCCCTCTGTGGCCAACAGGGACCCCGGGGTACACCCGCCTCGCGCTCTGCAGCTGGATCTCGGGCTGAGGAGCTGGAGGACCCAAAATAGTGACAGCCGCTGCGGACAGCCAGCGTCCAGGCCATTGGCTCCTGGGCCCCCGCCCCGTGCTCAGCCGGGCCCCAAAGCAGCCGGCCACCTGCCGAGCCAGGCCACGTGCTCACTGGGTGTCGCCCTCTGCTCTCCGTGGGCAAATGAGCAACTCTATGAGGTCTCCCCCTCGGGGGCATCTGGGTTCCACCGGGAACCCAGGCACACGCCCCCCGCCCGCCAGGCCCCGCTCACCGGCCCCAGCACGCTCATGATGGCCAGGCAGACGCCCAGGAGCATGTCCAGCATGGCCCTCGTCCTCTGGAACCTCAGCATCACTCGGAGCACGGAGGCCTTTTCCACCCCGCGCCTCGCGACTTCCTCCTCCCACAGCCGCTGGAGCCTGGGAAAGGGGGGCACTGAGCCACGGGCGGCCTCGTCGCACGCGTCGCCCCGACCGACGCCCCGGGTCCTGGAGCAGCTTCGGTGCAGAACTTTCCAAACGGAGCGAAGGACACGGGATGCGGCCGCGCCCCCAAACATGCGTTCCCCAGGTTCGAGAATTGTCCACGTCTGTTCATCTCTCCTCCCCTTCCCTCCTTCCATCCTTCCCTCCTTTCTTTCTTCTTTCCTTTCTCCCCTTTCCTCCTTCTTTCCTTCCTTCCTTTCTCTCCTTCCTTCCTTCCTTCTTTCCATCCTTCCCTCCTTTCCTCCTTCCTTCCCTCCTTCCTTCCTTCTTTCCTTCCTTCCTTCCTCCCCTTCACTCCTTCCTTCCTTCCTTCTTTCCATCCTTCCCTCCTTTCCTCCTTCCTTCCTTCCATTTCCTTCCTCCCCTTCACTCCTTCCTTCCCTCCTTCCTTCCTTCCTTCCTTCCTTCCTCTTTTTCTCTACTTAAAGCAAATCGCAGACATGTCCCCTCCTCACTCAACGCTGCCGTGTGCATGTCCCTAGGTGAGCCTTTAGGAAAACACCACCGTGACCGCGAAAACCGCCGTTATTCCTGACGGTGCGCAGTTCCAGAGCAATGGCGGAGTAACAGTAATTCCTCAACGACAGGGACTACCAGTTTGTATCAGATCTCTCTGCTTATCTCAAAAAGATGTCTTCGCACCTAGCTCGCCCACTGAAGCTACGAATAAGCCCCCATGCTCCATTTATTTGTCTGCTCTGTTTTTTCATTTTACGTTTTGACTAGAGACCCGGTGCCTGAAGCTCATGCCGGGATGCAGCCCTCAACAGCGCAGGCTTCACCCGGAAGGATGTCCGGAAGGTCGTTGAGGTGTTTGGTCTAATTAGCATATTAGCTCCGTATTATAGAGGATTTTTCCAAAGAGGAAGGAATGGGGGCGGGGGGGAGAGAGAGAGAAACATCGGGGCGCTGTTTCCCTTATTTATGCATTCACTGGCTGATTCTCGTGGGTGCCCCGGCCGGGGATGGGACCCACAACCTTGGCGTAGAGTGTGGCTCCGGGGCGGAGTGTCAGTTTGTGAACCAGGAGGCCATGGTTCGATTCCCCGGTCAGGGCACCTGCCCAGATGTGGGGCTGGATCCACGGCCTGCAGGAGGCCGCCGATTCATGATTCTTCTCCATCGCCGATGCTTCTCTCCCTCTCCTTCTCTCTCAAGTCAATAACAACATATTTTTTAAAAAATAAAATCATGCCGAAACCGGTGTGGCTCCGTGGATAGGGCGTCGGCTTGCGGACCGAAAGTTCCCGGGTTCGATTCCGGTCAAGGGCATGTATCCTGGTGGCGGGCACATCCCCAGTAAGGGGGCGTGCAGGAGGCGGCTGATGGATGTCTCTCTCTCATCGATGTTTCTAACTCTCTATCCCTCTCCTTTCCTCTCTGTAAAAAAAATCAATAAAATATATTTTTAAAAATAAATAAATAAAATAAAATAAAATCAGCTGAGACTGGTGTGGCTCAGTGGATAGGGCGTCGACTTGCGGACTGCAAGGTCCCGGGTTCGATTCCGGTCAAGGGCGTGTACCTTGGTGGCGGGCACATCCCCAGTGAGGGGGGGGCGTGCAGGAGGTGACTGATCGATGTCCCTCTCTCATCAATGTTTCTAACTCTCTGTCCCTCTCCCTCCCTCTCTGTAAAAAAAATCAGTAAAATACATTAAAAAATATATTTTAAAAAAATAATAAAATAATAAAATCAGAAAGCACTTTCCGGCTAGAGCAGCGGTTCTCAACCTTCCTCAGGCCGCGACCCTTGCACACAGTTCCTCATGGGGTGGTGACCCCCAACCATGAAATGTTGCTCCTGTGATGCATCGTGATGTAAACATCTGCATTTTCCGATGGTCTTAGGCGACCCCCGTGAAAGGGTCATGCGACCCCCAAAGGGGTCGCGACCCACAGGTTGAGAACCGCTGGGCTAGAGGACGGCCTCTGGCTACGAAGGAAGAGCCGGCCGTCCTTGGCGGTCTGCCTGAGGAGGGACCGACTTCCCTACTCGGAGCATCTCTGGTCACCGCCCCCCCCCACCCACCCAGGCGTGGTCTTCACCCCACCCCCACCCCCGCCCCGTGGCTGGCCCCGCGCGACGGCACCTGTTGGCGTTCCGGACGGAGGCGTCCTGCGCGGAGAGCGGGGGGATGATGTCCTCGTCCAGGCGTTGCCGGAGGCCTTGGACCATGAGGGCGTTGAGCCAGTTCACCGTCAGGTAGGAGAGCAGGCCCGCGTCGTCCAGGGGCTGCGGGGATGGGAACCTGGAAGCCGCAGGCCAGGCGCTCGCGTTAGCCCGCGGGCCGGGGCGGGGAGGGGAGAGGAGGGGAGGGGAGGGGGGGGCGAGACGGGGAGAGGCTGCGGCGGGAAGGCAAGGCCAGAGCTGCTGTGCCACGGCCAGCCCGCACCACGGCGGTGTGCTCTGGACGGCTGTCTGCGTGACGGTGAGACACCAGGAGGAGCAGACACGCCGAGACGGGGTGGCTCAGTGGATAGAGCGCCGGCCTGCGGACTGAGGGGTCCCGGGTTCGATTCCGGCCAAGGGCATGTATCTTGGTGGCGGGCACATCCCCAGTGGGGGGCGTGCGGGAGGCGGCTGAGCGATGTCTCTGTCTCATCCATGTTTCTAACTCTCCCTCTCCCTTCCTCCCTGTCAAAAAATCAATAAAATACATTTTAAAAAGAAAAAAGAAGAGGCAAACACACCTATGACCAGGGGGACGATTTTAAAAGAAAGGAGAGGCCGAGACTGGTTTGGCTCAGTGGATAGAGCGTCGGCCTGCGGACTGAAAGGTCCCAGGTTCGATTCTAGTTGGGGGCATGTACCTTGCTTGCGCCATAACTCCAGTAAGAGGCATGCAGGAGGCGGTTGGTCGATGTCTCTCTCTCATCGATGTTTCTGATTTTCTATCTCTCTCTCTCTTCCTCTCTGTAAAAAATCAATAAAATATATTTTATAAATAAATAAATAAATAAATGAAAGGAGAGGGTCTGGCTGGCTGGGCTCAGCGTCAACCTAGAAACCAGGAGGTCACGGTTCCATTCCCCTCTCTCTCTTTCTCTCCCTCTCTTTCTCTCTCTCCCTCCCCCCCTCTCTCCCTCTCTCTCTCTCTCTCTCTCTCTCTCTCTCTCCCCCCTCTCTCTCCGTCTCTCCTCCCCTCTCTCCCTCCCTCTTCCGCTCTGAAATCAATACAAATGTGTTCAGAAGAAAGAAAGGCAGTGTGCTGTGTCCGTTCCGTGGGAAACAGTGCGGACGAGCCCAAGGTGAGGTGACCTCCGTTGCCCGTCGTGCCGGGATGGGCATGGGGGTGGGGGTGGGGGTGGGGCGGGGTGGGCCCTGCACCCCAAGACTCACGTGGGCTTGGGGTGGACGGGCATCAGCATCTTCCAGGCGTCCCGCTTCCCTGGAGGGGGGCCGGCCACGCTCCCCGGTGGCTCCGGCTCCAGCTCCCGGATCTGCGGGGTCCTGGGGCCATCTTCAGGGGTGTACGTTCTCTTCGGAAGGAAAAGAAACGAAAGAGCGTCCCCTTCAGACCCATCAACAGCATCCGGAGCGGGCGCCGCGCCACCAAGGTACCCGCCCTCGACCGGAATCGAACCTGGGGCCCCCTCAGTCCCCAGGCCGACGCTCTATCCACTGAGCCACCACGGTTTCGGCCCCATTGACTTTTAGAGAGTAGAAAGGAGGGAGGAGAGGCAGTGGGAGAGAGACACATCGATGTGAGAGAGACACATCAATGGGTTGCCTCTCACTGGGGCCCAGAGGGGGATTGGGGATGAACGTGGAACCCAGGTACGTGCTCGACGGGGATTTGAACTCATGATTCTATGGTCTGAGGGCTGACGCTCTCTCCACTGAGCAGACCGGCCAGGGCCACATGTGGACTCTTCAAAACAAGAAAAAGGAGCTCGTAGACACAGGAAATAGCTGGGTGGTTGCCGGGGACGAGGTGGGCGGGCGGGCCAATGGGTGAAGGTCAAAAGGCACAAACTTCCAGTTGCTAAGTAAAGAAGTGCTGAGGCCCTGACCCGTGTGGCTCAGTGGATAGAGCGTTGGCCTGGGTACTGAAAGGTCCCAGGTTCGGTTCCGGTCAAGGGCATGTACCTTGGATGTGGGCCCATTCCCAGCAGGGGGTGTGCAGGAGGCAGCTGATCGATGTTTCTGACTCTCTATTCCTCTCCCTTCCCTCTCTGTAAAAACTCAATAAAATATATATATATATATATTTTTTAAAGTGCTGGGGACGGCAGTCACAGCTCGGGGACTGTGGTCAGGCAGGTGGGTGACATGTTGGAATGTCACCCAGAGAGGAGATCTTCAAATGTCTCATCATACGGAAAAGAGAGGTGTGACATGTATGCTGATGGGCGTTCACCAGACTTGTTGTCATGATCACCTCACGACACAGAGCAGCGGTTCTCAACCTTCCTCAGGCCGCGACCCTTTAAGACAGCTCCTCATGGGGTGGGGACCCCCAACCATAACATTATTTCCGTGGCTACTTCATCACTGTCATTTTGCTACTGTGATGAACTGTCATGTCAATATCTGATAGGCAAGATGTATTTTCACTGTTACAAATTGAACATCATTAAAGCATAGGGGTTAATCACAAAAACAATATGTAATTACATATTGTGAAATATTTATTTCTAATGACAAATAAATGAAATGTTGTCTTGAATCGTGGTGTAGCATGGGTAACAGTCTTCCTAGGACAACAGTAAACTACATGCTACACTTTGCTACACCGAGGAGCAGTGTGTTGGTTCCTAAGACCATGGAGAATAGGTGTTTTCCGCTGGTCTTAGGCGACCCCTGTGAAAGGGTCGTTTGACCCCCAAAGGGGTCTCGACCCGCAGGTTGAGAACCACTGACATAGACAAATGCAGGCAGCATGTTATGCACCTGACGTTAAGAGACGGTTGTATGTCAGTTACATCCTGATGTAAATCAGTCCACAAACAAACAAATGAAAGGATCCGTGGGAAAAGGTCCCAGACGGTGGTTCCCTCAGGGCGAGGGACTTGGGGGAGGGGAGACCAGCAGCTGACGGTGATTGTCAAGGTCCAAGCTGGTGTGTTAGCGATGGGTCCGGAGGCACTTGGTGTGTGTGTGTATGTGTGTGTGTGTGTGTGTACATGTGTATGTGTGTTTGCATGTATATGTGTGTGTGTATGCCTAAGTGACCATTACAACCAGTCGACTGAACAACCGGTTGCTATGGTGCGCACTGACCACCAGGGGGCAGATGCTCAGTGGTGGTCAGTGCGCTCCCACAGACAGTCTCCTGCGGCCAGCAGCCTCCTGCAGTCTCTCCCCGTGGCCGGCAGGCCCCTATCGGCCCTGATGGAGACTGGGTGGGCTGGCCTCAATCGGCCCGATCACCGGCCAGGCCAAGGGACACCCCCCTCCATGCATGAATATGTGCTCCAGGCCTCTCGTATTATTGTAAGTGCGTACATAGATGAATAGGTAATAGAGAATACATGCACCTGCATGAGCCACGAAGGTGTGTCATGACCAAGGATTGTCATTCATCTAATTAAAGAAGCGTGAGGTGCATTTAAAAAAAATCAAGCTGAAACCGGTGTGGCTCAGTGGAAAGAGCGTCGGCCTGTGGACTGAAAGGTCCCAGATTCAATTCTGGTCAAGGGCATGTACCTTGGTTGCAGGCACATTCCCAATAGGGGGCATGCAGGAGGCAGCTGATTGGTGTTTCTCTCTCATGATGTTTCTAACTCTCTATCCCTCTCCCTTAATGAAAAATTAATAAAAATGTATTTTTAAAAATGAAAAATTAATAAAAATGTATTTTTAAAAATGAAAAATTAATAAAAATATATTTTAAAATAAAATTAGAAATATGTTAAAAATCGAGGTTGAATAAATAGGGGACCGCCTTCCCTGAGCTAATAATGGGCGACCATGGGGACGACCCTCCCCGCTCAGCTCCCCACGGCTTCCACGGGGAGAGGCACTCACGTAGCTAAGTCCCGAGACCACGCCGTCACCTGCGTCGAAGCCGAGGTTCACGATGCCGCTGGCAGAGCCGGGCACCCAGCATATCTTCCTCCTGGTCATCTTCAGCTGCCCTGCCGACTCTTCACCTTCCGATGCCAGAGGCTCTGAAAAGGCAGGAGCGGCTCAGTCCCAGTGCCACGTGGGCAGGAGCAGGGGCAGGAGCGGAGGCCGGCCCCCTGCGGGCAGCATGTGGAGCTGTGCCAGGCTGGGGCCCTGCTCTTCCCTATTTTTATTTATTCAAATCTGTTTCTATTGCTTTCAGACGGGAAGGGAGAGAGAGACAGGGACAGAGAACCATCCATGAGGAGAGAGAACCAGGGATCGGCTGCCTCCTGCACGCCCTCCGATTGGGGACGGAGCCCGCACCCGGGCATGCGCCCTGACCAGGAATTGAACTCTGACCTCCTGGTTCCTAGGTCGACGCTCAGCCACAGAGCCATGCCAGTCGGGC
The DNA here is from genome assembly GCA_011751065.1 of Lasiurus cinereus. Lineage (NCBI taxonomy): Eukaryota > Metazoa > Chordata > Mammalia > Chiroptera > Vespertilionidae > Lasiurus > Lasiurus cinereus. The sequence goes on along the minus strand of JAAGEH010000071.1, from coordinate 3,239 downwards.
TTGGCTCCCTGTTTTGCTACATCTGCTCAGGCCCCAGCCTGACCTCATGTGGGGAAACCTTCTCTAACTCCCCACTCTCCCACCCCCATTCCCCGTGGGCCAGGTCCGTCTCCTATCACATGCCAAGTCTGCCCGCACAACTCTGCCTCTTCTGCCCTGCCGGCGGGCCCAGTCACTTGGGCATCGTCCTGTGCACCCAACGGTTGTTGGTTCGATTCCCGGTCAGGGCACGTGCCTGGGTCTCAGCCTCAATCCCTCGTGCGGGGCGTGCAGGAAGCAGCCGATCCATGATTCTCTCTCATCACTGATGCTTCTTTCTCCTCCCTCTCCCTGCCTCTCTGACATCAATCAACATATATTTTAATAATAACGATACATAAAAAATAACATTTTAAAAATCTCTAGGTTAGCACTTCTTTTTTTTTTAAATATATTTTATTGATTTTTTACAGAGAGGAAGGGAGAGAGATAGAGAGAAACATCAATCAGCTGCCTCCTGCACGCCTCCCACTGGGGATGTGCCCACAACCAAGGTACATGCCCTTGCCTGGAACCGAACCTGGAACCCCTCAGTCCGCAGGCCGACGCTCAATCCACTGAGCCACACCGGCTTCGGCTAGTTAGCACTTCTTGAAAACAAACACTGCATCTTCTCCTACCCCGGGCTGTCACTGTGCATTCACGTCAATCACTGCCTGTTCCGCGGTCATTTCCCGCACTGAACGGAGGACGGGGGCCTGCCCGCTTTGCTCACTATTGAGTCTCGGGGCCTGGGGCGCGGGGCAGGCTAGGAGGACCGCCAGGTGCTCGCTGAGTCACCGAGGAGCGGACGGGAGGTAAGGGAAAGGCATATGGGGTGTTTTCAGACTCGGGGCAGCGGGTCTGGGTGGGACTCAGGAGCCTCGGGTAACCCATTGCGTTCGCCTCTCTGAGTGTGTGACTCCCTCCCAGGGCAGCCGCCGCCTGGGGTGGGAGAGGGATGAGGATGAGGGGTATTTCTGAAGGAAGGGAAAGAGAAAGTGGACGACTCAGGGGTTCAGCGTCGACCTAGGAACCAGGAGGTCAGGGCTCGATTCCCGGTCAGGGGGCCACAGGCCCGGGCGGTGGGCTCCATCCCCAGCGTGGGACGTGCAGGAGGCAGCCGGTTCAGGGTTCTCTCTCATCATTGATGTTTCTCCCTCTCCTTCCCCCTTCCTCTCTGCAATAAGTAAAGACATTTAAAATTGGCGTGGTTCGCCAAAACCGATTTGGCTCAATGGATAGAGCATCGGCCTGCGGACTGGAAGGTCCTGGGTTCGATTCCGGTCAAGGGCATGTATCCTGGTTGCGGGCATGTTCCCCAGTGGGGGGGCGTGCAGGAGGTGGCTGATCGATGTCTCTCTCTCATCGATGTTTCCAACTCTCTATCCCTCTCTCTTCCTCTCTGTAAGAAATCAATAAAATATATTTTTAAAAAATAAATAAAATCTGTGTGATTCATGTTTGGCTCAGTGGACAGAGCGTCGGCCTGCGGACTGAAGGGTCGCAGGTTCGATTCCCATCAAGGGCGTGTACCTGGGTTGGGGGCACATCTCCAGTCGGGGGTGTGCAGGAGGCAGCTGATGGATGTCTCTCTCTCATCGATGTTTCTAGCTCTCTCTCCCTCTCCCTTCCTCTCTGTGGAAAATCAGTAAAATATATATTTTTAAAAACACAATCAATGTGGTTTCTCTTCTGTTGAAAAAAATGCAATAAGGTTGGCGTGATTCCGTGGAGCGAGGCCTAGGGGAGGCCCCGGCGTGCCCTCTTCCGTGTGTCCATTGCGCAAAGCTCCCCAGGGGCGGGTGGGGGGCGGGGAGCGGTGGCGTCAGCAGGTTCCCGTTCGCAAGTCATGCACGCTGGCACGGGGCGCACCGGGCCCTGACCTCTCATGGCAGCAGCCGGGCCGGAGGGCCGTTCCCACAGGAAGGTCACCGTGCCCTGGGCTCACGAGGAAGAGGAGGACGGAGCGGCAAGGAGGGGGGCTGGGCGGGCCTTTCCCCAGGACCTGTGCCCCACGTTTCAAACATGGAACGAGTGTGCCCCCATTTTCCTGTGCCCCTCACCGCACGGGGGCGGTGGGTGCCACCCTTGTCAATTGCACCCGCCTTATCCGCCTTCCCTGCATGGATTCCTTCTTCTTTTTTTATTTTATTCTAAACATATTTTATTGATTTTTCACCGAGAGGAAGGGAGAGAGTTAGAGCACTGGTTCTCAACCTGTGGGTCGAGACCCCTTTGGGGGTCGAACGACGCTTTCACAGGGGTCGCCTAAGACCGTCAGAAAACACAGGTATTTACATTATAATTCCTAACGATAGCAAAATTACAGTAATGAAGTATGGTGGGGGGTCACCACCACATGAGGAACTGTGTTAAAGGGTCGCGGCATTAGAAAGGTTGAGAACCACTGAGTCAGAGACCTCGAAGAGAGAGAGACATGGATCAGCCGCCTCCTGCACGCCCCCCACTGGGGATGTGCCCGCCACTAAGGTCCATGCCCTTGACCGGAATCGAACCTGGGACCCTTCAGTCCGCAGGCCGACGCTCTGTCCACCAAGCCACACCGGTTTCGGCTCTTCTTATTTTTTTAAGTATTGGTTTCAGAGAGAGGAAGGGAGAGAGAGAGAGAAAAAAAAACAGCAGCGATGAGAGAGAGAGAAACAGCAGCGGTGAGAGAGAACCAGGGATCCGCTGCCCGTTTGTTCACTGCGATTCGTGGCGAGGCCATTTCGGGACGTGCCTGGGAACCAGCGAGGCGAGCGTCTCCCGCCATCGCCGGGGGCCGTCCCGGCGGTAAACTTGGCTCAGACCCGGGCTGTTTGCAGATGGGGAAACGGCCTGTGAACGGGAGGGGGCCCTGGAGCAAGGTAAACGGTGGCCGGCGTCCAAGGCCCACGGCTCAGAGGGCGGGCAGGCGCCGGGGGCAGTGGGGCAGAGGCACCTGCCAGGCCCTGTCTCTCCCTCTCCGCCGGGCCACCCACTCCGCGCTGTCCCCCTCCCGCTCGCAGGGTTATTTCCTCCCGCTGGTCCCTCTGGCTCCGGGGGCCATCGTGGCTGAGCATTGAGTGCCAGCCCTCGGCCTTCCCCTGCCGGCTTCTCGTATGGCTGGCCCGTTCTCCACGGGTCTCCCTCAGCTCACCCCCCGCCTCCTCCCTGCCTTCCCCCACGTCTCCTCTCCAGCCCCTGTGCTCCATTCTGTGCCCAGCAGCCCCTGAAGA
>JAAGEH010001607.1:1037-14534 GCA_011751065.1 Lasiurus cinereus | reverse complement strand
AGACTTTTCTTATGACCCAACATATGATCTATCTTTGAAAATGATCCCTGTGCACTGGAGAAGAATGTATATTCTGTGGCTTTGGGGTGAAATGATCTGAAGATGTCAATTCCATCTGGTCTAGTGAGTCATTTAGGATTGATGTTTCCTTCCTGATTTTTTGTTTAGAGGATTTGTCCAATTGTGACAGTGGGGTATTAAAGTCTCCTACTATGATTGTATTGCTGTCAATATCTCCTTAATATCCTCCAAGAGTTTTTTTTATGTATTTAGGTGCTCCTATTTTGGGTATATATATGTTTACCAGAGTTTTTTCTTCTTGTTGGATTGTTCCCTTTAGTATTATGAAGTGGCCTTCTTTATCTCTTATTATGTCCTTCACTTTGACATCTAATTTGTTAGATATAAGTATTGCAACCCCAGCTTTTTTTCATTTCCATTTCCCTGAAATACCATCTTCCATCCCTTCATCCTCAATCTGTGTGCATTTCTTTTCCTGAGGTGGGTTTCTTGCAGACAGCAGATATATGGATCATGTTTTCTTATCCAATTGGTTACCCTATGTCTTTTGATTGGGGCATTTAAACCGTTTACATTTAAAGTTATTATTGATAAGTATTTATCTGTTGCCATTTTTAGTCTTTACCCTTGAGTTCCTTCTTCGCTTCCTTTTTCTTTTTATTACAGGAGATCCTTTAACATTTCTTGCATTGTTGGTTTGGTGGTAATATATTCCCTTAGTCCTTTTTTGTCTGTGAAGCTTTTGATTTCACCTTCAATTTTGATTGAGAGTCTTGTAGGGTACAGTATTCTTGGATTCAGGCCCTTCCTTTGCATGACTTTGTATATTTCATTTCATTCCCTTCTGGCCTGATGAGTTTTTGTTGAGAAGTCAGTAGCTAGTCTTATGGGGGTCCTTTGTAGGTAACTTTCTGTTTTTCTCTGGCTGCTTTTAAGATTCTTACTTTGTCGTTGGTGTTTGACAATTTAATTATAATGTGCCTTGGTGTCGGTTTGTTGGGGTTCATTTCGCTTGGGACTCTGTGAGCTTCTTAGATTTGTGTGGGTTTTTCCTTTCTTATATTGAGGAAATTTTCTGTCATTGTTTCTTCAAACACATTCTCTAATCCTTGTTCAGGTTCCACTCTTTTTGGAACCCCAATTATGTGGATATTGTTTTGTTTCATGTTATCCCAAAGTTCCCTTAGGCTCTCCTCTTGCTTTTTAACTTTTTTTTTCTAGAAGTTGCTGTACTTGGGTATTTTTTCCTACAGTGTCTTCTAGCTCACTGATGCGGTCCTCTGCTTCTTCAAGTCTAGTTTTGATGTTTTCTATTGAGTTCTTTATAGCAGTGATGTCATTTTTCATTTCTTCTTGATTATTCTGCACCTCCTCTAGGTTCTTCTGCATTTCTTCTTGCTGCTTCTTCATCTCCTCTTGGGTCTTCTTCATTTCCTCTTGGCTCTTACTCAGATTGTCGATTTTGTCTTCCATTCTTTTCATCCACCTTTTGATCATTTCTCTGAACTCTTTCTCTGGCAGGCTTATTTCTGCTTCTATTTCGTTTACTTCCTTTTCTGGTGATACCTGCCTATCTGTTGTATGCGGGCTGTTTCTTTTTCTGCCAATGGTCTTTCTTCTCCGGGTGTCTGGTTATGTAGTTCTCTCTCCTATGTTGATTGAAAGGCACAAACTACAACATGACCAGGTACAGCACACAAGGCATAGAGTAGAAATGTATACAAGATGTTAATAATCACAAATAAGTTGACCACTAATGAAAGACAAATTAAGAGTAAGTAGAGAAAGAAGAAGAGGAAAATGATGAAAAAAGAAAAGAAAGAAATGCCAAAATCAAAATGGGAGTGCAAGAAAATAAAATAAATAAATAAATATATGAACAAAAAAAAATAAAATAAGAGAATAAAAAGGAGAAGAAGAAGAAGAAAAGAGGAAGATAAAAAAGTCAGAGAGAAAAGACAGTGTATAAGAGAGAAAAGGGGAACAAAATATAGATGTCAGGAGAAAACTCCAATAGAACAGTCAGTAATCCCAATAAAGGCCAGCAACCAGTACCTAGAGATTAATAGAAACTGCAAATAGCAACTTGTATCGAGGTAGGTGAGGGAAAAGAGAGGTAAAAAACAAAGCAAGCAAAAAGCAAAATAAAACAAGTAGAATAATCTAAAACAATCTCACCAAAAATTTCAAAAAATCGATATAATCACTTTTCAGGCAAATAGCAACAGAAGGACATCGAGAAAAAACAACTTTTTGGCTAGTGAAGATAAGAAGAGAGAGGTTTGTATGGACTTGTAGTAGGGGATTTGAAATTAGATATATAAATGGGGTGAAATTTTAACCAAGTAAGGAGAAAGAATAGGGGGAATCTAAAGTTGGAAAAGGGAAAGAGAAACAAGACAACAAAATGGGGAAAGTTAGGAGGAAAATGTTGGCATAAAGGTAGAGTTGAGTTAGAGTAAAATTATGCTAAAGGAAAGATGAAAATAGAATGTAGAACTCTAATCCCAAAATAAAATTAAGAGAAAACAAAATGACACTTGTTTTTTTCCAAAAAGGTAAAGTACTAGTACTAATTAATAATAGTAGTTTAAAACAAAAATGTAATAATTAAAAAGGTAAAATCAATTGAGGCGGAAAGAAAAAAAGTCTTTTAATTAAAATATGTAAAAATGAAAAATAAAAATAAAAGTTAAAAAAAGAAAGAAAAAAGAAAAATAAAGAAAAAAAAATAGAATGGTCCTTCACTTCCACTATTATTCTGCTTGGCACTCCTGTTTCCCAGTAGGGAAGGTAGTGCAGTTCCTTGTGTTCCCCTGTTGGTGTTTTAATCTCTTTATTCTTTTTTGGTTATGCTAGAGTCAATTTGTGTGTCATCCACTTGGTGGCAGTGTTTCGGAATTGATCTCTGAGACAAAGCACAGGACCTCTCTAGGTTGTGCTCAGATCCTGCTACTCTGTGGTTCTCAAAGCCAGTTTGTGGGGGTTTTGCAGCCGGGACACTGTAATAACTCCCAGGCTGTCCCTCTGCCCCAGAAAAAAATGGGTTGTTTTCCAGAGCTCCCCTCTGTCAACAGCTCAGAGGGTTTGCCTCCACACTCAGGGATCATGCCCTGCCCACCTCCGTGACCTCTCCAGAGGCAGCTTTTCCGCAGCCCGGCTCCCACAGTGTGCGCGTCTCTGTTGTGCGGGGGTAGGAGACCTCACCCTGTCCCAGGCGAAATCCAACCTTTCCGTGTGCTCTGTGTGGATCTCTGAATCCGCCGTCCACAGTCCGTGCAGCCTGGAGAGCCGTGCTCTGGGTCCCCGGCTGCTCGGTGGGTGCCTCTGCCAGCCGCAGCTTTCAGACCTCCGCAGGCATCCACCTCCCTCTTATCTCAGGCGAAATCTGACCTTTCTGTGTGCTCTGTGGATCTCTGGTTCCGCCGCGTGTCTGCGCCGATTGGAGAGCGGAGTTCTGGGTCCCCGGGTTCCTGGCTGCTCGATGGGTGCCCAGCCGAAGGCTTCAGACCGCCGCAGACATCCACCTCCCACTGCAAGATGGCTCGGGCTCCGTGTTCGCGCTGGTGGCCCCGGCAGACAAAATCCCCGTGGCAGTGGGGCTGCCTGACTGGGAGAGCCCCCTCCAGCAGTCCCCCACCTTATCCTGGAGGATAACTGACTCTTAACTTGCCAACAAACACTTCCAGTGCGACTCTCAGCTGCTCTCTCTCCCTCTGCCCAGCGACAAAGCTCCAGACGTATCTGTCTACTTCGCCGCCATTTTCTCCTTCCTAAATGTTCTTTTTCGATTCCCTCTTTATATTATGCAATTTATGTCTCACCACAACCTGCTGTGATAGATGAAGAAACTGAGACTCAGAGGATTTAATGATGTGCCTGTGATTCCAAAGCAAGAAATGGCAGAGTTGATATTTTCATCTAGATCATCTGCCCTCAAACTCTATACTTTATGACATCTCACTGTCCCTGGGGAGTCTATTTTGGTCAAAGGACAAAGCAAACCAATTGAGATCTCCTTAGTATGGGTGGCCTACTTCTCAGCTCTGGGGTTTCCTCTGGCATCTCCTTCAAGACTGTCCACTAGACAGCAAAACAGAAATCAACACATTCACATGCTTAATTCAGAATAAGATATGGTATGGAGCCAAGACGAGATGACTATAAACAAACCATCACATAAAAAATGTGGAAGATTTGCCATGACTGGTGTTTTAGTTTGTATTGTAGTTGTACTAGAAATAAGACTTGGTCAGTTGTCAAAATACCAATTATCTTGCTTTAGTTTTGATTTTTAATTAAAGACAAAGACTTTCAATTTACCTCAAAGGGCCTAAATTAATAGGCATTCCTGGCTGAATAAGTTAACTTTCTGCTTTTGATGTTATTTTTGAATCATTTGAGAGTGGAGAGAGAGAGAGAGAGAGAGAGCGAGAAAGAGAGAGAGAAAGAGAGAGAGAGAGAGTTTTAATGCATTCAGGTTGCTAAACATACATTTTGGAAAAAATTACTCCATTTTGGGGACATGGTTTTTATTCTTCAGTGAGATATTTCACTGAGGATGAGTCCTCAAGAACATTAAAAGTTACTAGGATTCTCTAGGTCTTAAAGGAGTAAATTGGTAGATGAAAACCATAGTGAATGATTTTAGGCCACATGGTGCACAAGGAAATATTTTACTAAAAGAAGGACAACAGCACTGTAAACAACTCAAGATCACCTTCAAAGACCACCTAGAAGTTCAAGTGTGCAGGTGGCCAGGACTTGAGCAACCTGGAATTTATTAGACCTGTCCTCCTTGGATGGCTCTAGCTGTTTACTTGTGAGTACTATCAACTTGCTGGATAGTCAGGCTCCATTGATAGCTGGAGCCCACTGGCTTTTGTCAGAGTCATTCTTGGGCTGGCAAACGTGTTAACACAAGTTGACAGGGTTACAAATATTAAATTCTTGTGTTGAACTTAAAAAGCAAATCTGAGTGAAACAGTGGGGCCTTTCCCAAGCAAAATCTGGGTATCCTTTAAAACTTGCAAATGATAGCCTCCATGCCAGCTCTCTGTCAATTTCAGGTTCTCAAATATCCCCATCATGCTCATGAGTAGGGGACAGATAACCTGAACAAAGAATCTCATCTTTGTGACTGAACTTTCAGAGGCCAATATGCATTGACTATCTCACTGAGAAGGAAGTTAGAGGTCATTTACCAGTGTAAATGATCATCTAGGGTGCTACTGGCATTTGGGACAGGAAAATCTTTTTCTGTGAAACTTTCTTGTGCAGGGAAAATAGCATCCTGGTCCCTACATATCAATAACGAACCCACTAGTTATTGTGACAACTGAAAATTGCCTCTCCCATGGTTCCACATATTGGGAAAGAGAAGAAAAACACACTACTCTCAGATGACACTGATAATTGCAGGGAGGACACCTGGGTCCCTGGAGGGAGGGTGGCTTGCCTGAGTTTATAATGCAAATTGGTAATAGTCAGAATTTTACTCTGAAGAACAGACTGCTGGTTACCAGGGGAGAAGGGGTTTGGGGGACTAGTTGAAAAAGGTAAAAGGATTGAGAAGTACAGATTGATAGGTACACAATAGGTGTGGGATGTAAAGTACAGCATAGGGAATATTTTCAATAATATTGTAATAACTATGTATGGTACCTGTTGAGTACTGGAAATATCAGGGGAACACTTTATAAAGTATATGATTATCTAACCAAAATGCTATATACCTGAAATAATACAAAATATATTGAATGTAAACTGTAATTTTAAAAAATTAATATTAAAGACTTAAAAAATAAAAAAGAATTTTATTCTGAGGTATCTTCTTTTATTTATTTATTTTTTAAAATATGTTTTTATTGATTTCAGAGAGAAAGGAAGAAGGAGAGAGATAGAAACGTCAATGATGAGAGAGAATCATGGACTGGCTGCTTCCTGCACCTTCCCCTCCCTCACTGGAGATCGAGCCCACAACCCCAGGCATATACCCTGACCCGGAATGGACCTATGACCTCCTGGTTCGTGGATCAATGCTCAACCACTGAGCCACACCAACCAGCCTCTGAAGTCTCTTGAATCATCCTCCTGCTATTTTCCACCTATAAAGTAGGAATTACTTTATTAATTACTAAATTAATAATTTAGGAATTACTAATTAATTTACTATTCATGGCCAGTATTTGTGAAATGTGTTAAAGTCCTATACAGAAGACACTGAATAACTACCACAAATTATTTATGTATTGATAGCTCAAAGAACTATCAGCAGGAGTATGAATTTCAAAATAATAATTTGAAGTGTAATTTATTCTGGAAGTACTTTTTGTTTTTACAGATCATGAATAGCTAGAAGAATGCAACTGTGCTGAGACTGATAGTCCCAGAGGGCAAGTCTAGAATATTCTCCTGACACGACAATCCTGAGCACCAAAGCCTGGCACGGAGCTGATAGTCGACCAGTGTTTGTTCATCTGCACTAAAGCTCATACCTATTTGCATTTGAGCTGCTCTCCCAGAAAGTTTGTCAAAAGGTGTCCCTTGGAGTTTCCTTTCTAATTACTGCGGGGGCTCCTGTTCAGGGCTCCCCTGGATTGTGGTGAGGAAATAAGACCCTCAAAATAGCCCAGATTGAATGGGTACATGTGCAGGATGTGGCCGAAACATGCCATCGGTGCTGCTGGGTGGGTACGTAGAACAGGCCTACTTGCTAGCTCATGAATCCCTCTCTCCCAGAAGCACTAGCAGTGTGAGCAAGATGCTGCCTGCCAAGTGCTTTGAACTGCCTGGAACAAGGTGCGGAACAAATAGCCTTATTATTGTTGCTAATCTGCAGATTCTGGGCTCTGGGTCTGGAAATACAAAGAAAGGAATGGGGCTGGGTAGACAGAAGCAAATATATCTGAGCACCCCTGGCTCCTGTTTGCTCTGTGCCTTTCCATCAAAAGACACTAAGCTTCTGCTTCTAAGCCTCGGCAAATCCTATGTATTTGTCTGAGAGGAGCTTCCTCTTCTGGAACATAAATGCTATATATTTTTTTTGTGAAACAATCAACTTTTGTTCCTTCCCAGCAGAGCTCCTACCCAGCCCCAGGCTGCTTTTCCTAACTGAATTGTGGTAACACTATTGTCTCCTCCAGCTCTGTCTCAAATCTGTTAGAGACTCCCTGGTGAAAAGCTATTTCTTGGGGTTCTAAGTGGTTAGTTTCATTCATCCAACTGGATCCAGGGCAGAAATAGGGCAGTATGGGCACTCAGGTATATGCCCACCAGTTTCACTAAATTTTGCAATGCAGAGTGTTCCCAAGATCCAAGGATGCTCCTTTGGAAATCTCAGCTGTCAGGGAGTTCAAAGCTTAGAATGGCTTTGCAATCATTTTGTAAGCTCTGCCTGACAATAGCGTTGCTTGCCAGCTTGCTGATAGACCAGGTCACTGGCCTTTGCAGTTTTGTTTTCAAGTTTGACAGAAGCAGAACTAATATTGAAGCAGCATTTACTAGTATAGATCTTTTTAAAAAATGATCAAGATTGGCATAGAAACTAGAGGCAAAATGATAAAACTCCAAGGTGGGAATGGGCATCCTTTGCTTAATTGCTTATGAAGATATGTGAAAGGAACAGAAAGTTCAGGCCTGGTAAAATGATTGATCTGTTTAAGAGGAGGAAATGAAAGAATAGGTAGCATGCTTTTCGGGAGGCCCAGACCAGCACTGTTGAAATCATTGACTCTGTGGAATTGTCTTTTTTTCTTTTTTAATATTATTATAGTTTTTATTTTTATTTTCCATTTTTTTCCCTTTATTAATCCTCACCCGAGGGTATTTTTTCGTTGATTTTTTTACCCATTGATATTTTTGGGAAAGAGTGGAAAGGAGAGGGAGAGACAGAAAGAGAGAAACATCGAAGTGAGAGATACTTGGTTGCCTCCTGCATGTACCCTGACCAGGGTAGATGCCCTTGATGGTAATTGAACCCAGGACCCTTCAGTCCGAAGGCCAACACTCTATCCACTGAGCCAAAGTGGCTAGGGCTGGAATTGTCTTGATTATAGTATTTTAGTTACAAACCTCTAAGATTTATACTGAAGCAATAACAACACAAAAGGTTATGTTACATTGACTATTATGTGATTAAATAGAATAGCTGAGGAGAAAAACAAATGATTAGCATATATGCTTCTTGGCTAGATTTTAAATCCTGTTAAAAAATATCACCTGTAGTTTCATCAAGGATTACATAAAAATGTAGAGTGTTCACTAAGTTTCAGTGAATTCAGCCACTTCACTTTTTTTTTCTGTCACTATATCAAGAAGGCATATCTGAGGTATTCTTTTTTTAATATATTTTTTTATTAATATCAGAGAGAAAGGGGGAGGGAGAGAGAGATCAGTGATGAAAAAGAAACATCTATTGGATGCCTCCTGCACTCCCCTCATTGGGGATCCAGCCACAAGTGAGGCAGATGTCTTGATAAGGAATTGAATTGTGACCTTCTGGTTCATAGGTTGATGCCCAACTACTGAGCCACATTAGCCAATATCCCAGGTATTCTAAGGGTAGACTACATAGTGTTATAAAACCCGAGGTCCTCTCATTCTCTAAAGTTTTATTTAAAACTTAAACATGTAGAAGAGAACAAAATTAAACCTCTATTTGAAAAGTGTATCTTTGTTCCAAAATGTTCTTTGTAAAGATTACAGGCCTTTCAGAACTAATTTCTATAGATCTCTAATACTGAAGCAGTTTGAAAAAGCTGTAGGTTATTAAGGCTTCACGAGGAAAGTACTATTGCATATAATTTCAAGCCATACCTAGTTATCAGTGTCTAGTCAGAATGCTGGTGGAAAATGGCATTTAACTCTTCTTTATGAGTAAAGTAAAAAATAAAGATATATCAGGATGAGAGATGATGTTTTGGTTCTATTAAGATAGTGCTATTTCCAAGTGTTATTCAAATTTAAAGAAGAATTCAGAAGTACTAAAAATGAAGTAGAACTTGTGTGTTGATAATAAAATTATTTTTCATCTCTAGTTTCTTCAAAAAAATAATTAACCAAGTAAATTTTCTCAAAGCTTTGGTTTGAAGATAAAAGCCAGGGTTCTAGCAATAAAATATGGCCTCAGGGTCAAAGTCTCTGTTAAGGCACCAGAAATATTTACTTATGACTTTTCGCAGAGAGAAGGAAGAGGGATAAAGAGTTAGAAACATGAATGAGAGAGAGATATCGATCAGCCCCTTCCTGCACGCCCCTACTGAGGATGTGCCCGCAACCAAGATACATGCCCTTGACTGGAATCGAACTTGGGACCTTTCAGTCCACAGGCCAACGCTCTATCCACTGAGCCAAACGGTTTCGGCAAAGGGGTATCAGCTAGACAAGAAGACCTCTAAGAATCTAAAGATTATTTTCCTCATAGTACTCTGATTTGTAGCCCCAAACAGAGAGAGGCCTGTCTTAAAGATATTTTGAATGTCATTTTTGTCTAACAAAGTGGATAATAATTTCTTTCTTTATTTTAATCCTCACCTGAGCATAAGCTTTTTTATTGGTTTGAGAGAGAGGAAAAGAGAGAGAGAGAGAGAGAGAGAGAGAGAGAGAGAGAGAGAGAGAAAGAGAGAGAGAGAGAGAGAGAAAGAAAGAAAAAGAGAGAGAAACAGACATTGATCAGTTGTCTCCTATACACACCCTGACCAGGGATTGAATCCACAACTGGATATGTGCCCTGACTTGGAATCAAATCCATGACCTCTCAGTGAATAGGGCAACACTGGAACCAACTGAGCTACATCAGCCAAGACGAGTGGACAATCATTTGAGACATAGAAAACTACAAATTTTGTAATAGAATTATACTAATGTACATTTAAAAGATAGAGAAAATTCAAAATGAAAAGATGCCTCAAAATCCCCAAACTTTTATGGAAAGGAAGCAAGCTGAGAAGAAAAGTCATCTACAAACCTGCGTCATTTCCTTTAGGGAAAAATATATTACAGAGAACAGAGCTTAGAGCACAGAGGGTAGAGGTCGGAGCCAGAGAGAATCTCTAGGCAACAAATGGGCCATAGTCGAGAAACTGGCTCCATGTGCCTGGTTGTATTTCAAAATTGCTATGGACCAGGAAGTTCTGTGTGCCTTCCATTTTCACCCTTTTCAAGGGGGAGTTTGTATTACAGTTTTCCTGTTCATGTCTCCTATTGTATGTGGAGTGTGTGAGGAATAAAAAACTCGTCTTTTTTGCTCACAATGCTTTGAATTAAGAGCAGCTGCACCCAAGAGACCTTGGTTACATTTGGACCTGATTTGGATGATAAGGTTCTCTACCTGATGCCATAATAGGATAAGACTTTGGGAGTTTTGAAGGGGGTAAGTATATTTTGCATGTGAGAAAGCCATGATCAATTAGAAGACAGACAGTACTTTTGTGAGCCTTCAATGAACCTCATCTCCTGGTTTCCAGACCTTTGTAAGGTTTCCTCCCGCACTGACTCTGGGTTTGGCCACTTGACTAACTTTGGACAATGGGACTTTAGTACAACTGGAGACTTGATAAACACATGCATTTTGGGGCTTGTTCTCTTGGAACAGTACTCCTTGAAAGGTAGGCACTGTGCTATGGGAAAGCCCAAGCATCATGTGGAGAAAAACTGAGGCCCCAGAAAACACTTCAGACTAAGTGCCCAGCCAATGGCCAGCACCAACTCTTAGTCATGTGAATGAGGTCATGTTGGACTTCCTGTTATTCCATCATCCTAGCCAATAACACATGGAGCCGAAGAACGATGAGATCAAACAATAGAATTGTGCAAAATGTTAGTATTATTATTTAAAATCATTAAATGTGAGGGTGGTTTATTGTAAAGTAGTGGATAAGCCAGACAGGAGGATAATGATTTTTTGATAAAATTACATAATATCTTTTATCTCACATATGACTTCTGCCATACAGCCACAAACAGGGCTGTTATGTAAAAATATTCAAGAGTTTATTTAATTTTTCCAAAGTGCTTTGTTAATCCTTTGATGTTTGAATCTCCTTATTTCTAAATATCTTTTATGTAATCATTCTTGTTTATTTTCTCTTCTTCAATTGTTAACTGGCCCCAAAGTGTGCTATATTTACATTTATTATTGGCTTGGCATCTATTTCTTTTTTAAATTAAAAAAAATGATTTTTGAAGAGAGAGAGGAAGGAAAAGAGAAATAGAGATGGAAAGATAGAGGGAAAACTTTAAGTTCTTATTCCACTTATTTATGAAATTACTTATGGATTCTTGTATGTGCCCTAACTGAAGATTGAATCCACAACTTTGGCATATTGGGATAATACTCTAACCCAGTGGTCAGCAAACTGTGGCTTGTGAGCCATATGCGGCTCTTTGGCCCCTTGAGTGTGGCTCTTCCATAAAATACCACGACTTGGGCGAGTCTATTTTGAAGAAGTGGCGTTAGAAGAAGTTTAAGTTTAAAAAATTTGGCTCTCAGAAGAAATTTCAATTGTTGTACTGTCGCTATTTGGCTCTGTTGACTAATGAGTTTGCCGACCACTGCTCTAATCAACTGATCTACGTGGCCAGGGCCAGGTTTGGCATCTTTTTCAAGAAATTCTGAAATATTTTTCAACTTCCTGAAATCCTGCATCTTTGAAATATTTACAATCTCTTTTCACAGTAACTTCTATTATATTTGAATTTATTATCTGCTATAATTTTGGTGGGGGAGATATTAATGTCTTAAAAGGAAAGTTATTTGGGGATTAATTTTATAAGTGGTCATTTTATGAGTAAATAGGTTTGATTTATGATGACTTTGCTTCTCTTAAACAATGAAAATAATGGATACTTAGATAGTGAGAAGGCCCCACTAACAGACAATGCTGGGATTTCTGGCAAAAGCTGAGTTGAAACATGTGATTTAGGCTTATGGTCTAAGAAAAGCCCCCCACTCTTCATCCTGAATCTAACTCTCTGTACAACCCAGTCAAGGTATGACTTGAAAGGAAAGAACTAGAAAGAAGTCTAGACCTCAGGCCTATTCTAGCATGCCATTATAAGTGTGGAAGAGGTAGAAAGCAAAGACAAATGCCCTGAGAATTCAGTTTTTGCATAGACTGCAAGAGGAGACTTAAGGGAGCAGTCTGTCCACTTGTGTTGTTCTAAAAGGCACTATTAGTCTGCTCACTGGTCAGTGTGACCTAGTGAATGTCCTGGGCTCTCATAAATGATATTAGTAAATGTTCATCTCTTTGGGAGGGAGGATGGAGGAAGAAGAAAGTAGAAATATTTAGGAGTAGGAAAAGAGGACTGAAGATTCCCATTTGTGTATGATGTACATTTTATTCGGGAGAATCTGCCCATTGAGTGATGGGAGGTTGGAAAGTCATAAAGCAGAGAAAGGAGGTAGGTGTTATACTATGAGGGCAGGTCACTCTGTATTTCTTTCTTCCTTCTGCCCAGTGAAAAGGAGAAAAGAGGTTTGGGCAAAGGAACCACACCTCTAGGCAGAATTGCTTTAGCAACAGACCAAGGATGAGCTCTTGTCCACATTGAAGTTCTCAGAACTTATTGCTGAAAAAAAAAAGCTGAATGATTTTTTAAAGCCAAATTTTACTAAAGTCTGAATTAGGAAGGAGCTTCTTTTAAAAGATGATTGAAATAGAGCAAGAAGATCTGTGAGAGAATCTAGAGATCAGTGCAAGGTGTGGTTGTGATCGAGAAGAGCAGAAAGATGGAGAAGAATTGATGGTACCTCAAATTAGTTTATTCAAAAAAATTATTCCAGAAGAGTTACCTAATTTTATTGGCAATTATTATTCTTAGTTCTTTCCACAAATAGAACTTTTACAGTTGTATTATGTTAAAGCCATAATCTACTTCTCAAAGCTCACACTTTTGTGTTTGGACACATGAATTAAATATATGATAAGAGAACATTTAAACTGAATAAGCAGTTTAGTGCTGAATAAACTGGAAAAAATACCTGAAAGCTGAAGTTATACATTTTTATGTATAAGATATATAAATTCATTAATTCACTCATTCAACAAATATCGAATGTCTGCTCAATGCCAGTCATCATATCTAGTGTTCATTTATTAATGCAGGTTGGAAAACTTACATTTAAAATATGTAAAATGGGGTTACTGGCACTAAGTTGTAATATTTTTAAATGAAACAAGGTCAGTAATGGAAAATTTAGGCAAAGCAGAAATTCTTCTAGAAAGGACTTTAGCCGAGGTATAGAAGTTGCTGAAATATTGACCACATGAAGCCTTTGCAATGACAGCACAGATAGAAAGATTAATAAATGCAGAGCAAGTGAAAAATAATTTAGAGAAAAAAAATACTCTAGTTGTGATGCCTTTGTGGTTTTGCTATAAATGAACCATTGGACTCTTTCTTTTTTTTTCCTCTCTTTTTTTTATTATTAATTTTTTATACATATCTCCCCATTGCCCCGCCCCTCCCAGG
>JAAGEH010001606.1:0-11694 GCA_011751065.1 Lasiurus cinereus | reverse complement strand
TAACGCTCATGCATAAGCCTGGCGGTGGCTCTGTCTCTTTGGGGGGGTGGCCTCGCGAGACTCCCCCTTGTCCAGGGGACAGTGGCCAAGGCGGGTCCAAGGAGAGGCAATCCCAGGAGAAGCTGCGCTGAGTCGGTAGCTGCAGGCCTGAACCCGTGAGAGTGGTGACTTTGGAGGCAGCTCTGCGCCCTCTGACCTCCTTCCTCTCCCCCAGGACCCCCACTCGCCCACCCTGCGCCCCCCGGAGGCCAGGTTCCGAGGGCAGCACATCCAGGGCTGGAATGCACCTGCCTCCGGCGGGCCAGGCCTGGCGCAGGGCCGGTGGGTGGTCGCGGGGAGCCGGGAGCTGATGGCGCCTCTCTTCCAGGATCCGGGCGTGGTCCCCTAGACAGAGGAGGGGAAGGACCAGGACCCAGGTCCTTACTGTTGAGCGGGGCTGTGCGTGGCCCCCCACGTGGTGCCAGAGGGACTGGAGGACCCGGTCCCTGCACCCCGGGGCGAGCTCTCGGGAAGCGTCTGGGCCCCCAGCCCTGCCTCCGGGGGGGGGGGGGAGCTGCCCCAGCAAAGCCGCCCTCCTGCCTGCCGGGCTGGTGCGGAGGCAACGGTTAGGGTCAGGGAGCCCCGAGCGAGAAGGAGCGAGGGGTCGGGGCGCTGACCTCGCCATCCTGGGCTGCCGTCTGCACCCGTAGAGGAACGGGTGGGGCACGGAGCCCCCAGAGTCTGGGAGAGGCCGGGCCATGAGTACCCAGCCCCCGCGCCCCGGTCTGCACCCCACTCCTCCGGGGGCTGCCCGGCCCTCTCTCCCTGGCCACCGCCCTGCCCTCGGCTCTTGAGGCTCTCAGCCCCTCCTGCTCCCCCTCCCTCAGGGGCGCCTGCTGCGCCTCCAGAAGCCTGGCATGGCGTGGGCAGGAGCCGCATCTTCCCGATTTCTCCCAGGATATGAGCCCCTGTCAGCCTCTGTGACCCCAAGATCCGCCTCTGTGACCCCAAGATCCGGGGCAGCAGTCGCCTCTGCGGTCAGCAGTCACCTCCGCCTCGTGCGCTCTCCGTGGGCGACTCACAGCCCAGAAAGTGAACCACTGGGGTCCCAGGAACCCCAACGCCATCCCTCAGGGAGGCTCCTGGCCGGCCCTCTCAGGTGGCTCTCTCCACACCCTCTGCCACCCTGTTTCTGAGGCTCCCCCTTCTCTTCGCCCCCATTGGCTTTTCAAGATGGAAACCACGCGAGGCGGAGGGCAGAGGAACGCTGACCTGGGGTGCTGCCAGGCACCCCGCGAGCACCGGCTCCCCAGGTGTTTTACCCCGAAGCCACGGGCTGCTCTAGGCCTGGTCGCCGAACCGGCCAACACATGTTCTTGTCCAGAGAAGGGCATCTGCGGGCCTGACCTGGTGCCGGAAGTTCCCCTCGGCACCCACAGAGGACTGGGCACTCACAGAGTCCCCTCAGCACCCACAGAGGACCCAGCGCCACCAAAGTCCCCTCGGCGGGGCTGTGTCGGGCCGGCTCAGTGGCTGGGGAAAGGACACCATGGAGTCCTCAGGGTGTGAATTCCGAATCAGACCTTCAGCCAGAGGAGGCTGGGAAATGGCATCTGATAACCCCCGCTTTTGGGGGTTTGGCACTTGTATTTTTGGCTGACTCAGCTGAACCACTGTTGGGGCTGTGCCTCTGCCCACCCCCAGGGGCGGGTCTGCTCACACTCAGGCCATCTGCGTGTGCACGCTCCAGGTCCGTGTCCGGTGTGCACACGAGGAGGCCAGGGAGCGGGTGGCAGTCATCTCAGGGTGGCACCACCACCGCCAGGCAGCCCGCCGAGGGCCCAGGGCGCTGGGGGAGAGGAGGCGGCCGCGTGCCTCCGGTTGGTGTCGGGGAGTGGACAGAGGCCAGGATCCTGGGCCCGATGACTTTGGGGCCGTGGATTCCGTTTTGTCCCAGAGACCGGCCAATTGTGGGCGTAGGAGCCTTGGGTGAGAACGTGGTTGAAGCCGCATCGGCGCCAATGAATCATTCTTTCTTTAAAAAAACTAAAAGCAAGAGTCTTTAGTGAGCTCGCAGGCAAAACCTCTCTCGCCCTCGCCCTCCTCGCTCTGTTCATTATTTTATGAACCCAATGACGATCAGAAATACCGTGTGCGGCCTGCACGGCGACTCCTAGAAGACACTGTTGAGGCAGCACCTACTGGGTGCCGGCTCAGGGGCTCTGAGGGAAGGCCGGCCCCTCCACTCTCTCTCCCTCCTTCCCTCCCTCCTTCCTTTCCTCCTCCTCTCCTTCCCCTCCCCCCTCCCTCTGGGCCATGCTCTGGAGGCGTCTTCAGACTGTGGCCCTGACCCCTCGTTTCCATGGCTGACCTCGGCGGCTCACAAGGCGCTGTGTTCCGTCTAGTGACCTGTCCCCGCAGGCACTGGAGGAGCGTCCGTTCCCCAGTTTCTGGGAGCCGGGCCCCCGCTCTGTTGTCCCGGATTTGGCTGCCGCTAACGGGCTGGCATTGGCTAACGGATTGGCATTGGCTGAGACCTGCTCGTCCGGCCCGTTTACCTTCTGGGCCATTTGACTCGCCGGGTTCTGGGTCAGCCAGTCACTCAACCATGTGATTCCAGGCCTAATGATACCTCCGATCCCCTGGCAACTCAGTCGCACTTCAGCTTCCTGCTCCATAAAGTCATACAATACCCCTGTCCTCCCACCAGCCGCCTTTCTCCAGGGGCGAGGAGAGCTGCATATACTTTCCTCTCCCCTCCCCCTCTCTCTTTCTCTCTCTCTCTCTCTCCAAAGAAATAAGTCAAAATGCCGTTGGTGTTAACCCAGAGCGCTTCCCGGGTGTGGCCGCTGCCCCTGGGGTGCATGCTAAGAACGGGTCTAGGATGGAGGACGCAGGAGAGGCTCCGGTCGCTTCTATGACACAGCACATGCTACACACAAACACACCATCTCACCTGACAACACATGACGGTTCATGCCACTTCTTGTTACCTTGACTCCGGGATTCTCGTGATACACCCATGCTCTGCGGAGGTGCCCGCTGGGAACTGTCTGGTTGTGTTGCTCCGTGGCAATCTGTGGGGATGCGTTTCCACGTTGTGCTTCTGCGGGTGCCAACTCACGCGGCGGCCTGTCCCGTGAGCGTTAGTCCTGTTGACTGTGGGAGGTGGGGCATACATGAAGTGAGGGCTCCTTTCCCAATGCAGATCGGCCACTAGACCCATGGCCCTCGGGGGTGAAGGGCCATTTAAAAAAATCCGGGTCTGTTTAGAACGAACGCTCGGGTAATTGGAGATGAAGATGCATGACTGGAAAGAGGGTCGGGCATTTGGGTCTCGTGGTGACGTCACAGCGCTCTCCCCGGCTCCCAGCTCCTCACGCCACGTGTTTCCTCGGCGGCTCGGGCTGACCGCAAACATCTCCCGGCCCCGCTCGCTGGCCTCCTCCGCGGCTCGGCAGCTGCCTCCGGGCCCGAGCGCTCTGGCTTCAGAGAAATGAGACGGCAATTACCACAGGTTCCAAAGGAACAGAATGATTAAATGATCACCTTAATAAAGTTTGTTCTCCGTAAACAACAACTCCCTTTAATAGCTCGCTCTTCCGGAATAAGGCGAAGTGCTTTCTTTTTTTAAAAATACATATTTTAGTGATTTTTTACAGAGAGGGAGGGAGACGGACAGAGAGCTAGAAACATCCATGAGAGAGAGACATGGATCAGCCGCCTCCTGCACACGCCTTACTGGAGATGTGCCCGCCACCAAGGTACATGCCCTTGACCGGAATTGAACCTGGGACCTTTCAGACTGTAGGGCAGACAGGAGGATGACCTGGACATTGTAAGGCCTCGAGGAACAACAGATTTCTCTGGAATTAATGGAAAATTCCTCTTCTATGATTTGCTGCTCACTTGGACGGGACGTTCCTTATGCTAGCCGTGGTTACGGTCTGCCCACTCAGCTGTTTGCAAAGTGTGTCCTTGAGATTAGCAGCTCCGGGGGCTGTGCAGTGAGAAGAAGAAGGGAGATGGCCCCGTACATTTCAGGACCCTGTGCCCGCTCTCCCCTCTCCCGGGGTCACAGGTCATGGGACTGTCACAAAGGCTCCGAGAAGGCCAGCACAGGACCCATGTTTCTCTGCGGCCCAGTGTTCCCCACGCTGCGATGACCACTGGCGTTTGCTCAAACAGCACCCTCCCCAGAGAGAGAGCCCCCATAATGCCTTCCCCCTGAAGGATGCTGGTCTCTGAGCCGACACCGTCCACCGGAGCTGAGAGGGAACTCTGCTGGGCCCACGGCCAGGGTCGTGCCCGTCCTTCCATCCTGCCTCCTCCCGGGCAGCGGCTCCTCCGGACACGTGCGACGGTGTTTGGTTTGGTTTCCATGACGCCCGTGTCCTGAGTCCTGCCAGGGCTGGGGGCCGGCCTGGCGGCTGTGAGGGGCGCTGTCCCATCCCAGCTCTCCCCCCACTCCCCACCCACTTTCCATCCAGGTTTCATCCCCTTGACGCCCCCTCCAGAGGGATCTGCAATGCCCCACTTTTCAGTCCTCTCGGTTTCCCCTCGTCTGGGGACCTCGTCGGGGACTTTCCTGAGTGGGGCGCGCACACCTCTGGTGGGATTTGGGGGGCCCGCCTCTCTGGGTAACCCTTAGCAGCTTCGTTCACCAAACAGGAGCAGCTGTGCAAACCGTGGCTCCCAGGATGCCCCGTGCTCACGGCGGAAGGGAGAGGGCCCGGCCGGCCGGGCGGGCTGGTGGGTGAGCAGCGCGAAGCCGCCCTCGGTAATGGGTGAGGTAATGGAGCCATTTAACGAAAATAGGTACGAAAGACGCGGTAATGAGCTGAAGGTCACGGATGCCGTCCGCCGAGATGGAGGTGATTGAGAAACGGGACGAGAACTTCCAGGAACGTCCGTCCTGAGGGCCGCGCAGAACCACACAGAGTGGTTTGCATTTCCAGCTTAATAGCCCGAGGCGGGCCCGCCAGCTGGGGCAGCGGCCGCCCCCCCCCCTCACCCTCCCCCTGCCCCCCGGCAGCCGGGCCCCTGTGCCAGCAGCTGCCCGGCGGCCCCGGGACACACACCTGCTCCCCGGCTGGTGCGGCTGGTCTCTTCACCGCGCACGGTCGCCACCTTCCCCCGGGGAGAGTGACCGGGTGATTCTTGCTTTTCTAGCTTTTCTGGGATTGAAGGAAACTAAGCCAGGCCCGCGTGGCTCCGTGGTTGAGCGTCCGCCTGTGAACCAGGAGGTCCTGGGTTCGACTCCCAGTCAGGGCACATGCCTGGGTTGCAGGCTCCATCTCCAGTTGTGGGTCGGGGGGGGGGGGGTGTGTGCAGGAGGCAGCTGATCCATGATTCTCTCTCATCACTGTTGTTTTTTTGTTTGTTTGTTTTTTAAATATATTTTATTGATTTTTTTACAGAGAGGAAGGGAGAGGGATAGAAAGCCAGAAACATCCAGGAGAGAGAGACATCGATTAGCCGCCTCCTGCGCGCCCCTGCACTGGAGTTGTGCCCGCAAGCAAGGTACATGCCCTTGACCGAAATCGAACCCGGGACCTTTCAGTCCACAGGCCGACGCTCTATCCACTGAGCCAAACCGGTCTCGGCCATCACTGATGTTTTTATCTCTCTCTCCCTCTCCCTTCCTCTCTGAGATCCATCGAAATGTATTTTAAAGAAAGAAAGAAAAATAAGAATAAGAGCTGCAGGTTGGGTGTATCATATGTTGCCTCTAACTCATAGGCGCTTTGTTTTGTGACCCTGTGTCTGAGCACGCCCTCAATGTACCCAACTGATTAAATATTAAATGTACCCAGTTGATTAAATATTACATATTTATTCCACAAAATTATGTCTTATTTATTTATTTATTTATTTGTTTGTTTGTTTGTTTGTTTATTTATTATCGGCTTCCCCCCTCTCTCCGTCCATCAAGCCCACCGTAGTCCCGGCGAATGAGGCTGCTTCCTCC
Source organism: Lasiurus cinereus (assembly GCA_011751065.1). Lineage (NCBI taxonomy): Eukaryota > Metazoa > Chordata > Mammalia > Chiroptera > Vespertilionidae > Lasiurus > Lasiurus cinereus. The sequence goes on along the minus strand of JAAGEH010001606.1, from coordinate 5,744 downwards.
GTTACTTCCGTGGGCACCACCTCTGGCTCCTGCTCTGGCCACCAGGGAACCCTGTCTCTCCAGAGAGAGGGCAGGCAGCTGTGAGGGGGGCCCTCTTATTCACTGTTGAGGGTCTTCCCTTCCTCCTCTCCCCCGTGTGGTGCCTGGAGGAGTGCTTGGCTGCTGGGCCTGAGGCATGTATGAATGAAATAATGAAAGAAAGGAGGGGAGCCGGTTTACGGGGGGCAGCTAGAAGCGTGTGCATGACGGCTGTTCCGTGTGATGGCAAAACCAGAATCCACCGTGAAGAACCCGCGGGCCCCTCTGTCTTCAGGGACCCAGCCCACGGCACAGGCACGGGCACCCACGTGCCTCGCTAGTGACCAACCCTTCCCTCCTCCCGTCGTCTTGTGTGAGCAAAACGGAGGATCACTGAGCTCCATGAGGGCGCGGGTCTGTTACTGGCCAATAGGCATACAGGACCCCCCGTCCACTTTGAATTTCAGATAAGCAACGAGTCAGATATTTTAGTATAAAATAATGTGTCCCCAACACACTGTCATTTGTCTGCAAACCCTACCTGAGTCTTGCTACTGCCATTGCTGGGGATGGATGCAGCCTCAGAGAGACCGTGGGAGAAGGATGAGTTAATGAACTTGTCCATCCTCCCTTAGACAGCACGGTGACCTCAGAGAGACCATGGGAGAAGGATGAGTTAATGAACTTGTCCATCCTCCCTTAGACAGCACGGTGGTGGCGTTTTCTGTCGTAACCAATGATCACTTCCCAGTGGTTCCACACCTCCGTGCTCTTGCCTCTCTCTATGTTCTGGTTTGTAGTTTTGGGGGGGCCACGTGAATCAGTGAATTGGCCATAGCTGGAGGCGGGCGAGTGCCATTTTTCTGTGGTTTGAATGTAAATGGGGGCGAAGAGATGAATCTGTTGCCACCGTGCAGGTCCCTGGGGCTCGATGCGTGGACAACCAGGAACCTGCCACCGTCCCCCCCAACCCCCTACCCCCATTTCCGTCTCTGGATTTGGGGGCCAGCGGGTGGGAGGGCGCCGCTGTCCTGGGAGCAGAGCCCTGTCTGCAGACAGAGGAAGCGATGCTGTCCCTCGGGACCCAGCCTCAGGTCACGGGGCCAGACAGAAGCAAGGCCTTTCCCACTGCGGAGCCGGCCCGGGGCCCAGCGCGTCTAAATATGGCCCGGCGGGCGCCGCACTCACTTCCAGGAACAGAGGATGTTTCCTCACGGCTCTGCGGGCGCTGATGCCGGCCTCCTGGGAGCCGGTGATGGCCCTCTGGGAGTGGCCGTCCCCCTGTCCACACCCCGCCCGCAGCCCGGGTTTCAGGGGCCCTGCCGGCCATCTCCTCTCTGTGACCTGGGAGTTGCACATGGTTCAAACAGCCGGGCCCCGCTTTCTGAGAAATGCCGGGCGAAGCAGGCGCTCTGGTGCCAGTGGATTGTGTGTGTGTTTTTTTTTTAATTTTTAAAAAAATATATATATTTTATTAAATTTTTAGAGAGGAAGCGAGAGGGATAGAGAGCTAGAAACATCCATGAGAGTGAGACATGGATCAGCTGCCTCCTGCACGCCCCTTACTGGGGATGTGCCCGCCACCAAGGTACGCGCCCTTGACCGGAATCGAACCTGGGACCCTTCAGAGTGTAGGCTGACGCTCTATCCACTGAGCCACACCGGTTTTGGCAGGGTTGTGTGTTTTTTTTAAATCTTTATGGTTGGAAGTATTACAGGGGTCCCCTCCCCCTCAGGGACTCCTCCCATCTCACTCCTCTTGGAATCTAAGGAGCAACTTGAACGGATGAACAACACAGACCAGAGGCACAGAGCACAGAGCAGATGTCAGACCTCAGAGGGAAGGCGGGAAACAGGGGGAGGGGTGGTTTGGGGGAGAGATCAACCGTAATTAGGGTTTTAAACGGATGGACACCCCATCGCTACGTCCCCAGAGGCGGGGAGGGGACCCACTCCGAGGGCAGAGGCGGAAGTTTCGGCTGAGCTTTTCAGGCACAATATTCACACGCTCCCAGAGGCAGCGCAGACACGCACGGACAGACTGAAACCTTTCAAAGCTGAGCCACGAACAAGCTGGGGATGTCTTCCCACGGGCTGCCCTGTGGAACCGTCCTTCATGGGGGGCTCTGGGCCCTGAGCTCCGGGAAAGAGCGGTCCTCTGAGAGGCAGTGGCCCCGTCCTCACAGAGAGGGTTGTAGAGGGTTGTAGACGGCTGCAGGCGGCTGCCGGGGCTGAGGAAGCATTGGTCACCTGGATCCCGTGGTTTCCGGGGACCGGGCCGTGGATACCTGTCGGGGTGGGGCCGGAGCGGGAGGGTGAAGGAGGATCTCAGACTCCTTAGCCCAACGGTCAGCAAACTCATTATCAACAGAGCCAAATAGCAACAGCGCAGCAATTGACATTTCTTTGGAGAGCCACATTTTTTAATTTTTTAAAATTTTTTAAAAATATATTTTATTGATTTTTCACAGAGAGAAAGGGAGAGGTAGAGAGAGCTAGAAACATCAATGAGAGAGAGACATTGATCAGCCGCCTCCTGCACGCCCCCCACTGGAGATGTGCCTGCAACCAAGGTACATGCCCTTGACCGGAATCGAACCTGGGACTCCTTAGTCCACAGACTGACGCTCTATCCACTGAGCCAAACCGGTTTTGGCAAAAGCCAGATTTTTTAAACCTAAATTTCTTCTAATGCCACTCCTTCATAACAGACTCGCCCAGGCCATGGTATTTTGTGGAAGAGCCACACTCCAGGGGCCAAAGAGTCACATGTGGCTCGGGAACCACGGTTTGCCGATCACTGCCAGAGAGCCTGAATTCTATTCCTCGAAGGCTCATCCCTGTTCCTGAACATCCAGTTTTGTCCACACTATTTTTCAAAAAAAATATTTTTATTGATTTCAGAGAGAAGGAAGAGGGAGAGAGAGAGAGAGAGAAACATCCATGATCAGAGAAAATCATCCAGCGGCTGCCTCCTGCAGGCCCCTTGCTGGGGATGGATCCTTGCAATCGGGGGCACGTGCCCTTGACCGGAATCTGACCTGGGACCCTTCAGTCCCCAGGCTGACGCTCTATCCGCTGAGCCACACCGGCCAGGGCTGTCGGGACTATTGACATAGTTGGTTAGGGAAGCATTTCAAAGGACTTGTGGCAAGAATGAGAAAAACCTATTTCAAAAAACGGAAGCTGTGCTCAAAAATGTGTTTTTCAAAGCCTCAGACCGAAACCACAGCGGCTTCACCGAGGGACGACATCACCAACCACAGCACACAGTTCCCAGCAGCTCGGGCGCGGGCGGTGTCACGGGATGCGTGCCGGCCTGGCGGGGTCAGAGCGGCGCTTATTTATCGTCTGAAGTCCAGAAATGCGTCCCGAGGACACGGGATCTGGTGTTTGGTCCTGCGGGCTCCTGGTGTGTTAATTCCTTCGCAATGTTTCTCCCGGAAAACGGCTATTTTTAGGAGCAGGGAGAGCGTGGCCCCCCACCTTCAGCCGGGTGCCTTTTCTCGGGCTAGCCCTGGACTGCGATTCCCTCTAAAGAGACGGGAAAACACCCGCAGGTGAGGATTAAAATAAAAAGGTCTCAGAGAAAAGCAGGCCCACACAGAATTCCTTTCTCCCCGTTCTGCGTGGCTTCACGTTAAGATCTGGGGCACTGCCGAGACCGGTGTGGCTCAGTGGATAGAGCGTCGGCCTGCAGACTGAAAGGTCCCAGGTTTGATTCCGGTCAAGGGCATGTACCTTGGTTGCAGGCACATCTCCACTGTGGGGCGTGCAGGAGGCGGCTGATCGATGTCTCTCTCTGATTGATGTTTCTGACTTTCTATCCCTCTCCCTTCCTCTCTGTGAAAAATAAATAAAATATATTAAAAAAAAAGAGATCTGGGGCGCTGATCCGCTGTTTCCCCATGTCAGTGTCTCCCCTGATCCCCTCCCCCGCAGCCCACACAAGGCGGGTCACGTCCACCGTCCACGCTGACCGCAGGGCGCGCACCACCCGGGTCCTGGGCCCCGCTGGCTGGAATCTCACCGGCTCCGCTGCTATTTACCTCCTGCATCTTTTTTTTTTTAAATATATATAAGTAAATATGGAAAGAACATTTTCCTATATATTTTATTGATTTTTTACAGAGAGGAAGGGAGAGAGATAGAGAGTTAGAAACATCGATGAGAGAGAGACATCGATCAGCTGCCTCCTGCATGACCCCCTCTGGGGATGTGCCCGCAACCAAGGTACATGCCCTTGACCGGAATCGAACCTGGGACCCCTCAGTCCACAGGCTGACGCTCTATCCACTGAGCTACACCGGTTTTGGCAAAAGCCAGATTTTTAAACCTAAACTTCTTTTAATGCCATTCCTTCATAACAGACTCGCCCAGGCCATGGCTGACGCTCTGTCCATGGAGCCACACCAGCCGGGGCTGAACCCTCCATTTTCTTGGAGGGAGGGGGAGAGGGAGAACATTTGTTCTCAGTGACTCCAACGCACGGGTCCCAGAGCCTCCTGTTTCGGTTCCGTGGCTGGCGCTGACTGCTCCCAAGGCCGGGTGTGCCTGGCGTGGCAATCTGGAACATTCCGGGGCAATGTGTGTGGAGGGGGGGCAGGGCCCCGTGGCCACACCAGTTGCCACAATGCCGCCGTGCCTGTGGCGGCTAATTCTCCTCCGGTCACCTCGCAGCCGAGCCCTCTCTGGACGCTGGAATCCGTGCCGCATCCGGCTGTTCGCTTAGATCCCGGGGCAGCGAGCTCCCGACGACACCCAACTGACACCCACCTCTGAGACAGGGGCTCTCCACCTCCCTCACGCCGCGCCCCTTGAATGCAGCTCCTCCTGTGGTGGTGACCCCGACCACACAATTATCTCTGTTGCTACTTCATACCTGTAGAGGGATGTTCATCTACGACTAATTGTTGATCACGTGCCCGTATGTTTTGACAAAAAAAAGACAGGAAGTCCTAGCATTCTGCAACCTGGACGCAGCCAGGGGCACGGAGGGGCCGGCTGCACGGCTGTCCCCCCTGGAAGCGCGTTGTCATTCAGAGGAGCCCCCTCCCCGGCCCCCGGGGCCTACGACACAGGTCCACGCACACACCTCCAGGGGTGCAGGCTGTGGTCTTCACTACGGTGACCCGCCGTGGTGGGCAGTGACACGCACTACGGGTTGTCGGTCCCTAGCCCTGACCTGGGAAGGCTCCGTAAGACGGGAAGCAGGCGGCTGTCTCCTCTCTCTCCTCCGCCGCCCGGGCGCACAGCAGTGTGTGGAGACTGTCCCTGACAGGTACCTCTGAGCAGAACCCGAACCCCGTCCTGGGCCCTGCCAGCCATTTCCAGGCAGCAATGGGGTGAAAAGTGCAGGTCCTCTTCGGAAGAACAGCACAGCAGAGCCTCGCAAAGTTTGTCAGGAGCTCGGTGGAAATCTGAGAACTCTCAGCACACACACTCACACTCACACACACACACACACACACACAAACACTCACATACACACATACACACTCACACACTCACATACACACACACACACATACACACACACATATACGTACACACTCACACAAACACCTCCCATACACACAGACACACACACACACACTCAGACACTCACATACATGCACACACTCTCACATACACATACACACACACTCACACACACATACACACACTCACACACACACTCTCACATACACACACACTCATACACACATACACACACCACACACATA
>JAAGEH010001605.1:0-11695 GCA_011751065.1 Lasiurus cinereus | reverse complement strand
TAACGCTCATGCATAAGCCTGGCGGTGGCTCTGTCTCTTTGGGGGGGGTGGCCTCGCGAGACTCCCCCTTGTCCAGGGGACAGTGGCCAAGGCGGGTCCAAGGAGAGGCAATCCCAGGAGAAGCTGCGCTGAGTCGGTAGCTGCAGGCCTGAACCCGTGAGAGTGGTGACTTTGGAGGCAGCTCTGCGCCCTCTGACCTCCTTCCTCTCCCCCAGGACCCCCACTCGCCCACCCTGCGCCCCCCGGAGGCCAGGTTCCGAGGGCAGCACATCCAGGGCTGGAATGCACCTGCCTCCGGCGGGCCAGGCCTGGCGCAGGGCCGGTGGGTGGTCGCGGGGAGCCGGGAGCTGATGGCGCCTCTCTTCCAGGATCCGGGCGTGGTCCCCTAGACAGAGGAGGGGAAGGACCAGGACCCAGGTCCTTACTGTTGAGCGGGGCTGTGCGTGGCCCCCCACGTGGTGCCAGAGGGACTGGAGGACCCGGTCCCTGCACCCCGGGGCGAGCTCTCGGGAAGCGTCTGGGCCCCCAGCCCTGCCTCCGGGGGGGGGGGGGAGCTGCCCCAGCAAAGCCGCCCTCCTGCCTGCCGGGCTGGTGCGGAGGCAACGGTTAGGGTCAGGGAGCCCCGAGCGAGAAGGAGCGAGGGGTCGGGGCGCTGACCTCGCCATCCTGGGCTGCCGTCTGCACCCGTAGAGGAACGGGTGGGGCACGGAGCCCCCAGAGTCTGGGAGAGGCCGGGCCATGAGTACCCAGCCCCCGCGCCCCGGTCTGCACCCCACTCCTCCGGGGGCTGCCCGGCCCTCTCTCCCTGGCCACCGCCCTGCCCTCGGCTCTTGAGGCTCTCAGCCCCTCCTGCTCCCCCTCCCTCAGGGGCGCCTGCTGCGCCTCCAGAAGCCTGGCATGGCGTGGGCAGGAGCCGCATCTTCCCGATTTCTCCCAGGATATGAGCCCCTGTCAGCCTCTGTGACCCCAAGATCCGCCTCTGTGACCCCAAGATCCGGGGCAGCAGTCGCCTCTGCGGTCAGCAGTCACCTCCGCCTCGTGCGCTCTCCGTGGGCGACTCACAGCCCAGAAAGTGAACCACTGGGGTCCCAGGAACCCCAACGCCATCCCTCAGGGAGGCTCCTGGCCGGCCCTCTCAGGTGGCTCTCTCCACACCCTCTGCCACCCTGTTTCTGAGGCTCCCCCTTCTCTTCGCCCCCATTGGCTTTTCAAGATGGAAACCACGCGAGGCGGAGGGCAGAGGAACGCTGACCTGGGGTGCTGCCAGGCACCCCGCGAGCACCGGCTCCCCAGGTGTTTTACCCCGAAGCCACGGGCTGCTCTAGGCCTGGTCGCCGAACCGGCCAACACATGTTCTTGTCCAGAGAAGGGCATCTGCGGGCCTGACCTGGTGCCGGAAGTTCCCCTCGGCACCCACAGAGGACTGGGCACTCACAGAGTCCCCTCAGCACCCACAGAGGACCCAGCGCCACCAAAGTCCCCTCGGCGGGGCTGTGTCGGGCCGGCTCAGTGGCTGGGGAAAGGACACCATGGAGTCCTCAGGGTGTGAATTCCGAATCAGACCTTCAGCCAGAGGAGGCTGGGAAATGGCATCTGATAACCCCCGCTTTTGGGGGTTTGGCACTTGTATTTTTGGCTGACTCAGCTGAACCACTGTTGGGGCTGTGCCTCTGCCCACCCCCAGGGGCGGGTCTGCTCACACTCAGGCCATCTGCGTGTGCACGCTCCAGGTCCGTGTCCGGTGTGCACACGAGGAGGCCAGGGAGCGGGTGGCAGTCATCTCAGGGTGGCACCACCACCGCCAGGCAGCCCGCCGAGGGCCCAGGGCGCTGGGGGAGAGGAGGCGGCCGCGTGCCTCCGGTTGGTGTCGGGGAGTGGACAGAGGCCAGGATCCTGGGCCCGATGACTTTGGGGCCGTGGATTCCGTTTTGTCCCAGAGACCGGCCAATTGTGGGCGTAGGAGCCTTGGGTGAGAACGTGGTTGAAGCCGCATCGGCGCCAATGAATCATTCTTTCTTTAAAAAAACTAAAAGCAAGAGTCTTTAGTGAGCTCGCAGGCAAAACCTCTCTCGCCCTCGCCCTCCTCGCTCTGTTCATTATTTTATGAACCCAATGACGATCAGAAATACCGTGTGCGGCCTGCACGGCGACTCCTAGAAGACACTGTTGAGGCAGCACCTACTGGGTGCCGGCTCAGGGGCTCTGAGGGAAGGCCGGCCCCTCCACTCTCTCTCCCTCCTTCCCTCCCTCCTTCCTTTCCTCCTCCTCTCCTTCCCCTCCCCCCTCCCTCTGGGCCATGCTCTGGAGGCGTCTTCAGACTGTGGCCCTGACCCCTCGTTTCCATGGCTGACCTCGGCGGCTCACAAGGCGCTGTGTTCCGTCTAGTGACCTGTCCCCGCAGGCACTGGAGGAGCGTCCGTTCCCCAGTTTCTGGGAGCCGGGCCCCCGCTCTGTTGTCCCGGATTTGGCTGCCGCTAACGGGCTGGCATTGGCTAACGGATTGGCATTGGCTGAGACCTGCTCGTCCGGCCCGTTTACCTTCTGGGCCATTTGACTCGCCGGGTTCTGGGTCAGCCAGTCACTCAACCATGTGATTCCAGGCCTAATGATACCTCCGATCCCCTGGCAACTCAGTCGCACTTCAGCTTCCTGCTCCATAAAGTCATACAATACCCCTGTCCTCCCACCAGCCGCCTTTCTCCAGGGGCGAGGAGAGCTGCATATACTTTCCTCTCCCCTCCCCCTCTCTCTTTCTCTCTCTCTCTCTCTCCAAAGAAATAAGTCAAAATGCCGTTGGTGTTAACCCAGAGCGCTTCCCGGGTGTGGCCGCTGCCCCTGGGGTGCATGCTAAGAACGGGTCTAGGATGGAGGACGCAGGAGAGGCTCCGGTCGCTTCTATGACACAGCACATGCTACACACAAACACACCATCTCACCTGACAACACATGACGGTTCATGCCACTTCTTGTTACCTTGACTCCGGGATTCTCGTGATACACCCATGCTCTGCGGAGGTGCCCGCTGGGAACTGTCTGGTTGTGTTGCTCCGTGGCAATCTGTGGGGATGCGTTTCCACGTTGTGCTTCTGCGGGTGCCAACTCACGCGGCGGCCTGTCCCGTGAGCGTTAGTCCTGTTGACTGTGGGAGGTGGGGCATACATGAAGTGAGGGCTCCTTTCCCAATGCAGATCGGCCACTAGACCCATGGCCCTCGGGGGTGAAGGGCCATTTAAAAAAATCCGGGTCTGTTTAGAACGAACGCTCGGGTAATTGGAGATGAAGATGCATGACTGGAAAGAGGGTCGGGCATTTGGGTCTCGTGGTGACGTCACAGCGCTCTCCCCGGCTCCCAGCTCCTCACGCCACGTGTTTCCTCGGCGGCTCGGGCTGACCGCAAACATCTCCCGGCCCCGCTCGCTGGCCTCCTCCGCGGCTCGGCAGCTGCCTCCGGGCCCGAGCGCTCTGGCTTCAGAGAAATGAGACGGCAATTACCACAGGTTCCAAAGGAACAGAATGATTAAATGATCACCTTAATAAAGTTTGTTCTCCGTAAACAACAACTCCCTTTAATAGCTCGCTCTTCCGGAATAAGGCGAAGTGCTTTCTTTTTTTAAAAATACATATTTTAGTGATTTTTTACAGAGAGGGAGGGAGACGGACAGAGAGCTAGAAACATCCATGAGAGAGAGACATGGATCAGCCGCCTCCTGCACACGCCTTACTGGAGATGTGCCCGCCACCAAGGTACATGCCCTTGACCGGAATTGAACCTGGGACCTTTCAGACTGTAGGGCAGACAGGAGGATGACCTGGACATTGTAAGGCCTCGAGGAACAACAGATTTCTCTGGAATTAATGGAAAATTCCTCTTCTATGATTTGCTGCTCACTTGGACGGGACGTTCCTTATGCTAGCCGTGGTTACGGTCTGCCCACTCAGCTGTTTGCAAAGTGTGTCCTTGAGATTAGCAGCTCCGGGGGCTGTGCAGTGAGAAGAAGAAGGGAGATGGCCCCGTACATTTCAGGACCCTGTGCCCGCTCTCCCCTCTCCCGGGGTCACAGGTCATGGGACTGTCACAAAGGCTCCGAGAAGGCCAGCACAGGACCCATGTTTCTCTGCGGCCCAGTGTTCCCCACGCTGCGATGACCACTGGCGTTTGCTCAAACAGCACCCTCCCCAGAGAGAGAGCCCCCATAATGCCTTCCCCCTGAAGGATGCTGGTCTCTGAGCCGACACCGTCCACCGGAGCTGAGAGGGAACTCTGCTGGGCCCACGGCCAGGGTCGTGCCCGTCCTTCCATCCTGCCTCCTCCCGGGCAGCGGCTCCTCCGGACACGTGCGACGGTGTTTGGTTTGGTTTCCATGACGCCCGTGTCCTGAGTCCTGCCAGGGCTGGGGGCCGGCCTGGCGGCTGTGAGGGGCGCTGTCCCATCCCAGCTCTCCCCCCACTCCCCACCCACTTTCCATCCAGGTTTCATCCCCTTGACGCCCCCTCCAGAGGGATCTGCAATGCCCCACTTTTCAGTCCTCTCGGTTTCCCCTCGTCTGGGGACCTCGTCGGGGACTTTCCTGAGTGGGGCGCGCACACCTCTGGTGGGATTTGGGGGGCCCGCCTCTCTGGGTAACCCTTAGCAGCTTCGTTCACCAAACAGGAGCAGCTGTGCAAACCGTGGCTCCCAGGATGCCCCGTGCTCACGGCGGAAGGGAGAGGGCCCGGCCGGCCGGGCGGGCTGGTGGGTGAGCAGCGCGAAGCCGCCCTCGGTAATGGGTGAGGTAATGGAGCCATTTAACGAAAATAGGTACGAAAGACGCGGTAATGAGCTGAAGGTCACGGATGCCGTCCGCCGAGATGGAGGTGATTGAGAAACGGGACGAGAACTTCCAGGAACGTCCGTCCTGAGGGCCGCGCAGAACCACACAGAGTGGTTTGCATTTCCAGCTTAATAGCCCGAGGCGGGCCCGCCAGCTGGGGCAGCGGCCGCCCCCCCCCTCACCCTCCCCCTGCCCCCCGGCAGCCGGGCCCCTGTGCCAGCAGCTGCCCGGCGGCCCCGGGACACACACCTGCTCCCCGGCTGGTGCGGCTGGTCTCTTCACCGCGCACGGTCGCCACCTTCCCCCGGGGAGAGTGACCGGGTGATTCTTGCTTTTCTAGCTTTTCTGGGATTGAAGGAAACTAAGCCAGGCCCGCGTGGCTCCGTGGTTGAGCGTCCGCCTGTGAACCAGGAGGTCCTGGGTTCGACTCCCAGTCAGGGCACATGCCTGGGTTGCAGGCTCCATCTCCAGTTGTGGGTCGGGGGGGGGGGGGTGTGTGCAGGAGGCAGCTGATCCATGATTCTCTCTCATCACTGTTGTTTTTTTGTTTGTTTGTTTTTTAAATATATTTTATTGATTTTTTTACAGAGAGGAAGGGAGAGGGATAGAAAGCCAGAAACATCCAGGAGAGAGAGACATCGATTAGCCGCCTCCTGCGCGCCCCTGCACTGGAGTTGTGCCCGCAAGCAAGGTACATGCCCTTGACCGAAATCGAACCCGGGACCTTTCAGTCCACAGGCCGACGCTCTATCCACTGAGCCAAACCGGTCTCGGCCATCACTGATGTTTTTATCTCTCTCTCCCTCTCCCTTCCTCTCTGAGATCCATCGAAATGTATTTTAAAGAAAGAAAGAAAAATAAGAATAAGAGCTGCAGGTTGGGTGTATCATATGTTGCCTCTAACTCATAGGCGCTTTGTTTTGTGACCCTGTGTCTGAGCACGCCCTCAATGTACCCAACTGATTAAATATTAAATGTACCCAGTTGATTAAATATTACATATTTATTCCACAAAATTATGTCTTATTTATTTATTTATTTATTTGTTTGTTTGTTTGTTTGTTTATTTATTATCGGCTTCCCCCCTCTCTCCGTCCATCAAGCCCACCGTAGTCCCGGCGAATGAGGCTGCTTCCTCCGTTACTTCCGTGGGCACCACCTCTGGCTCCTGCTCTGGCCACCAGGGAACCCTGTCTCTCCAGAGAGAGGGCAGGCAGCTGTGAGGGGGGGCCCTCTTATTCACTGTTGAGGGTCTTCCCTTCCTCCTCTCCCCCGTGTGGTGCCTGGAGGAGTGCTTGGCTGCTGGGCCTGAGGCATGTATGAATGAAATAATGAAAGAAAGGAGGGGAGCCGGTTTACGGGGGGCAGCTAGAAGCGTGTGCATGACGGCTGTTCCGTGTGATGGCAAAACCAGAATCCACCGTGAAGAACCCGCGGGCCCCTCTGTCTTCAGGGACCCAGCCCACGGCACAGGCACGGGCACCCACGTGCCTCGCTAGTGACCAACCCTTCCCTCCTCCCGTCGTCTTGTGTGAGCAAAACGGAGGATCACTGAGCTCCATGAGGGCGCGGGTCTGTTACTGGCCAATAGGCATACAGGACCCCCCGTCCACTTTGAATTTCAGATAAGCAACGAGTCAGATATTTTAGTATAAAATAATGTGTCCCCAACACACTGTCATTTGTCTGCAAACCCTACCTGAGTCTTGCTACTGCCATTGCTGGGGATGGATGCAGCCTCAGAGAGACCGTGGGAGAAGGATGAGTTAATGAACTTGTCCATCCTCCCTTAGACAGCACGGTGACCTCAGAGAGACCATGGGAGAAGGATGAGTTAATGAACTTGTCCATCCTCCCTTAGACAGCACGGTGGTGGCGTTTTCTGTCGTAACCAATGATCACTTCCCAGTGGTTCCACACCTCCGTGCTCTTGCCTCTCTCTATGTTCTGGTTTGTAGTTTTGGGGGGGCCACGTGAATCAGTGAATTGGCCATAGCTGGAGGCGGGCGAGTGCCATTTTTCTGTGGTTTGAATGTAAATGGGGGCGAAGAGATGAATCTGTTGCCACCGTGCAGGTCCCTGGGGCTCGATGCGTGGACAACCAGGAACCTGCCACCGTCCCCCCCAACCCCCTACCCCCATTTCCGTCTCTGGATTTGGGGGCCAGCGGGTGGGAGGGCGCCGCTGTCCTGGGAGCAGAGCCCTGTCTGCAGACAGAGGAAGCGATGCTGTCCCTCGGGACCCAGCCTCAGGTCACGGGGCCAGACAGAAGCAAGGCCTTTCCCACTGCGGAGCCGGCCCGGGGCCCAGCGCGTCTAAATATGGCCCGGCGGGCGCCGCACTCACTTCCAGGAACAGAGGATGTTTCCTCACGGCTCTGCGGGCGCTGATGCCGGCCTCCTGGGAGCCGGTGATGGCCCTCTGGGAGTGGCCGTCCCCCTGTCCACACCCCGCCCGCAGCCCGGGTTTCAGGGGCCCTGCCGGCCATCTCCTCTCTGTGACCTGGGAGTTGCACATGGTTCAAACAGCCGGGCCCCGCTTTCTGAGAAATGCCGGGCGAAGCAGGCGCTCTGGTGCCAGTGGATTGTGTGTGTGTTTTTTTTTTAATTTTTAAAAAAATATATATATTTTATTAAATTTTTAGAGAGGAAGCGAGAGGGATAGAGAGCTAGAAACATCCATGAGAGTGAGACATGGATCAGCTGCCTCCTGCACGCCCCTTACTGGGGATGTGCCCGCCACCAAGGTACGCGCCCTTGACCGGAATCGAACCTGGGACCCTTCAGAGTGTAGGCTGACGCTCTATCCACTGAGCCACACCGGTTTTGGCAGGGTTGTGTGTTTTTTTTAAATCTTTATGGTTGGAAGTATTACAGGGGTCCCCTCCCCCTCAGGGACTCCTCCCATCTCACTCCTCTTGGAATCTAAGGAGCAACTTGAACGGATGAACAACACAGACCAGAGGCACAGAGCACAGAGCAGATGTCAGACCTCAGAGGGAAGGCGGGAAACAGGGGGAGGGGTGGTTTGGGGGAGAGATCAACCGTAATTAGGGTTTTAAACGGATGGACACCCCATCGCTACGTCCCCAGAGGCGGGGAGGGGACCCACTCCGAGGGCAGAGGCGGAAGTTTCGGCTGAGCTTTTCAGGCACAATATTCACACGCTCCCAGAGGCAGCGCAGACACGCACGGACAGACTGAAACCTTTCAAAGCTGAGCCACGAACAAGCTGGGGATGTCTTCCCACGGGCTGCCCTGTGGAACCGTCCTTCATGGGGGGCTCTGGGCCCTGAGCTCCGGGAAAGAGCGGTCCTCTGAGAGGCAGTGGCCCCGTCCTCACAGAGAGGGTTGTAGAGGGTTGTAGACGGCTGCAGGCGGCTGCCGGGGCTGAGGAAGCATTGGTCACCTGGATCCCGTGGTTTCCGGGGACCGGGCCGTGGATACCTGTCGGGGTGGGGCCGGAGCGGGAGGGTGAAGGAGGATCTCAGACTCCTTAGCCCAACGGTCAGCAAACTCATTATCAACAGAGCCAAATAGCAACAGCGCAGCAATTGACATTTCTTTGGAGAGCCACATTTTTTAATTTTTTAAAATTTTTTAAAAATATATTTTATTGATTTTTCACAGAGAGAAAGGGAGAGGTAGAGAGAGCTAGAAACATCAATGAGAGAGAGACATTGATCAGCCGCCTCCTGCACGCCCCCCACTGGAGATGTGCCTGCAACCAAGGTACATGCCCTTGACCGGAATCGAACCTGGGACTCCTTAGTCCACAGACTGACGCTCTATCCACTGAGCCAAACCGGTTTTGGCAAAAGCCAGATTTTTTAAACCTAAATTTCTTCTAATGCCACTCCTTCATAACAGACTCGCCCAGGCCATGGTATTTTGTGGAAGAGCCACACTCCAGGGGCCAAAGAGTCACATGTGGCTCGGGAACCACGGTTTGCCGATCACTGCCAGAGAGCCTGAATTCTATTCCTCGAAGGCTCATCCCTGTTCCTGAACATCCAGTTTTGTCCACACTATTTTTCAAAAAAAATATTTTTATTGATTTCAGAGAGAAGGAAGAGGGAGAGAGAGAGAGAGAGAAACATCCATGATCAGAGAAAATCATCCAGCGGCTGCCTCCTGCAGGCCCCTTGCTGGGGATGGATCCTTGCAATCGGGGGCACGTGCCCTTGACCGGAATCTGACCTGGGACCCTTCAGTCCCCAGGCTGACGCTCTATCCGCTGAGCCACACCGGCCAGGGCTGTCGGGACTATTGACATAGTTGGTTAGGGAAGCATTTCAAAGGACTTGTGGCAAGAATGAGAAAAACCTATTTCAAAAAACGGAAGCTGTGCTCAAAAATGTGTTTTTCAAAGCCTCAGACCGAAACCACAGCGGCTTCACCGAGGGACGACATCACCAACCACAGCACACAGTTCCCAGCAGCTCGGGCGCGGGCGGTGTCACGGGATGCGTGCCGGCCTGGCGGGGTCAGAGCGGCGCTTATTTATCGTCTGAAGTCCAGAAATGCGTCCCGAGGACACGGGATCTGGTGTTTGGTCCTGCGGGCTCCTGGTGTGTTAATTCCTTCGCAATGTTTCTCCCGGAAAACGGCTATTTTTAGGAGCAGGGAGAGCGTGGCCCCCCACCTTCAGCCGGGTGCCTTTTCTCGGGCTAGCCCTGGACTGCGATTCCCTCTAAAGAGACGGGAAAACACCCGCAGGTGAGGATTAAAATAAAAAGGTCTCAGAGAAAAGCAGGCCCACACAGAATTCCTTTCTCCCCGTTCTGCGTGGCTTCACGTTAAGATCTGGGGCACTGCCGAGACCGGTGTGGCTCAGTGGATAGAGCGTCGGCCTGCAGACTGAAAGGTCCCAGGTTTGATTCCGGTCAAGGGCATGTACCTTGGTTGCAGGCACATCTCCACTGTGGGGCGTGCAGGAGGCGGCTGATCGATGTCTCTCTCTGATTGATGTTTCTGACTTTCTATCCCTCTCCCTTCCTCTCTGTGAAAAATAAATAAAATATATTAAAAAAAAAGAGATCTGGGGCGCTGATCCGCTGTTTCCCCATGTCAGTGTCTCCCCTGATCCCCTCCCCCGCAGCCCACACAAGGCGGGTCACGTCCACCGTCCACGCTGACCGCAGGGCGCGCACCACCCGGGTCCTGGGCCCCGCTGGCTGGAATCTCACCGGCTCCGCTGCTATTTACCTCCTGCATCTTTTTTTTTTTAAATATATATAAGTAAATATGGAAAGAACATTTTCCTATATATTTTATTGATTTTTTACAGAGAGGAAGGGAGAGAGATAGAGAGTTAGAAACATCGATGAGAGAGAGACATCGATCAGCTGCCTCCTGCATGACCCCCTCTGGGGATGTGCCCGCAACCAAGGTACATGCCCTTGACCGGAATCGAACCTGGGACCCCTCAGTCCACAGGCTGACGCTCTATCCACTGAGCTACACCGGTTTTGGCAAAAGCCAGATTTTTAAACCTAAACTTCTTTTAATGCCATTCCTTCATAACAGACTCGCCCAGGCCATGGCTGACGCTCTGTCCATGGAGCCACACCAGCCGGGGCTGAACCCTCCATTTTCTTGGAGGGAGGGGGAGAGGGAGAACATTTGTTCTCAGTGACTCCAACGCACGGGTCCCAGAGCCTCCTGTTTCGGTTCCGTGGCTGGCGCTGACTGCTCCCAAGGCCGGGTGTGCCTGGCGTGGCAATCTGGAACATTCCGGGGCAATGTGTGTGGAGGGGGGGCAGGGCCCCGTGGCCACACCAGTTGCCACAATGCCGCCGTGCCTGTGGCGGCTAATTCTCCTCCGGTCACCTCGCAGCCGAGCCCTCTCTGGACGCTGGAATCCGTGCCGCATCCGGCTGTTCGCTTAGATCCCGGGGCAGCGAGCTCCCGACGACACCCAACTGACACCCACCTCTGAGACAGGGGCTCTCCACCTCCCTCACGCCGCGCCCCTTGAATGCAGCTCCTCCTGTGGTGGTGACCCCGACCACACAATTATCTCTGTTGCTACTTCATACCTGTAGAGGGATGTTCATCTACGACTAATTGTTGATCACGTGCCCGTATGTTTTGACAAAAAAAAGACAGGAAGTCCTAGCATTCTGCAACCTGGACGCAGCCAGGGGCACGGAGGGGCCGGCTGCACGGCTGTCCCCCCTGGAAGCGCGTTGTCATTCAGAGGAGCCCCCTCCCCGGCCCCCGGGGCCTACGACACAGGTCCACGCACACACCTCCAGGGGTGCAGGCTGTGGTCTTCACTACGGTGACCCGCCGTGGTGGGCAGTGACACGCACTACGGGTTGTCGGTCCCTAGCCCTGACCTGGGAAGGCTCCGTAAGACGGGAAGCAGGCGGCTGTCTCCTCTCTCTCCTCCGCCGCCCGGGCGCACAGCAGTGTGTGGAGACTGTCCCTGACAGGTACCTCTGAGCAGAACCCGAACCCCGTCCTGGGCCCTGCCAGCCATTTCCAGGCAGCAATGGGGTGAAAAGTGCAGGTCCTCTTCGGAAGAACAGCACAGCAGAGCCTCGCAAAGTTTGTCAGGAGCTCGGTGGAAATCTGAGAACTCTCAGCACACACACTCACACTCACACACACACACACACACACACAAACACTCACATACACACATACACACTCACACACTCACATACACACACACACACATACACACACACATATACGTACACACTCACACAAACACCTCCCATACACACAGACACACACACACACACTCAGACACTCACATACATGCACACACTCTCACATACACATACACACACACTCACACACACATACACACACTCACACACACACTCTCACATACACACACACTCATACACACATACACACACCACACACATA
>JAAGEH010001604.1:0-18987 GCA_011751065.1 Lasiurus cinereus | reverse complement strand
TTAGTACATTTTCATCCAGTCCCCTAAATCCATCTATAAATATATAAAGGAATTCTCTGCCAAACAGCAATGACTTTAGAAGAAAACTAATCTAGCATACTAAATGTATAAACTATATATTTGCCTACTTAGCAAACAGACATGGTGGTCTCTCAGCTCTGAGCTGGCCTGGTTAGGCTCTCAGGTTACCTCAGGGAGAAATTCTGGGATGCATTCTTTGAATCTTCCCACAGCATCTGCTGCTGCACTGTCAGACTCACCTGGATGGGTCTCTGAAAGGAAGGGTTCCTTGTAGAAGTCTGAATTGCTTCCTGAATGGTTAATGTTGGATGTTGAGGGTCTGTTCTCAGACAAAAGAGCAGGAAGGAGTGAAGCACTAGTCTCAGAGTCACACTAAAGACTCCAGAAGAAACAACTATGTTCTGTTCAAGCCTAGTGTTGCACATGTTGTGAGTCTACTGCAGAGGAGATATTACTCCTCCTTTGACTGCTCATTAGATACCTGTTTGCATTGTTGCCGTGCCCACCCGAGAGCACCTGGCTTCCCTGTGGGTTACACTGGTCTGAACAGAATGGAAAATGTTCTTGCCAATTCTCTGTTCCCAAGGGACCAGGTTAGAAGTTAAGTGAATCTTGTTTTTGTTACTCCTTCTCCATGACCCTCTTGAGGTCTTATCTCCCAGCACCTTACCCAACTTTGAATTACATTTTCTCAAAGGTCCAAGACTGAGGAGACTGGCTTGGCTAGGGACCTTGTATTTTCAAAGCACTAATTGTTGTGAGGCACAAGCCATGATACGTCCAGAAAATTGCTATTTCTGTCTTCAACAAGGGTGACTATGATGTAAAGTCATACTCTTTGGCTTCATGACACATTTTCCAAATCAATGAGAAATTTCATACTTCTGTCAGAAGGTAAGTGCTACTATTTAGTCCCACATTGTAAGGCTTTTGTTAATTATGAGTCATAGTTATATAACTGATGCCATATGATCTGTTTTTAGCATGTTACAGGCTTTGTTTGATTTAAATTTTAGTAAAGTCCATTATCTGAACTTCATTCTTCAGTGCAGGAATGGGGCTGGAAGGAGTTTAGTGATCTATCCAAAGTTATACTTGGAATAAGGAAGAGTTATTGATTGGAATTCTGTCTGCACACTTCAACTTTTTCTTTCCTTTAAAAAAATACATTTTTACTAGAGACCCAGTGCATGAAAATTCATGCACACGAGGGGTTGGTCCCTCATCCCAGCCTGTGTACTCTCACAGTCTGGGACCCTTGGGGGATATCCACCTGCTGGCTTAGGAATTCTCCCTGAGAACAGATGATCTAAAAGAAATAATCATATCCTTGGGTAAGGATTTCTTAAAAAGGAAACGGTCACATGAAAATTCACTGCTGGCAGGGCTGAGGGGACTGGGTGTTGCCATCTTGTGGCTGTGGGCACCACCATCTTGTGAGGGCATGGTGGTGAATTAGCATTTTGCCTCTTTATTATATCAGATTGATTTGAGAGAGAGAGAGAGGGGAGGAGAGGGATAGAGAAACATTGATATGAGAGAGAAACATTGGCTCATAAAATTATGCAGGTTTCAAATGTACAAGTCTATAATACATCCTCTGTGTTTTGTATTGTGTGCTCACCACAGAAAATAAGTCTCCTCTTGTCACCATATAGCTGATCTTCCTTCTCTCTTCTACCTGCCCCCATGCACTTCCCTTCTATTAATCACCATACTGTTGTCTTTGTCTATGTTTTTTATTTGACATTTTTATTGCTCTCAGTTTTATATCTCACATTAAGTGAAATCATATAGTTGTTGAACTTTTCCATCTCACTTACTTTGCTTACCATGATACTCTCAAGAACTATCCATGTTGTCACAAATGTCAGTATTTCATCTTTTCTTTTTTTTTTGAATTCATAAGTTACTTACTTTATTTTTAATTTAATAAATCTTTATTGTTCAGATTATTGCATTTGTTTCTCTTTTTTCCCCCCATAGCTCCCCTCCACCAGCTCCCACCCCTCCCTCTACCTTACCTCCCCCCACATTGTCCTCATCCATAGGTGTATGATTATTGTCTATTCTCTCCCTGTATCCCCCTGACCTCTTCCCTGATTCTATTATATTCACCAGTTTATTCTGTTCATCAGATTTTTAATTCAATTTTTAGATTCACTTGTTGATAGATATGTATTTGTTGTTCATGATTTTTATCTTTTTTTAAGCTTTTATTTCTTTTTTTTTATTAATTTTTATTAATTTTTTATACATATCTCCCCATTGCCCCCCCTCCCTCCCAGGCGTACCCCGACCCCCCAGTGTCTGTGATCATTGGTTATGTTTATAAGCATGCATACAAGTCCTTTGATTGATCACTTATTTACCTCACCTAACTTTAATCTTTCTGCTATAATTTCACAGTCTGTTTGATGCTTTATGATTTTTGTCCTCCTGAGAATTATCAGTCTACTCCCTTTCTGTGCTCCTGATTCTATTATATTCACCAGTTTATTCTGTTGATCAGATTTTTAATTCACTTAATTTTTAGATTCACTTGTTGACAGATGTGTATTTGTTGTTCATAATTTTTTGTCTTTTACCTTTTTCTTCTTCCTCTTCTAAAAGGGTACCTTTCAGCATTTCATATAATACCGGTTTGGAGTTGATGAACTCCTTTAGATTTTTCTTCTCTGTGAAGGTCTTTATCTGCCCTTCAATTCTGAATGATAGCTTTGCTGGATAGATTATTCTTGGTTGTAGGTTCTTGCTATTCATCACGTTGAATATTTCTTGCCACTCCCGTCTGGCCTGCATCGTTTCTGTTGAGAAATCAGCTGACAGTCGTATGGGTGCTCCCTTGTAGGTAATAAACTGTTTTTCTCTTGCTGCTTTTAATATTCTCTCTTTCTCTTTTGCTCTTGGCATTTTAATTATGATGTGTCTTGGTGTAGTCCTCTTTGGGTTCCTTTTCTTTGGGGTTCTGTGTGCTTCCTCGACTTGTAAGTCTATTTCTTTTACCAGATGTGGGAAGTTTTCAGTCATTATTTCTTTAAGTAGGTTTTCAGTATCTTGCTCTCTCTCTTCTTCTGGCACCCCCACAATTCTGATGTTGGTACGCTTGAAGCTGTCCCAGAGGCTCCTTACATTATCTTCACATTTTTGGATTCTTTTCTCTCCTTGCTTTTCCAGTTGAATGTTTTCTGCTTCTTTATATTTCAAATATTTGACTTGATCCTTGCCTTTCTCTAGTCTGCTGTTAGTACTCTGCATAATAGTTTTCATTTCAGTCATTGTCTTTATCATCTTCTCTTGGGTCTCACTAAATTTATCCATCTTTTCTAGCATATTCTTGCAAAACCTTATAAGCGTGGTTTTGAACTCTATATCCAGTCTTTTTTTTTCCTCCATTTCTTTTGCTTGTAATCCCTTCCCTTGTCTCGGCATTTTCACTGTGCTGGGGAAACTTCTGTGCTGGATTCAGCCGAAGAAGCCTCTGCTGAGCTTGGGAGGGTGGAGTCTCAGGGCTTAAGGGACCGCCTTGCCTTCCAGTCGGCCCCGCCCTCCACGGCCTCTGAGTCTCACGTGACTGGGTAATCGCTGGAGCGGTCCTTGTGCACGTGTGCACCCGCAGCGCCTCTGACCGCTGCCTTTCCGGCTCCCCTGCGAACCAGGACCACACGAGTCTAGGTCCCCAGGGTTTCGCCCAAAACAGGGGCCCAGTGGACTCAGAAGTGGCGCAGTTGGGAGGGTCTGTCTCCCGCCCACTTGCGAAAGCCAGCAGCACAATCAGCAGTCCGTCCTCCGCGTGGTGCCGTGCGCGACCAGACCTCCGATCCTTTGCAACTCCCCTAAATTTCCGTGCACCTCTCCCTTTTCACAGTCCAAACTCCCCCCGTATGAGTTTCGGCTGGATCTGGGGTTTAGTGTCGTAAGATAAGGGGTTCAATGCCGTTGGGAGTCTCCGTTTCCCGCCCGCCAGAGAAAGCCAGCCAGGTACTCAGGCATCCGCTCTCTCAGCGCGCGTCTCCGTACCTCAGCTTTTTGCAGCTCCTCTGGGTCTCCGCGAGCCCCTCTCTTTCCCTCTAGTTGTAGAACTTCCACTCAGCCAGCTTTCGTGTGGTTCTGGATGGTGTCCGTTCTGTCTTTTAGTTGTAGTTTTGAAATTGTTGTGCGAGGCAGCGGTATAGGTGTTTACCTATGCCGCCATCTTGGATTCTCGTTGGTATTTTAATTATGATGTATCTTGGTGTGGTCCTCTTTAGATTCCTTTTATTTGGGGTTCTTTGTGCTTCCTGGACTTGTAAGTCTATTTCTTTTACCAGATGTGGGAAGTTTTCAGTCATTATTTCTTTAAATAGGTTTTCAGTATCTTGATCTCTCTCTTCTTCTGGCACCCCTACAATTCTGATGTTGGTAAGCTTGAAGCTGTCCCAGAGGCTCCTTACATATTTCAAATTTTTGACTTGATTCTTGCCTTTCTCTAGTCTGCTGTTAGGACTCTGTATAATATTTTTTATTTCAGTCAGTGTATGTTTAATTTCTAGTTGGTCTTTTTTCATCTTTAGTTGGACATTTTCCATCTCTAGTTGAATCTTTTGCATCTCTAGTTGGTCCCTTTTCATCTCCTCTTGGGTCTCACTAAATTTATCCAACTTTTCTAGCATATTCTTGAAAAACCTTATAAGCGTGGTTTTGAACTGTATATCCATTCATTTTTTTTTTCTCCATTTCTTTTGTTTGTAATCCCTTCCCTTGTCTCGGCATTTTCACTATGCTGGGGAAACTTCTGTGTTGAATTCAGCTTTATGATACCAGACGTGCAAAACCGAAGAAGCCTCTCTGTTGAGCTTGGGATGGGTGGAGTCTCAGGGCTTAAGGGACCGCCTTGCCTTCCAGTTGGCCCCGCCCTCCATGGGCCCTGCTTCTCACGTACCTGGGTAATTGCTGGAGTGGTCCTTGTGCGCGTGCCTGCAGTGCCTCTAAGTGCTGCCTTTCCGGCTCCCCTGCACACTAGGACCACACGAGTGTCGGTCTCCAGGGTTTCGTCCAAAACAGGGGCTTAGTGAAGTTATAAGTGGCACAGTTGGGAGGGTCTGTCTCCCGCCCACTCGCGAAAGCCAGTGGCCCAATCAGCAGTCTGTCCTGTGCGCAGTGCCGTGCGCGCCACCAGGCCTTTGATCTTTTGCGACTCCCCTAAATTTCCATGCACTTCTCCCTTTTCACAGTCCAAACTCCCCCCGTACGAGTTTTGGCTGGATCTGGGGTTTAGTGTCATAGGATAAGGGGTTTAATGCCTTTGAGAGTCTCTGTTTCCCTCCTGCCAGAGAAAGCCAGCCAGGTACTCCGGCACCCGCTCTCTCCTTTTGCCTGTCTCCATACCTCAGCTTTTTGCCGCTCCTCTGGGTCTCCGTGAGTCCCTCTCTTTCCCTCTAGTTGTAGAACTTCCACTCAGCCAGCTTTCCTGTGATGTCCGTTCTGTCTTTTAGTTGTAGTTTTGAAATTGTTGTGCGAGGCAGCAGTGTATGTGTTTACCTATGCCGCCATCTTGGATTCCTCCATACTACTGTATCTGATTTGCTAGAATTTTGTTTAGGATTTTGGCATCTATATTCATGAAAGATATTGGCCTATAATTCTCTTTCATTGTGTCGTCTTTATTTGGTTTTGGTATTAGGGTCATGCTGGCTTCATAGAAGGTGTTTGGAAGTGTTCCTTCTTCTTGAATGTTTTTGAATTGTCTGAGGAGGATTGGTTTTAATTCTTCCTTGAATGTTTGGTAAAACTCTCTTGTGTAGCCATCTGGTCTTGGGCCTTTATTTGCTGGAAGCTTTTTGATTACTGCTTCAATTTCTTCCATAGTTATTGGCCTATTGAGATGTTTAGATTCTTCCTGATTGAGTTTTGGGAGGTTATATTTTTCTAGGAATATGTCCATTTCTTGCAGGTTGTCCAATTTGTTGGAATAGAGTTGTTCATAGTACTTTTTTAACAATCCTTTGTATTTCCACAGGGTCTGTTGTTATTTCTCCTCTTTCATTTCTGATTTTGTTTATTTGTGTCTTCCCTATTTGCTTCTTGGTGAGCCTGGCTAGAGGTCCATCAGTCTTGTTTATCCTTGCAAAGAACCAGCTCTTGGTTTTGTTGATCTTTTGAATATTTCCTTTGGTCTCCATGTTGTTTATCTCCGCTCTGATCTTTACTATTTCCTTCCTTCTGTTTACACTGGGCTTTTCTTTTTGCTCTCTTTCTAGCTCTTTGAGTTGTAGGGTTAGGTAATTTATTTCCATTGTTTCCTGTTTTTTGCAGTAGGCTTGTAGGGCTATGAACTTCCCTCTCAAGTCTGCTTTCACTGTGTCCCATAAATTTTGTATTGTTGTGTTGTCATTGTCATTTGTTGTCATGATGTTTTTTATTTCTTCGTTGATCTCTTTGGTTACCCAGTCGTTGTTTAATAGCATGCTGTTTAGTTTCCATGCATTTGATTTCTTTCTATTGTTTTTATTATAGTTGATTTCCAGTTTTATGCCACTGTGGTCTGAGAAAATGCTTGATATGATTTCTATCTTCTTGAATTTGAAGAGACTACTCTTATGACCCAACATATGATCTATCTTTGAAAATGACCCATGTGCACTAGAGAAGAATGCATATTCCGTGGCTTTGGGTTGAAATGTTCTGAAGATGTCAATTACTTCCATCTGGTCTAGTGAGTCATTTAGGATTGATGTTTCTTTTCTGACTTTTTGTTTAGAGGATTTGTCCAATGGTGACAAAGTCTACTATTATGATTGTATTGCTGTCAGTCTCTCCCTTAATATCCTCCAGGAGTTTTTTTTATGTATTTAGGTGCTTCTATATTGGGTGCATATATGTTTTCCAGAGTTATTTCTTCTTATTGGATTGTTCCCTTTAATATTATGAAGTGGCCTTCTTTATCTCTTGCTATGTCCTTCACTTTGAGATCTAATTTTTCAGATATAGGTATTGCAATCCCAGCTTTTTTTTTCATTTCTATTTGCCTGAAACACCATCTTCCATCCCTCCACCCTCAGTCTGTGTGCATCTCTTTTTTCTGAGGTGGGTGACAGCAGATATATGGATCATGTTTTCTTATCCAATTGGTTACCCTATGTCTTTGGATTGGAGCATTTAATACATTTACATTTAAAGTTACTATTGGTAGGTACTTATCTGTCACCATTTTTATTCTTTATCCCTGTGCTCCTTCTTCACTTCCAATTTCTTTTTTTACAGCAGATCCTTTAACATTTCTTGAATTCTTAGTTTGGTGGTAATAAATTCCCTTAGTCCTTTTTTTTGTCTGTGAACCTCCTGATTTCACCTTCAATTTTCATTGAAAGCCTTGCTGGGTGTAGTATTCTTGGATTCAGACCATTTCTTTGCATGACTTTGTATATTTCATTCCATTCCCTTCTGGCCTGATGAGTTTCTATTGAGAAATCAGTTGCTAGTCTTATGGGGGTTCCTTTGTAGATAACTTTCGGTTTCTCTCTGGCTGCTTTTAAGATTCTTACTTTGTCGTTGGTGTTTGCCAATTTAATTATAATGTTTCTTGGTGTCGGTTTTTTGGGGTTCATTTTGCTTGGGCTTCTGTGAGCTTCTTGGATTTGTGTGGGTTTTTTCTTTCCTATATCAGGGAAGTTTTCTGTCATTATTTCTTCAAACAGGTTTTCTATTCCTTGCTCAGTTTCCATTCTTTCTGGAACCCCAATTATGCAGATGTTTTTTTGTTTCATGTTATCCCCAAGTTCCCTTAGGCTCTCCTCTTGCTTTTTAATTTTTTTTTTCTAGAAGTTGCTGTACTTGGGTATTTTCTCCTACCTTGTCTTCTAGCTCACTGATGTGGTCCTCTGCTTCTTCCAGTCTACTTTTGATACTTTCTATTGAGTTCTTTACAGCAGTAATGTCATTTTTTATTTCTTCTTCATTTCCTCTTGGCTCTTACTCATATTGTCTTCTATTCTTTTCAGCCACCTTATGACCATTTCTCTGAACTCTTTTTCTTATAGGTTTATTTCTGCTTCTATTTCGTTTACTTCCATTTCTGGTGATACCTTCTTTTCTTTCATATGCAGGCTGTTTCTTCATCTACTCATGGTCTTTCTTTTCTGGGTGTCTGGTTATGTAGTTCTCTCTCCTATGTTGATTTAAAGGCACAAACTACAACACAACCAGGTGCAACACACAAGACACTGAACACAAATGTATTCATGATGTTAATAACCATAAATAAGGTGACCACCAATGAAAGACAAATTAGGGGTAAGTAGAGAAAAATGAGGAAAAAAGAAGAGAAAGAAGTGCTAAAATCAAGTTGGGAGAAGCGAGAAAAAAATAGAAAAGAAAAAAAAAAGAAGAAGAAGGAGAAGAAAAGAGAAAGAAAAAAAGTAAGAGAGAAAAGAAAGAGAATAAGAAAGAAAAAGGGAACCAATTATATATGTGAGGAGAAAACTCCAATAGAACAGCCACTAATCCCAACAAATGCTGGCAACAAGTACCTGGAGATTCATACAAACTACAAATAACAACTAATATCAAGGTAGGCGAGGGAAAACAGAGGTAAAAAACAAATCAAAACAAAGCAAACAAACAGCAAAATAAAACAAGTAGAATAAGCAAAAACAATCTCACAAAAAAATATAAAAACTTAATATAATCACCATTAAGGCAAACAACAACAAAA
Source organism: Lasiurus cinereus (assembly GCA_011751065.1). Taxonomy (NCBI): domain Eukaryota; kingdom Metazoa; phylum Chordata; class Mammalia; order Chiroptera; family Vespertilionidae; genus Lasiurus; species Lasiurus cinereus. The sequence goes on along the minus strand of JAAGEH010001604.1, from coordinate 10,274 downwards.
GGACATAGAGAAAAACAATTTTTTTGGATAGTGAAGACAGAGAAGAGAGTGGTTTGTATGGACTTGGATTAGGGGATTTTTGAGACTTTTATTTAATTTCATGTCTTTGTACCTTGTTAGACTGTGAGTACCTGAGGCACACAGCATGTTATACAACCTCATTCTTCCCCTTCAGATTTAGTTTAGTGTGACTGATAAACATGTATTCTATGATAGGATTCTATGAAGCCGGTGTGGAGGACAAGCTTGAGGAAGTTCTTTATGTTCTGAGATCAGGAGCCATTAGGGTTTTGGATTACAGTTGTAAGAATGAAATAGAATACAGTCAAGGAGGCACAAAAAAAAATTAGAGTGTGTCATACACAGTGAGGGTACATACATAATCATTTCATGGCTCCCTTTGTTCACTCATGCATACGTGTGTGTGTGTGTGTGTGTGTGTGTGTGTGTGTGTGTGTGTATTTGTGTCTGTGTGTAAAAATGCTGCGTCACATGTAAGAGGCATATCTTATTTTTGAAACAGTGAAACAAATCAGGGATTTAACACAATAAATGCAAGGACAGCTTAAAAGGCCATTTCCTGATGATGTGATGATGAAGGGAAAAATAACAGTTAAAAGCCCAGCAGAGAGCCAGGTGCAGAGAGAAGAGGGAGTCAGTGTGGGTGCTGAAGTTACCTCCTACTCAAGGGACTACAAACTGACTGGAGCTTCCTTGCTTCACTGGCCTCATCACAGAGTCCTCCCCAGCCCCTGATCTAATTGTGACTCCTGCACCTATCTCATGTGTATCAGATCACTTTGATGGTTTATAGGCTCATAGCATCTTTCTGTTATTTTTGGCTTTGACTTTTATTTTCTTTTGTGACACAACTGATGAGTGGGTACTAGTCCTGGTTCTGTTCCTTGTCAACCTACAAATCATCCCTGAACATTTTTTATAAAATCCTGCTTATACCTCAACAATTAATCCCCTGTCGTTATATTTTTACCCCTGATGCTATGATACCATAGCACCTTATTGTATTGTACTGGGCCTTCTTTGTATAATGTGAGGTGAAATGAGCAGGGAGCTCACTGACTTTGGTCATTTATGTAATTTCATAAATGTGTGCTTTTAAATGGAAAAAAAGTTAAGGTATGGAATATTCATAATATAATAAATGACAGGGAAAATAAACATGATGAATATTGTGTATTCAAATAATGGCATTAATAAAATGGAATAAAATTGTAAAACAAAAGAAAAGCCAAAAAACCTACCACAAAACTTTAATCACATCAATATAGGTTCCCCATTTCAAATATATGGGCAAGGGTGTGGAAATACAAAAATATACTTTTCAAAGGCAGTGGAGAAAGCTGTATCTATAGTTATGTAATGGGGGCGACCCGAGACAGACGACCACCAGACAGCCAATTAGGAAATTTAGGAAGCCTTTATTACGAACTCGAGTCCGGGCTCCCGGTTCCACTGACACAGCAGGGAAGTACGAGAGCCCCGAACCTCTGCAGCAAGTGCCTTTTATCCCCAGCGCAGGAGGATTTGGCGAATTTTAATTGGCTAAGTATTACTAAATTTCATATACTGATTCTTTGTTTAGGCTTTTTAATTAGGCAAGTAAGCAGTCTAGATAGCGGCTGTCCTTGAAGGAATTGTTTGTCAGACTTCATGGCTTCTCAAGGCCAGGGGTGTCTTCAAACACCACCTGGTGTTCTGTTTCATATCACAGGATGTCTAGCTGAGAAACCCCCTTTCCTTCTCTCCCCCAGGCTTGAGGTCACTCTGACCCTGAGTCACTTTTTGTGGGGAAACGCAGTCTGGCCCTTGCCCCTCCACATTCCCTACTGGTCTTACAGGGGAATCAAATCCTTGATTCCGACTGTTCCCACTCCCCGTTTGCTATGGGTTGGTAGTGGGTGTGTAAGACCATAAGTTTGACAGCTTGAATTCTTTGTTGTATAAAGGAGGTTAAACCTCTAATAATACAGGGCCCAATCAGGAGGATAAGGACAAGAAGGATAAGGGGTCCTGTCACTGCAGTGAGCAATGTGGTGAGCCATGGGGACCAGTTGAAAAGGTTTTCATACCAATTTCCTTTTTGTTTCAGGTTTTCTTCCCTTTCTAGTATATGTTTTCGTAACTGGCTTAAACTCTCACGGATTACACCTGAATGGTTAACATAAAAGCAGCAAGTTTCCCCTAAAGCTAGACATAGTCCACCTTGTTTTAAGAACAAGAGGTCTAATCCTCGTCTATTCTGCAGTACAACTTCAGCTAGGGAGTTAAGGGAATTTTTTAATCTGCCAATGTTCTCCTCTAGGAGACTGAGATCCTGGTCAATCTGTTGACTTAACTGCTGGTAATTATTCTTCCCTGTAATTAGTGCAGTAGATCCTACGGCTGCCGATCCAGCTATACCTAACCCTACAAGCAGTGGGACTAATACCGGTGCCCGTCGAAATCTCCGTGGTTTGAGTCCGAGGTGTTCTCGGCCCCCTTCTCCTGAATAGTAATATACCTGGGGAAGAATGTGGGCTAAGAAACAGATGCCTGGGTTTGTCTGATTATTCAAAGTGCCTGGGAGAGCACAGCGTGTTATTCCATTGCTGCAAGCCCACCAAGTGCCTTTAGGGGCTACCAAATATATATTGAGGGAGTCCTCATATTCTCTTGGGATTGTTATGGTTTGAGAACAGGAGGAGGAGTAGGGAGAAGACTGCAGGTCATAGTTAGAGGGCATCAAACACGTCCCTTTTCCCTGTAAATCTCCTAAGGTTATCTGGGATGTGTGTCCCCATTTACACAATCCTTCTGGCAGTGAGGAGACTGAATAGTTTCGCACATCTATGTCCTTGTCTCCTAGAGAAATATTTGCCCCAATTCCAGTGTAATAGGGTGGCTCAGGGTTAAACACAGCCAGCAGTCAGCCATTAGGTTGGGAGAGGTGTCATTCAAAAAACTGAAAGTGGAGCCTAGTAGACCAAAAACTCCTGAGCTCAAACTGCCAGAGGTACCGAGCTGAGGTGTGCCTGTTGCCTCTGCCAGTGTCTCAGCCTTCATACTCTTTGTCATTGTTACTGGCTGTGGCTCGTGGGCCTTTGGGGGCTCTGGTAGAAGAAAGGGGCATAGGGGTCCTACTGGGTTTTGAGCGTGGGGCACCACACGTCTCTGGATGGTGAACAACTCCCCAGGATCTCTACCGGAGACGTAGAGACGGATACCCCAGGTCCTTCCCCCTTCCCAGTCGGTGGCCCTCCAATTCAGAGGCTGAATAGATATGGGGTTGCAGTCCCCTACCGAGCAATTCCTGGTCGGCGCCCCTGGTCGTACAATCCTAGTAAATCGTAGGTGGGGATCTACTGTTTTCCATGGGATAAGAGTCTCACAGCCCCATGCGGCACAGTAGTAATTTCTCTCCGCCCCACACTTGGAAGGTCCCTCACGTGGGCAGATATAATGGGGGGATCTCCATAGCCTTTGCTCAAGGCGACGAGTCCCGCATCCGTAGGGAGCTACAATAGTGTACCCTCTAGAATGGGGACGATTCCACTCTTCTCCAAATATTTTACACAGGTCAGTAATAATGTTGGGGGGCCTTGAGGTGATTACTGTACCAATAGTCTTTCCATCCATGGTCCGGGTTACCTTCCACATATATGTGGGAAGTTGATGGGGATTCCCGCCCGCCCTCAGTGTGCAGTTGGAGAGGAACAAGAAAGTGAGGACCGCTGCAATCTGACCTTGAGGGGATCCCCTGTGCGAACTACCCTCCATTGTCCACCTGTATCTTCAGCCTTCTTTATTTGAGTTCGGTGAATCCAATGCTTCTTCCCTGCTACTTTAACAGCGGTGGGGGTGCTCAGGATGACTTGAAAAGGTCCGTCCCACTGGGGTTCAAGGGAGTCCGGGTTGCGCCTCTTAATTAAAACCAAATCTCCAGGTTGGCAGGCCGGGGTGTGGTCCACGTCTCCCGAGGCAGCCCGCTCCTGGTGGGCAGCATGCACCGTCTTGTGGATAGCTGCTCGACTGGTTTGTAGAGCCTGTAAAGACTTGAGAAGATTTCTGTTAGAAAAGGTGGCCAGCTCTTCCTCCCTCAGACGTGGGAGGAGAGGCGGAGGCCGTCCAAATATAATCTCAAAAGGAGTCAGTCCTTTTATATAAGGGGTACACCTAGCCCTGAGCAGGGTGAAGGGAAGGAGACTCACCCAGTTCTCGCCAGTCTCTAATTTCAATTTGGTTAATGTCTCCTTTAAAGTCCGATTCATCCTTTCTACCTGCCCCGAACTCTGAGGTCTATACACACAATGTAATTTCCAGGAGATCTTAAGGATCTCTGCCACCGATTGAGTGATTTTGGCAATGAATGCCGGGCCATTGTCGGACCCCATATATAGTGGTAGGCCAAACCGGGGGACAATTTCAGAAAGAAGTTTTTTAACTACTACCTGAGCGGTCTCTGATTTGGTCGGGTAAGCTTCAGGCCAGCCAGAGAAGGTGTCTACCATCACAAGGAGGTATTTGTATCCTCCCTGTGTGGCAGGTAGCTCGGTGAAGTCCACTTCCCAGTGTTCTCCTGGGTTAGAGCCTCGAAACCTGTTGCCTCGTGGCTTAGCCATCGGGGGTCCCTGGTTTACCTGGGCACAGATGTAGCACCTCCGAGCAGTATCCTTCGCTATTTGCCACAGCCGAGGGATGTAGTACCTTGCCCCCAGGAGCTCTGCCAACTTGGTTCCCCCCGAGGTGAGTCTTCTTATGGGTCTGGAGGGCGACTGTGCGCCCTAGAACTTCCGGAAGAAACAGCTTCCCACTTGGTAGTTGAAGCCAGCCGGATGGCAGCTCTTGGGCCTGCAATCTGCCAGCAGCCTTTTTCTCCTCAGCTGAATAGGTGGGATTTGGCTCCAATTCAGGAACCACCGCCAACACCTGCAGGGGCCCTACTGGTCTTACAGCAATGTCCCTTGCTGTCTTGTCTGCAAACTGATTTCCCCTGGACACCAGAGAATCATCTTTCTGATGCCCTCGGCAATGGATGACAGCAACTTCTTTTGGCCCCCATAAGGCTGATAGGAGGTTTAGAATCTCCTGTGCACGCTTAATGTCCCTTCCCCCTGAGGTAAGCAATCCCCTCTCTTGGTAGAGGGCCCCATGGACATGTACAGTGGCGAAGGCACATCTACTGTCTGTATAAATATTTATCCTTTTTTCCTTTCCCCAGCGGAGGGCCTGGGTGAGGGCTATTAGCTCAGCCTTTTGGGCGGAGGTACCATGTCCTAGGGCCTGCGCCCAGATAACCCTGTCCTCGGTTACAACGGCTGCCCCAGCGTATCGTGTCCCCCCCTCTATAAAACTGCTGCCGTCAGTAAAAAGTGTTTCATCTGGGTCCCGGAGGGGCACATCTGTGAGGTCGGGGCGCAGGGATGTAAGGGCAATGAGGACCTCCTCACAGTCGTGCATGGGGCTCTGGTCCTCTCCTTCATCAGGTAACAAGGTGGCCGGGTTTAGCGCGGTGGTCTTCAGGAAGCTTACTCGGGGTGGGTCTAGAAGGAGAACTTGGTATTGAGTGATGCGGGCATTTGAAAGCCACCGCTCCGGAGGGCTACGTAGGAGGTTTTCCACATTATGGGGTGCAATCACCTGGAGGTCTTGTCCAAACGTTAACTTGGAGGCCTCCCTCACCAGTATAGCTGTTGCTGCTATAGCTTTCAGACAGTTTGGCCATCCAGCCACCACAGGATCAAGCCTTTTGGACAAGTAGGCCACTGGCCGTCTCCAAGGGCCCAGAGTCTGAGTGAGCACGCCCTTGGCCACCCCCTTTGATTCAGCGACGAACAGTTGGAAAGGCTTAGCCAAGTCTGGGAGGGCCAGGGCAGGGGCACTAATGAGGGCCTGTTTTAGGCTTTTAAAAGCCTCCTCCTCCTCAGTGGTCCAAACCAGGTCAGGATCTTTCCCTCCTGTGGCCGCATATAAAGGCTTGGCAATTTCAGCAAAACCTAGAATCCACAGCCTGCAATATCCCACTGCCCCTAGGAATTCTCTGACTTGCCTTTTCGTCTTCGGGGTGGGGATAGATTTGATGGCTTGGATTCTACTGTCAGACAAGGTTCGCTCACCTTTTCGGATGTGATAGCCCAGGTACGTCATCTCGGTGGAGCAAAGTTGTGCCTTTTTGGCAGAGACACGGTACCCCAGGTCGCCCAACGTGTGCAATAGGTCCCTGGTAGCGGCTCGACAAGTTTCCTCCTCCTCAGTGGCCAGCAAGAGGTCATCCACATACTGAAGTAGAGTAACATCTGGGTGGCTGAAACGAAAGTCCCTCAGATCTTGGCTTAACGCTTCATCAAACAATGTTGGGGAGTTCTTAAACCCCTGAGGAAGGCGAGTCCAGTTGAGCAGCCCTGACTCTCCTCCCTCCGGATCAGTCCACTCAAAGGCAAAGACAGGCTGGCTAGAGGGGGCCAAGGGCAAGGAGAAGAAAGCGTCCTTTAAATCGAGGACGGTGTAGAAGCGCAGCCCAGGCTTCAGATGACTCAGAAGAGTGTAAGGGTTCGGGACCGTGGGGTGTATAGTCTCTACCCTCTTGTTTACTTCCCTCAAGTCCTGTACAGGCCGAAAGTCGTCAGTCCTTGGCTTCTGGACTGGGAGGAGTGGAGTGTTCCAGGCCGACTGGCAGGACACCAGTATCCCTGCCTCCTTCAGTCTCTTTATATGCTTCGCCACCCCTACTCTCGCCTTTTGGCTTATAGGATATTGGCGAACTCTGATGGGGGTGGCGGTGCTGAGGAGCTCGACTACCAGTGGTGCCCTGTGCCTTGCCAGTTTAGGGGGGTTATCCTCGGCCCAAACCTTGGGTATTTCTTGCCGGAGTTCCTGGAGGAACACGCTCTGGGTCCCGACCCTGCCCGGGGGCTCGTGCAGCCGGTACTCTTCCTCCAGGGGGCAGGTGAGAAGTAAAACAGTCTGTCTGGCCGGCCCCTGGGCCCTTAGGGTGATCTGTGGCTCCTCCCCCTCAAAGGAAATGGTGGCCCGGAGTTTACTGAGTAAGTCTCGTCCCAACAAGGGGTATGGGCATTCAGACATTACAAGAAAAGAATGAGTCACTGTTCCAGCCCCAAGATTAGAGACTCGGGCCTGAGTCCATGGATAAGTCTTTACCTTGCCAGTAGCACCTTGAATCGGGACTCGGGCCCTTGAGACCGGGCCCTCGGGGTTCTGTAAGACTGAGAAAGTGGCGCCCGTGTCTACTAAGAAATCCACAGGCTTGCCCCCTACATCTAGCGTTATCCTGGGCTCTCGGGGGCCTACAGAGCCCTGACCTCCTCAGTCCACCTCTTCTACCAAAACTGGAGCAGCCCCCTGCGGCCTCTTGGGACATTCTTTCTTCCAGTGCCCCTCCTCCTTGCAGTATGCACACTGATTCCGCCCCAGTCTGGGCCTTCCCTTGGCTCCTCCTCCTCCTCCCTTGCGCAGATCTGCCCATCTGTTTCTTTGGCCTTTTCCATCTTTCATTGCCAGGAGAACTTTTGCCATCTGCTGATTTAATGCCGCACTGGGGTCCTCTCGGTTGTCAAAAACTTTCTGGGCTACCTCGACCAGCTCTGAGAGCGACTTTCCTGCAAAGCCTTCTAACCTTTGTAACTTTTTCCTAATATCTGGGGCCGACTGGGCTACAAAGGTCATGGTGAGTGCCCGCCTGTTTTCCGGGGCATCGGATCAATAGGAGTATATGTCCGGTATGCCTCACATAACCTTTCAAGAAATGCGGCAGGCCCCTCACCTGGCCCCTGTACTGTCTCTGTTACCTTGGAGAGGTTTGTGGGTTTCCGTGCAGCCGCTCAGATACCCCTCAAGAGAGTCTGGCGATACCGATCGAGAGCCTCCTTACCTCTATCGGAGTTCACATTCCATGCCGGCCTCCCCGCAGGAAAAATGGCTTCCACCGTTCTGGATCCGAGGTGGGCTGCCCATCCGGTCTGAGGACCAGTTTCCTGGCCTCTGCCTTAATTCTCTCTCTCTCCTCCCAGGTGAAAAGGGTCTGGAGGAGCTGCTGGCAATCGTCCCATGTTGGCTGATGGGTATAAAAAACTGATTCAAGGAGAGTAATGAGGCCCTGGGGGTTCTGGGAGAAAGAGGGGTTCTGATTTTTCCAATTATAGAGGTCACGGGTAGAAAATGGAATGTAGACCATGAAAGGCTGCCCATCCAGCCCTAGGTCAGTAGGTCCTGCCTGACGTAATGGCAAGACAGGGGCCGGTGGAGTAACTGGCCTCACCCCTCCAAACTCCCCGCTGTAAGCGGTCCCTGCACGGGAGTGGGAAGGGCTAAAGGGATTTGTGCTGGAAAGGGACGGATAAAGACCTGTCTTTTCCGCTGTGCCCGTGGCTGTTCCCGACTGAGTCCCCAGAGACCCTGGCGGGGAAGTGCTCAGCCCAACAGGAGTAACCACGCCTGTTGACTCCGAAGAGGCCCCCGCCTCTGGTGGTGGTGGGGAGGCTGGCGGCAAGTAAGGAGGCGGACGCCTCCGGGGGAGGTCGTCCTCCGTCTCCTCTAAGACAGGTTTTGCTGCCGGTTTTAATTTGGCTTTTTGGGATTGGGCCACAAGGATCATCCGTCTCTCTTCCAATTCCCCTTTAAGGTTTTTGCAACTTTTTAACCACCGGGGACTATCAGTCACAATATCAATCCATATATTAATATAAGGAATTTGGTCTGGGTGGCCTGGGTCGCCATAAATTACTTGGCGGACCCTTCCCGCTATGCTTAAGTCGAGAGTCCCCGTGGACGGCCACCCCACCCTAAAAGTGGGCCATTCCAATTCACAAAATTTTTGGAGATTAAAATAATCAACCAGCACTCCATAATCTTTTGCCCACTTCCTAAACTCCTGAAAATTGTTAAGGAAACACTGAAGAGGAGTGGGGGGCATGGAAGGTCCCTGACCTATTTTCTTGTTCCAATTTTGTAAACTGTTACAAAAGCAGTAATTCCAAAACCAATCCAAAGTTCGAAACCAATCTTAATTCCAAAACCAATCCAAAACACTACAAAGCACACTTCTCCAAGCACACTTCTCCGAGCACTTAACACCACAGAGCACACTAGAGTTAACACCACAAAGCTAGCAATTAACACCCAGTCAGCCGCGGCTTCTCATGCATTCACACAACCAGGAGTTCTTCTCCGTCAGAAATTAAATACGAATAGTGAAACAACAGAAACAAAAACAGAATACAGATAATAGACAAAAGAGACTAACCAGACCAGACCAAACCAGGACCCGTACTGAAACAAAACAGAAAGAACCAGACCAGACTAAACCGAAGCCCCAGACGCCGTCGCGTGGGGGCCTGGACCGGGAGATTCCGCGGCGTCCCGCTCTCCTCAGGTCCTCAAAAGGAACTTTCCCCAGACCAGACCAGACCAGAATTTCTTACCTCAACTTGAGGCCCAGATGGCTTCAATTGATCGGATCGCCGTTTTATGAGGTGATCACTCTGTCCCCCTTGGAACCTGGGACGGAGACTAGAGTGTCCTCTCTGGGGTGTCCAGCCCTGGCCACTTGGCCAGGGTATCTCGCTGGGGCCTCCAGATGTAATGGGGGCGACCAGAGACAGACGATCACCAGGGTGTCAATTGGAAAATTTAGGAAGCCTTTATTACGAACTCGAGTCCGGGCTCCCGGTTCCACTGACACAGCAGGGAAGTACGAGAGCCCCGAACCTCTGCAGCAAGTGCCTTTTATCCCCAGCGCAGGAGGACTTGGCAAATTTTAATTGGCTAAGCATTACTAAATTTCATACACTGACTCTTTGTCTAAGCTGTTTAATTAGGCAAGTAAGCAGTCTAGATAGCGGCTGTCCTTGAAGGAATTGTTTGTCAGACTTCATGGCTTCTCAAGGCCAGGGGTATCTTCAAACACCACCTGGTGTTCTGTTTCATATCACAGGATGTCTAGCTGAGAAACCCCCTTTCCTTCTCTCCCCCAGGCTTGAGGTCACTCTGACCCTGAGTCACTTTTTGTGGGGAAACGCAGTCTGGCCCTTGCCCCTCCACAGTTATAATTTCTACCTATGTAAACATAGATTATGTTTAGAAAATGGATAGAAAAGATAATTAATTGAATGCAAAAGAATGTTTTTGCCAAAGTGAAAGACGTAGAACTGTTTATGTTTAAAAATAATGGGAGAAGACACAATATGACAGACTGATAGAATTGACCACACAAAGTTAGTACATTTTCATCCAGTCCCCTAAATCCATCTATAAATATATAA
>JAAGEH010001603.1:0-12573 GCA_011751065.1 Lasiurus cinereus | reverse complement strand
TAGTCCCATTTGTTTATTTTTTCCTTAGCTTCCATTGCCTTTGGAGCAGTATCAGTGAAGAAGTTCTTTCGGCATATATCTGAGATTGTGCTGCCTGTGGATTCCTCTGGTATTTTTATGGTTTCCCTTCTAATGTTTAAGTCCTGTATCCATTTTGAGTTTATTTTTGTATTTGGTGTAAGTTGGTGGTCCAGTTTCTTTTTTTTTTTTTTTTTCATGTATCTGTCCAATGTTCCCAACACCATTTATTGAAAAGGCTGTCTTGGCTCCATTGTATGTCCATGCCTCCTTTGTCAAATATTAATTGAGCATAGTGGTTTGGGTGGATATCTGGATTCTCTATTCTAGTCTATTGGTCTATATGTCTGTTCTTGTGCCAGTACCAGGCTGTTTTGAGAACAGTTGCTTTGTAATATAGCTTGAAATCTGATATTGAGATTACACCTACTTTATTCTTTTTTTATCAGGATTGCTGAGGCTATTTGCAGTCTTTTTTTGTTCCAGATGAATCTTTGGAGAGTTCTTTCTAGGTCTGGGAAATATGTCATTAGTATTTTAATGGGTAGTGCATTGAATATATAGATTGCTTTGGGTAGTGTGGACATTTCAATGATGTTGATTCTTCCAATCCATGAGCATAGTATAGTCTTCCATCTTTTTACATCTTCCTCTATCTCTTTTTTTCAGTGTCCTGTAGTTTTCTTAATATAGGTCTTTACCTCCTTAATCAGGTCTATTCCTAGGTATCTTAATTTTTTTGATGCGATGGTAAATGGTATTGCTCTTTGAGTGTCCCTTTCTGTAATTTCACTATTAGTGTATAGAAAGGCCACAGATTTCTTGGCATTAATTTTGTATCCTGCTACATTGCCAAATTCATTTATTAAGTCAGGTAGTTTTTGGATGGAGTCCTTCGGGTTTTTTATGTACAGTATTATGTCATCTGCAAATAAAGACAGCTTTACTTCTTCTTTTCCAATTTGTCTGCCTTTTATTTTTTCTTATTGTCTAATTGCAATGGCCAATACTTCCAGTACTATGTCGAACAGGAAAGGTGAGAGTGGGCATCCCTGTCTTGTTCCTGTTCTTAGGGGAAATAGTTTTAGTTTTTGCCCATTGAGTATGATGTTAGCTGTGAGTTTATCATATATGGCTTTTATGATGTTGAGGTAGGATCCTTCTATTCCCACCTTGCTGAGAGTGATTTTCAAGAAAGGATATTGGATTTTGTCAAATGCTTTTTCTGCATCAATTGATATGACTATGTGATTTTTATCTCTCAATTTGTTTATGTGATGTATCACGTTTATTGATTTGCAGATATTGTACCATCCTTGCATTCCTGGGATGAATCCTTCTTGGTCTATCTGTATGATCTTTCTGATGTATTGCTGGATCCGATTTGCTAGAATTTTGTTGAGGATTTGTCATCTATGTTCATGAGAGATATTGGCCTATAATTCTCTTTCATTGTGTTGTCTTTATCTGGTTTTGGTATTAGGGTGATGCTGGCTTCATAGAAGGTGTATGGAAGTGTTACTTCTTCTTAAATATTTTTGAGTAGTCTGAGGAGGATAGGTTTTAATTCTTCCTTGAATGTTTGGTAAAACTCTCCCGTGTAGCCATCTGGTCCCGGGCTTTTGTTTGCTGGAAACTTTTTGATTACTGCTTCAATTTCTTCTATAGTTAGTGGACTATTAAGCGGTTTAGATTCTTCCTGATTGAGTTTTAGAAGGTTATATTTTTCTAGGAATATTTCCATTTTTTGCAGGTTGTCCAATTTGTTGGAATAGAGTTGTTCATAGTATTTTTTAACAATTCTTTGTATTTCGGCAGGGTCTGTTGTTATTTCTCCTCTTTCATTTCTGATTTTGTTAATTTGGGTCTTCTCTCTTTGCTTCTTGGTGAGCCTGGCTAGAGGTCCATTAATCTTGTTTATCCTTTCAAAGCACCAGCTCTTGGTTTTGTTGATCTTTTGAATTGTTTCTTTGGTCTCCATGTTGTTTATCTCCGCTCTGAACTTTACTATTTCCTTCCTTCTGCATACATTGGGCTTTTCTTGTTGCTCTCTTTCTAGCTCTTTGAGATGTAGGGTGAGGAAATTTATTACCATTGTTTCCTGATTTTTTTCGTAGGCTTGGAGAGCTATGAACTTCCCTTTCACGACTGCTTTCACTGTGTCCCATAAATTTTGTATTGTTGTGTTGTCATTGTCATTTGTTGCCATGATGTTTTTTATTTCTTCATTGATCTCTCTGGTTACCCAGTCGTTGTTTAATAGCACGCTGTTTAGTCTCCATGTATTTGATTTCTTTGTATTGTTTTTATTGTAGTTGACTTTCAGTTTTATGCCACTGTGATCTGAAAATGCTTGATATGATTTCTATCTTATTGAATTTGAAGAGACTTTTCCTATGACCCAACATATGGTCTATCTTTGAAAATGACCCATGTGCACTGGAGAAAATGTATATTCTGTGGCTTTGGGGTGAAATGTTCTGAAGATGTCAATTAATTCCATCTGGTCTAGTGAGTCATTTAGGATTGATGTTTCTTTGCTGATTTTTTGTTTAGCGGATTTGTCCAGTGGTGACAGTGGGGTATTAAACTCTCCTACTATGATTGTATTGCTGTCAATCTCTCCCTTGATATCCTCCAGGAGTTTTTTTTTATGTATTTAGGTGCTCCTATATTGGGTGCGTATATATTTACCAGAGTTATTTCTTCTTGTTGGATTGTTTCCTTTAGTATTATGAAGTAACCTTCTTTATCTCTTGTTATGTCCTTCACTCTAAGATCTAATTTGTGAGATATAAGTATTGCAACCCCAGCTTTCTTTTCATTTCCATTTGCCTGAAACCACCTTCCATCCCTTCACCCTCAATCTGTGTGCATCTCTTTTTCTGAGGTAGGTTTCTTGTAGACAGCAGATATATGGGTTATGTTTTTTTTATCCAATCGGTCACCCTATGTCTTTTGATTGGAGCATTTAATCCATTTACATTTAAAGTTATTATTGGTAGGTACTTACCTGTCACCATTTTTAGTCTTTACCCCTGAGTTCCTTCTTTGCTTCCTATTTCTTTTTTTTATACAGCAGACCCTTTAACATTTCTTGCATTGCTGATTTGGTGGTAATATATTCCCTTAGTCCTTTTTTGTCTGTGAAGCTCCTGATTTCATCTTCAATTTTGATTGAAAACCTTGCTGGGTACAGTATTCTTGGGTAAGTTTTCTGTCATTATTTCTTCAAATAGATTTTCTATTCTTTGCTTAGTTTCCACTCTTTCTGGAACCCCAATTATGTGGATGTTATTTTGTTTTGTGTTATCGCAAAGTTCTCTTAGGCTCTCCTTTTGCTTTTTAATTTTTTTTCTAGAAGGTGTTGTACTTGGGTATTTTTTCCTACCTTATATTCTCGCTCACTGATACAGTCCCCTGATTCTTATATTCTATTTTTGATGCTTTCTATTGAGTTCTTTATAGCAGTGATGTCATTTTTCATTTCCTCTTGATTATTCTTTATTTCTTCTTGCTTCTTCTTTATTTCCCTTTGGCTCTTCTTCATTTCCTCTTGGCTCTTACTCACAATGTCGATTTTGTCTTCCATTCTTTTCAGCCACCTTATGACCATTTTTCTGAACTCTTTCTCTGGCAGGTCTATTTCTTCTTCTATTTTGTTTACTTCCTTTTATGATGATACCTGCTTTCCTGTCATATGCGGGCTGTATCTTCTTCTGCCCATGGTCTTTCTTCTCCGGTGTCTGGTTATGTAATTCTCTCTCCTATATGATTTAAAGGCACAAACTACAATACTACCAGCTACAACACACAAGGTCTGAACAGAAATATATTCACAATGTTAATGACCACAACTAAGGTGACCACCATTAAAGACAAATTAGGGAGAAGTAGAGAAAGAAGAAGAGAAAAATGAGAAAAAAAAAAAGAAAGAAGTGCCAAAATCAAATTGGGAGAAGGGAGAAAAAAATAAAATAAAATAAAAAAGAAGAAGAAGAAAAGAGAAAGAAAAAAAAGTCAGAGAGTAAAGAAAGAGAACAAGAGAGAACAAGTTATAGATGTGAAGAAGAAACTCAATAGAACAGCCACTAATCTCAAGAAATGCTGGCAGCAATTACCTGAAGATTAATATAAACTACAAAAAACAACCAATATCAAGAGAGGCGAGGGAAAAGAGAGGTAAAAAAACAAACCAAAACCATGCAAACAAAAAGCAAAATAAAACAGGTAGAATAAGCGAAAACAATCTCACATAAAAGTATAAAAAATCGATATAATCACCATTCAGGCAAACAAAAACAAAAGGACATAAAGAAAAACAATTTTTTGAATATTGAAGACAAGAAGAGAGAGGTTTGTATGGACTTGGAGTAGGGGATTTTAAATTAGATATATAAGTGGGCTGAAGTTTTAACCAGGTAAAGAGAAAGAGTAGGTAGAATCTAAAGTTGGAAAATGGAAAGAGAAACAAGACAATAAAATGGGGGAAGTTAGGAAGAGAGTGTTGACATAAAGGTAGAATTGAGATAGAGTAAAATTATGCTAAAGGGAAGATGAAAATAGAATGTGGAACTCTAATCCCAAAGTAAAATTAAGAGCAAATACAATGACACTTGTTTTTTTTTCCCAAAAAGGTAAAATAGTAGTAGTAATAATACTAGTTGAAAATAAAAATGTAATAATAAAAAGGTAAAATCAATTGGGGCAAAAGAAAAAAAAATAGTTTCTTAATTAACATATGGAAAAATATACAAAATAAAAAAAATAGAATAGGCAGTAGTGGAGGTCATTCACTTCTACTCTTGTTCTTTTTGGCACTCCTGTTTCCCAGTCGGGAGGGTATTGCAGTTCCTTGTCTTCTACTGGTGAGGTGTGTCTTAATCTCCTTATTCTTTTGTGATTATGTATATGAGAGTCATTTTGTGAGTCATCCACTGGGTGGCAGTGTTTTGAAATTGACCTCTGAGACTAAGCACAGGACCTGTCTAGTAGTAGTAGATCCTGTTACTCTGTGGTTCTCAATATCAGTTTGTGGGGATGGGTTGCCCCAGAGGTGATTCTCTGATGGTTACTCTATGCTCCAATCCCCAGGTTCCAGAAAAACACCCTTTCCCTGCAGTCTCTCAGGATGTCTCCAATTGCATGATCCTATGTATTGGGCTTAGCAATCAGAAGCCAAGGTCTGAACAGGAGAGTGCTGTCTGTGCTCTCTCCCTTTCCCGCTCCTGTTCAAGCAGCCGGGACACTGTAATAACTCCCAGTCTGTCCTTCTGCCTCAGGTCAAAAAATCTTGCTTTCTAGAGCTCGCCTCTCTTAATAGTTCTGAGGGTTCCTTTCCACATTTAGGGATCATACCCTGCCCCAATTCTGTGGATTTCTCTTTAGAGCAGCTTTCCCCAAGTATAGTTCTCACAGTGTGTGTGTCTCTGTTCTTCCGGACAGGAGACCTCACCTTATCCCAGGCGAAATCTGACCTTTCCGTATGGTGTATGGAGCTCCTCTGAGTCTGAGTGTCTATGCCGATTGGAGAGCGGTGTTCTGGGTCCCCCAGCTGTTTGATGGGTGCTGCATCTGTAGCATTTCAGACCGCCGTAGACATCCACTTCCCCCTGCAAGATGGCGCGTTCTCCACGTTCATGCTGGTGGCTCTGGCAGACAAAAACCCTGTGGCAATGGGGCTGCCTGGTCAGGGGAGCCCCGTCCAGCAGTCTCCCACCTTCTACTGGAGGATAACTGACTCTTAACTTGCCAACAAACCCTCCCAGTGCCACTCTCAGCTGCTCTCTCTCCCTCTGCCCAGCAATAAGGCTCCAGACACGTCTGTCTATTCCACCGCCATTCCTCCCCCTACCCCCACTAGAATTTGCTCTTAAGAAAGCCAAGCACTTGTTATTTCTTTTATATTTTGTTAGAGTTTTATTGATTAATTTAGAGAGGGTTTCATAACTCCTAACCATAATCATTCAAAGAGTTAAATTCGCTTTATTATGAAGGAAATCAAATGCAGAGTGTTTAAAGGCTAACTAGAAGATCAGTACTCAAACTAATTCACCGACAGTTCCAGATGCCTGATTAAGCTGCCAACACAGTTGTTTTCCTAGTCTGCCAGAAGTCAGCTGCAGCTGCAGGGAGCACTCTTTTCCCTCCATACCCATTGCTAAACTGGTGGGTTTTACAATTGCCCCGAAAAGGGTAAAATTAGGAAATGTAATTCAGGGTTATGACACCTCACCCACTCTATAAATGGGTTTTAAATTAATGTATTATGAACAAAACATAAACAGAGGAGAGTTTTTGCACACATGCATGTCCTCAAATCCTTTTAGTCACATTTTGGAAAGGAACCCAGTGAAATTGCCTTCCAGGCTCAGTTCAATTTTGCTCATTTTTGGGATTCCAAGTATCATCATCCATCATCATCATCAACTTTATGTTGTACTGTTATCTGCAGTTAGAGAAACATAAGCACAGGTCACAGGTGCAGAGGGTGGTATATGCTGTTTTTGAAATGATACAGGCTTGGCGTCTGATATTTATTTGCTATGTAATTTTGAGCCCATGATTTTATTGTTCTGAGACTAAAGTATTTAACCCATCTCACTAAGTATTGTGAGGGTGAATTAGTTAACATAGTCACATACATGGTATCCTGTCCATAAAATTATGGGCACTTAATAAACTATAGAAACATGGTGAAAGAAAAAAAAATTCAATTTATAATTTAAATTCAGTCCTCAGAATTTTGCATGCACATTGCTCATTATTTTTGCTAAAATATTTTAATAGGGTATTACAGGAATTGAAAGAAATATTAGTTAATAAGATTGGAGAATCCTGAAAATAATCACAGAAAATTTACAAAGGATATAATATTCTTTTATTTCAAAACTTAAGCTTTCCTAATCTGAAGGTAGAAGGCAGAAAAAAGGGAAACTAATACAGTATATTGCTGTTTGTAAATCTACAAATAACTATTGGGAGAAAAGTGGCAATAAAATGTTTTTTTTTTTAATATATTTTTATTGATTTCAGAGAGAGAGAGATACAAATATCCATGATGAGAGGAAATCATTCATAGGCTGCTTCCTGTACACCTTCCATTGCGGATTGAGCCTCCAACCCTGACATGTGCCCTGACCAGGAATTGAACTTTGACTTCATGCTTCATAGGTCAACACTCAACCACTGAACCACACCGGCCAATCACCGGTAAAATGTTTTAATAGCAATATTCTTTAAAGCAGCGGTTCTCAACCTGTGGGTCATGACCCCTTTGGGGGTCGAAGAACCCTTTCACAGGGGTCGCCTAAGACCATCAGAAAATGCAGATATTTACATCACGATGCATAACAGTAGCAAAACTTCATGGTTGTGGGTCACCACCACATGAGGAACTGTATGCAAGGGTCGTGGCCTTAGGAAGGTTGGGAACCACTGCTTTAAAGCTAAAACATTTGCATTTTGGATACACTATAGCTAGAGAAAAACCTGAAGAGCACTTCTTCATTTGAGTATAGAGAGCTTCTACCTGCCTGTTTTGCCTTCCTTTTCTCCCTTTCTTTCTTCCAGGTAAATGAGAATGTATTGCAAGGAGTCTTTTACTTTGTTGAAAAGTATTAAATATATTCCTGGAAAGAATCATCTACCTTTCTATAATTGTATTTCAGGAACTAAATAAAATCAATTATCAACAACATAGCCAGCAACCATGCTACCCAGGGGCGAGCTGTTGCCAAGGTCTAGGGAGAGACCACATTCCCTCACTATTTCAGTTTAAAGTACAATTTTATTTTAGCAGAGGCATTATTTTAAGCAGTGGGGGAACCCTGTTCACATAACTCCAGTTTTAAGCAAGATTTACAGAAAACTCACAACTTCTACACTTGATCATTTAAATAATCAATTAAAATTTAAGTGAACATTCCGGAGCTTTGCAGCTGACATGCTATGTACACATTTGGGTAATAAGATTTAATATCTCCCCTCTCTCATTGACTTTTAATTGAATAAGAAAAGTGTGGATTGTTTGTCCTTCTGATGTTTCACTAAAAGGACATTTTCTTAGTGAAAAAATAACCTTTTTTAGAATTCATCATTTTCAAAGTCATGGAATATGCACATTGGCCAACTATTTTCTACAAAATGAAATATTCACTTATGATTCTGTTTGTAGCCATAAAATAGAATCCATTTTTAATCTTTCAGAATTAATATACATCCATGAACTTAAAATCATATTTTAAATACATATGAGTAAGCTTTTTATGATGACTCATGCAGATAGTTTATATCATCATAATATAAACATCTGAATATAAAGCTGAAAATTCACGATGGATGTTTTAACCAAGCATATAAAATAACTGTATTTTAAATTGTCTTTATAATACAAAAACACCCACATGATTTTTAATTGAGTGAATATTATAGAAAACACAAAGAGTTGGGACTTACAATGAGGATTTTGTGGTTATCTTAATTATATGTGTGATATATATATAAAATAGAATATAATTTTTATCCTTTGAAGGAATTCTTCAGAAGTTGTGCTGGGGTTAAAAAGTACTAGTCTGACTCCAGAGAATCCAAGATGGCAGCATAGGTAAACACCTACACTGCTGGCTCACACAACAATTTCAAAACTACAACTAAAAGACAAACTGGACAGCATCCAGACCCACAGGAAAGCTGGCTAAATGGAAATTCTACAACTAGAAAGAAAGAGAGGGGCTCACGGAGACCCAGAGGAGCTGCAAAAAGTTGAGGTATAGAGAGGCGCACGTGGAGAGAACGGGTGCTAGAGTATCAGGCTGGCTTTCTCTGGCGGGAGGGAAACAGAGATTCCCAACTGCATTGAACCCTTATCCTATGGCAGTGAACCCCAGATCCAGGTGAATCTATATGGGGGGATTTTGGACTATGAAAAGGGAGAGGTGCACAGAAATTTAGGGGAGCCGCGAAAGGGCAGAAGTCTGGTGGAGCGCACAGCACTGCACGCAGAGGACCAACTGCTAATTGAGCTGCTGGCTTTCACAAGTGACAGGAGACAGAGCCGCCCAACTGTGCCACTTCTAACTCCACTAAACCCCAGTTTTGGGCGAAACCCTGGGGACCCAGACTCATATGGTCCCGGAGTGCAGGGGAGCCGTAAAGACAGGGGTCTAGAGGCACTGTGCATGCATACAGGGACCACTCCAGTGAATACCCAGAGTCACGTGAGACCCAGGGACCATAGAGGGCGTGGTCGACTGGAAGGCAAGGTGGTTCGTTAAGCCCTGAGACTCCATCCATCCCAAACTCAACAGAGAGGCTTTTGCAGTTTTGCAGGTCTGGTATCATAAGGCCAAATCCAATACAGAAGTTCTCTGGCATAATGAAAATGCCAAGACAAAGGAAGAGATCACAAACAAAAGAAATTGAGGAAAACAAACGACTGGATATAGAGTTCAAAACAACGGTTTTAAGGAGTTTCAAGAATATCTTAGAAAAGATGGATAAATTTAGCAAGACCCAAGAGGAGATGAAAAGGGACCAATTAGAGATGAAAAAGAACCAACTAGAAATTAAACATGCACTGACTGAAATAAAAAATATTATACAGAGACCTAACAGCAGACTAGAGGAAGGCAAGAATCAAGTCAAAAGTTTGAAATATTAAGAATCAGAAAACACTCAACTGGAAAAGCAAGAAGAGAGAAGAATCCAAAAATGTGAAGAAATGCAAGAAGCCTCTGGGACAGCTTCAAGCGTACCAATATCAGAATTGTGGGGGTGCCAGAAGAAGAGATAGAACAAGATACTGAAAATCTATTTGAAGAAATAATGACTGAAAACTTCCCACATCTGGTGAAAGAAATAGACTTACAAGTCCAGGAAGCACACGGGCCCCCATATAAAAGGAATCCAAAAAGGACTACATCAAGACACATCATAATTAAAATACTAAGAGCAAAAGACAAAGAGAGAATATTAAAAGCAGCAAGAGAAAAACAAGGGAGCACCCATAGGATTGTCAGCTGATTTCTCAACAGAAACTATGCAGGCCAGATGGGAGGGGCAAGAAATATTCAACGTGATGGATAGCAAGAATCTATAACCAAGAATACTCTATTCAGCAAAGCTATCATTCAGAATTGAATGGTAGATAAAGAGCTTCACAGATGAGAAAAAGCTAAAGGAGTTCATCAACTCCAAACCAGTATTATTTGAAATGCTGAAAGGTACTCTTTAAGAAGATTAAAAATTTGATCAGCAGAATACACTGTTGAATATAATAGAATCAGGAGCACAGAAAGGGAGTGGAATGATAATTCTCAGAGGGAAAAGGGTGAGGGGTTGCAGGGAGAGACTGGACAAAAATCATACACCTATGGATGAGGTCAATGAGGTGGAGAGCCGGGTGGAGGGGAGCTAAGGAGGGGACAAAAGAGAAACAAATATAATAATATGAATAATAAAGATTTAATTGAAAAATACTAGTCTATAATATGAAACTAATTTCTTTATAGACAATACAAAATTACCTTTCTCTACTAAATTAAAATAGTTTATTAAGCACAAAAAGTATGCCATACACTAAAACATGAAATGGCAGTATGTTATACTAAAATATAGATACAAATTTCAAAGCATACAACTTTTTGAAATGTCACTTTATTAAAGTTGCTCTTTGTGGTATTCCTTTTGAAATGAAGTAGTTACATGTCCCCATATTCTGTTTCAATATTAAAGCATTGATACTTTATAAAAATAAAGTATTATTTTTGTGCTATAACTATAGGTCCCTACAATGGATAGTAAAATGTGTTTCATCAGTTTCTTATTCTGTACCAAATATTTTGGAAATTGCATCTTCTAATCTGTAAGTGTTATGCTAAAACTAAATCCCTATAAAATCTGTTTCTTCTCTTGGAAAGTTCCTGTCTACATCATTTTTTTTTGTTTGTTTATTGAAAATACAGATGATTTTTAAATCCCTGTGTAGTTATTTGGAATCTTACTTTATGCCTGGAATTCTACAAATATCCATTTTTAGTAAAACAAATATTTTGAGAAATCCAATGGATAACCTTGAAGAGAATATTGATGAAATAATACTTGCACACTGCAAGGAAAACTTTTTTTGTATGTGCAAAGTGTTTAGAAGTGTCAGAAACTGTGGTCTACCTCCCTTCCTTTCTGCAGAGAGCCAAGTAGGAAATTGGGGAAAGAAGAAAAGTGCCTTGCACACAATGGCCTTCAGTGAATATTATTGACTAGATACCTGCTAGGATGTAAAGGCAGTTAATCAATATTATTTTGCCTTTTAACTTGTCAATTCAGACATGGCAGCCAGAAGAGTTTTCTGTCAAACATTAGCCTTTGCATTGTATTATGTTTTTTTTGTTTTCTGTTCTTTAAATTTCAATATATAATAAAAATGAGGATTTAAATGATATAAACATTTTTAGCTGTATGAAGGTGAGCTGAAAAAAATGTATTTTCTTAATATCAAAACACCCAGAAAGTGTGACATATGTAGGTGCAGTATATCAAATTCCTAAAGTATTTTTATAGGAAAAAACTGTCCATGAGTTTAAATCACCTTCGGTCTTTCCATCTTGACACATACTTTCAGAATTTTGTTTGATCATTGCCTGCTATTGATGGAACAGTAAGAATTTATTTTGTCAGTTTATTTGAACGGATATTTAAAAAGGGAAACAATATGATACTTTTCTCTGGAGATCAGCCTGAATGACATATTTCCAGGAAATGGGGACATGGGTTCCTTTAACGCAAAGATCTTTGCATGCCTATTTCCAACATGTGGCAGCTCCCAGCCTCATAACCTGGGAGCCAGCTCACTCAGATCTGTTTTTGTGAATACAGTTTTTAATCTAACTCTTATACTTATGATAGGAATATGAACATTATATTTCAACTTTTCACCTTAGAATGAGTAACATAATGTATCTAGCTTCTTGAGAAAAATGTTTTGTGATACATATAAACTATAAGGCAAATGTTTTTTTTTTTACCATAATTTTTTTGTGACTTAAACATTTTTTTATTAATTTTTATACATATCTCCCCATTGCCCCCCCTCCCTCCCAGGCATACCCCAACCCCCCAGTGTCTATGTTCATTGGTTATGCTTATATGCATGCATACAAGTCCTTTGATTGATCTCTTATCTACCTCACCTAACTTTAATCTTCCTGCTGTAATTTCACAGTCTGTTTGAAGCTTTACTGTCTCTGTATCTATCCTTTTGTTCATCAGTTTATAATGTTCTTTATTATCCCCCAATGAGTGCGATCATGTGATGCTTCTCCTTCATTGACTGGCTTATTTCACTAAGCATAAGGCTCTCCAGTTCCAACCAGGTTGCTGCAAATGGTAAGAATTCCTTCTTTTTAATGGCTGCATAGAATTCCATTGTGTAGATGTATCACAGTTTTCTGATCCACTCATCTGCTGATGGGCACCTAGGCTGTTTCCAAATTGTGGCTATTGTAAATTATGCTGCTATGAACATAGGGGTGCATAAATCCTTTCTGATTGGTGTTT
>JAAGEH010001602.1:0-14461 GCA_011751065.1 Lasiurus cinereus | reverse complement strand
TGATCACAGACACTGGGGGGTCGGGGTACGCCTGGGAGGGAGGGGGGCAATGGGGAGATATGTATAAAAAATTAATAAAAATAAAAATAAAAAAAATAAAATAAAATAAAATAAAAAAAGAAAATAAATTGAGGACATGCGACAGGGGTTAAGGGAGATTGGGAGAAGGTCAATGCGGGGAGAAAAAGAATATATATGTATTATTTTTGTAATACTTTATGTATGTTTGTAATACTTTAAACAATAAAAAAATTAAAAAAAAAAAAAGAACTTGGCTTCTGCAATGGATGAGGCTAGACTTGGCAGATTGGGAATTAATCTTGATGAACTTCCATCTGCCAAATGCAAGTCCTTATCTTAGTTCACTTCTTGGCCTCACAGGTCAACGTTGGTTACTTCTTCCTCCTTGAAACCCTCTTCTCTAGTCTTCCATTACATCCTATAGTTTTAATTACTGGTTTTTATCAAGTTGAAGTCCCAGAAACTTTTCTCTTCACTCTATATTCTCTCCCTAAGTCATTTCAGGAAGGGAAATAAGGCTTTCAGGAAGGGAATACTGGACCTCACAGGTGTGGCTGGTCCCCAAGTGGGACCGTAGCCTAGCCAAGTGACAGCTCTTTGTTTCTGTGCTTTTGAGACCAAATCTATGATTCTATTGACAATACCTATTGAGCACCTTCCATCTACCAGGAACTAGGGATACTGTGGTGAATAAAACAGACTTGGTCCCTGTCCTCATGGAAGTTAAGTCTAGTGGGGGAAGGGGAGATACTAATCTAATAACTGCTTGAATAATTTCAAGTGTGTTAAAGACTATGAAGAGCAGACCAGGTGAGGTGCTAACCTTGCCTGAGGGGCAGGGAAGACTTCCCTAAGGAGGTGACATTTAAACTGACATCTGAAGGATAAGTGGGAATGAACCAGGTTCGGGAGTTGGGGTGGGGGGCGGGGAGAGGCAAGGAATAGAGGGAAGAGTGTTTCTGGAGAGGGAACAACATGTAGGAATACCAGAGTTCAGAAGAACATGGCTCTTTTTAGGAACAGCAAGAAGGACTGACTGTGTGGATGGAGTAGAGTGAGGAAGGGTGAATAGAGAAGAGATTAAATGACTTAGGGAGAGAATATAGAGTGAAGAGAAAAGTTTCTGGGACTTCAGCTTGATAAAAACCAGTAATTAAAACTATAGGATGTAATGGAAGACTAGAGAAGAGGGTTTCAAGGAGGAAGAAGTAAACAACGTTGACCTGTGAGGCCAAGAAGTGAACTAAGATAAGGACTTGCATTTGGCAGATGGAAGTTCATCATAGGCAACCTTTGAGGAAGCAATTGTACTGAGATGATGGAGGCAAAAACTAGAATGAATAGAGTTGAGGAGTGATTAAGAGGTAAGGAAAACCCTAGCCAGTACCTCAGCTCGTTAGAGCATTGTCATGATAGGCCAAGGTTATAGGTTCAATCCTTGGTCAGGGCACCTATAATAAGCAACCAATGAACGCATAAATAAGTAGAACAATAAATCAATGTTTCTCTCTTGCTAAAATCAATCAATAAAAAATAGAATTAGAAAAAAAGAGGTGAGTAAAGAAGGGAGGTGATCTCTTTGAGAGGCTTGGCTGTGAAGAGAAGAGTCGTAAGATTAAGCCAGAAGGCTGGGGGAAACTTGTTCCTGTTCATCACCCAAAGAGCTTGGCTCCTAGTGGTCACTCAATAAATGTTATTGCACTGAACTAAACTGAGGGTGAGCTTGAAGATACAGGGAAGGGATTAAGGGAATAAGGCCCTTGAAGGAGACGGGTTGACTGCATGAGTTACATCTTGAAAGTAGATAGGCATGCCTTTCATTAAAATGAACGGAAATAGAAGATATGGAGGCTGAGTGTGGAATGTAGAGTATGTTGGCTGGAATGGGAGGAAGGCATTTTCACAGATTATAGGGTCAGGAGATAACCGACTTTTATACTTTTATTCTCTTCAGAGGATTTCAGGTTTAGCTCTGACTCCAGTTTATTATTATTATTATTATTATTATTATTATTATTATTATTATTTAAAAAATTTTATTGATTTTTTACAGAGAGGAAAGGAGAGGGATAGAGAGCCAGAAACATTTATCAGCTGCCTCCTGCACACCCCTCACTGGGGATGTGCCAGCGACCACGACACATGCCCTTGATCAGAACTGAACCTGGGACCCCCTAGTCCGCAGCCCAAAGTTCCATCCACTGAGCCAAACCGGTCAATATATTTTTATTGATTTCAGAGAGGGAGAGATAGAAATATCAATAATGAGAGAGAATCATTGTTTGGCTGCCTTCTGCACGCCCCCTATTGGGGATCAAGCCCGCAACCTGGGCATGTGCCTTTGGCCAGAATTGAACCTGGGACCCTTCAGTTCGCAGGCAGATGCTCTATCCACTGAGCCAAATTAGCTAGGGCCCAGTTTATGATTTTATCTGGAAATAATATCTAACCTATTGCATATTTGATGGGCACTTATTAAGTTGCTGCTTTTACTTCTATGGGCCTAGAACAAGGTAAGGCAGCTTGTTACAATTCTGCCTAAAGTAAAAGAATGTAGGTTGTGAAGAACATCAGCAGAGGAACTAACATCTCCTTTGAGGAAAAGCCACTCAACTGGCCCAGGGAGGAAATAACTTTCAAGCAATGTGGACACATTTTAGAGGTGGGATAATACAGGTAACCACAAGATCCTTCCTCGACTAGACTAGCAGGTAAAATAGTTTCACCACAAAAGCCTGCTGTGCACCTTTCAATTCTGCCAAACAATAGCTGTCATTTCCTATTTCTTGTGAGTCCTGCAGGTACTAGACCTTGCACTTATCTCCAATCCTCAGAACAAACCTCTAGGGAGATTGTATTGTTCCCATTTTGCTGATAAGAAAATTGCAACTCTGAGAGATAAGTGATTTGCTCAAAGCGATAGTCAGCAGTCAGGATGGAACCCAGGTTAGGTTGAGAGCTTTTCCCTATACCAGTGATTTTGAATTTTGCTCCAGGGACCTCCCCCCTCCCCCCATACTACTGTCTAAGACAGAGGTAGCAGGTGGGGAGCTCAGCAACCTAGTCTCAGTTTGTTAGTTTTACACCTGGGGCTTCCAAATAAGATTTATTAGATCAAAATCTATTGAGAAGAAAAAAAAAGTTTGAAAGCCACTGACCTCTATGGGGGTCTTTGAACTTTTCTACTGAAGCATGACTTTTCTTGGTTTTCTCCAGAAATACTGCTTCTGTGATTCATTTTCCCCAAGGTATCTCCCCTAGCACATCCATCCCCAACATGACTGGCAGAGTGATTTTGGTAAAACTTCATGTTACCCCTCTGCTTGGAAACCTTCCATGGCTCCCAGGTACCTTAAGTGAAAATCAATGTTCTTCTTTTAGTATGACTTATGAGACCCTCAGTGATCTGGACCCCCGCCCACTTCTCCAGCTTTGCCATTAATTACTCCCTAGCTCCCACCTTCCAGCCAAACAGGCTGACCTACATTTCTTGGTACTTGATGTACTGGCCCTTATACACTCCACTGGCTCTGCCAGGAGGCCCCTCCCCCTTCACTGACCATCTCCCATTCACCCATGCCTCAGATCAGGAATTACCTTCTTCCCTGAAAGCCTTTCCAGCATCTTTCAGCCTGGTCCAGGCCCTGCCCTCTGAGCAGCACCCTTCCCCCCATGTTTACACCTCACAGTCCTACTTCTGGTCTCCTTTCTCCTCTGCAAGCCCCACTAGAATGCAGATTCGCATCATCTGCTCAACTCCGTTTTGCTTCCCAGGAAAGAAATTTCTCAGGGAATTTGTTCTTTCTCTTGGGGTAAGCATACCAGTCTTGCCTCGAAAAGCATACCAGAAATGCCAATGGCTTGATGTTAGGCATGGAGAGTTTTCAGAATGGGAGTACGTCCCCTGCAGCCAAACCTCAATTTTACATGGAGGAGGTAGGCAATATCACATGATGAGAAAAGTCTGTGGGGAAAAATAGCTGACTAAAGGAAAAACTATAGAAAGCCGCTTTCAAATCTTCTAGCTGACTTTGTTTTCATTTTGGAAAGAGCAAGGCGGATGCTGGCCTCAGGTCTCCAAATCTGCTAATAGTTAAGACGCTTAGGTTCAAACTTAGCCTATGGGGAGGAGACTACTGATGTAAGTATCCTTTGAATGTTGGGTAAAGGCACATGCTAATCTTCCCGACAAGCCTGGAACCCGCAGACTCAGCCATGTGGCAGGAAGGCTCTGCCCTGGCAGCCTTTACCAAGCCCAAGCCCAACCTATGTTGGCAGTTGTCAAGGGGGAGGTTGTGGAACAGAAACTGAAGTCTTGCATCAGTTAGCCAATTTGTATCTATAAAATGGGTACAAAAGATGCAGAGGGGTTATGCCCAGTTGCTGATGCCAAATGCCAGAAGCCAGGAATAAATATGTTTAAGGTGCCATTCCTAGAGACCTGGGACAGTCAGAAAACACCAATAGGAAGGGTTTGGATCATTTCATGGATGAGAAGAATATACTGGGTTATTAAGGGAAGGTGGGATTGTTTGGGGGCACAGAGTGGGTAATAAAAAAGAGCAAATAGGCCCACTAGGCAGGCAGAGATAGAAATTTGGATGAATGGGCACAGGGTGATTTCTGTATTCTGTAGTGACTCAATTTCTCCCTGGTGTTCAAGGACTGAGATGGGAGGGCTTCGGACACACCAGTCCATTGCAAGGGCTACAGGAATACAGCACTATTTTTAAAAATATTCCCTAAGGCAGCATGTATATTTAGAAGCTTTTTTTCTTTTACCACCTTTCTTCCCCCTATGCACATCTGCTTTCCCCTCCTTTCAGTTCAAATTAACTGTGTTGTATTCTACTTAGTTCAATTGTTTAGGAACAATTGTTCAAACTACAGCTTATATATTAAGTGTAACTTAAAAAAGCAAATGATGCCCTAGGCCTAGCCTAGCCGGTTTGGCTCAGTGGATAGAATGTCGGCCTGTGGACCAAAGGGTCCCACGTTTGATTCCAGTGAAGAGCATGTACCTCGGTTGCATGCTTTTCCCCAGCCTGGGCCCTGGTGGGGGCACATGCAGGAGGCAACCAATTGAAGTGTTTCTCCCACATCAATATTTCTCTCTCCCTCTCACTTCCACTTTCCCTAAAAATCAATGGAAACATATCTTTGGGTGAGGATTAAAAAAAAAAGCAAATGATGATGATTAAAGCCCTATCGAAGAAAAAAGTGCCAGTGGATGTGTCTCACTGGAGGGCAGAGGTCCAGGTAAATGACATGACTCACCACAAAGTATCAGCAATGTACATCTGGAGGCTTTCCCCTTTTACTATCCTTTCCCTTACATACAGCTCTAGGAGGAGACTGTGCTAGAGCCCAGACCTAGATGCTCAAGAGTCTAATAGTTAAACTGTGGGTCTCTACTCAGAGTCAAGGTGAAAGTAGCTCCTTCAGTGCACAGCTTAACCATTTGCTCTGAGAATGAGGTCCAGAACCTGCCCTGGATCACTAGCTCCTGGCCATGGGTGGGTGACCTCTTCCCTGCAAATGTTGGAAGCTTCCCCCACCTCAGTGGTTAATGAAAAAAATCAAAGGACAGCTTTGTTATGTGAAAGGAAAAACAAGTCCATTTTAATATGCTTAAGAAGTCATCCATGATACATTTGAAAAAGTACTAGTAAGCCCTGGTTGGTCTCAGGAACAGGGAGCCAGGGGCTGACTGGCAGCACAAAGTGACCCCTTAGTAGCCAAGTCAAGCCTGCAGTTAGGCGCTTACTCTGCATCAGTGATTTACAGTCTTAACTCATTCTAGTAATAAACCAAAAACCTGTGCCAGATCAGAAATGGCTATTGGAACCTTAACTTTCCCTCTCCCAAGCAGGACTGCACTCCTGCCCCTAACTCCCAACTCCTTTTGGGATTGGGCTCCAGGGCAGCTTGGTCTTTGCTCTCTCTTGGTTGTGGGGCGGGGTGGGTGTGGGGGAAGGAGGATGCCTGGTCTCCATGTCTCCTGGCCAGTGACTGCAGGAGACTGATGACAGGTACCTGAGACAGACCGGATGTGGTCTGCTCATTGCAGGCCCAGCGCACTGGGCCGCATAGTAGCCCCTTCAGTGGAATCTGGGACAAGGGAGGATTGAGGCCTCGCTACAGTGGCTCGATCCCTCTGCACTCTCGTCTACGTCGCTCTCAACGGTCCTGGAAGAAGGGGAACATCTGGCGAAAAAAACCTTGAATTTGCGCCACCCGGCTGCCAGTGGAGTCCTTCTCCTTGCTGGGCAACGCCACCTCTCTCATCGTTGTCTCCGCGGCCATCGCACCCAATGAGTTCAGAGTCCTTCGCAGCGTCCACCCGGTCGCGGTGGTGGCCCCGCTGCTGTTGTTGTTGGCGTTGTCCCGCTCACTGTTGCTCGCCTTTTCCCAGTCCTCAGCCCCCGACAGCTCCCGCAGGTTCCAGGGCGCGTCGGGCCGCAGGTAGTAACAGGCCCGGTGGCCGCTGTGGTCACGGCGCGTGGGGTCAGCTCCCAACGCGCCCACCAGCACCTTGATGACCAGGTAGTGGCCCTGCAGAGCTGCCAGGTGAAGGGGCGTGAGGCCGCCGCTCCCCGGGGCGTTCACGTCGAGCTGCAGCCCCTGGCGCTGGGCGAATTTGTGCACCAAGATGAGCTCCTCGTGGCGCCCGTGCTTGGCCAGCCAGTGCAGCACCGAGTAGCCGGTGATCGGGTCGCCCCGTAGGAGCAGCTCTGGCTCGGCTTCCAGCAGCTCCCGCAGCGCCTCAAAGCGGCCCTCGGCGGCCGCCAGTATCCACGCGTGCTCCCGGGGCTCCAGGCACAGCCTGCCGCTGCCTGCGCCGTTCGGCCCGCCCGGGGACTGCTCTTCGGTGCGCCCCTCGGACTGCCACCCGGCGGGAGCTGCTCCCTGCAGCCCCAACAGCTCCCGCAGCATTCCCCGCCGGCGCCCTGAGCCCGCTCCGGAGTGGGTCAGCGAGCCGTGCAAGGAGGCCTGCCGGGAGGCGGTGGCTGTGCCCTGGTACCTGCCGAGGCTGACGGCGTCCACTCTGGAGGGGCGGGGCTGCGGGAAGCTCCGAAGGCTGTGCGCGCTCCAAGGCAGGGAGGCTCTGGGCTTGGGCGTCGCGGCTTGTCTGGGCTCGGCCATGGTCCGCAGCTCCGCCGCCGCGCTCTTCGTTTCTAGCGTTCGCAGCCTTTCCCGGGCCCCACTAGGAGGGGAACTGGCGCTGGGGAAGGAAGCGGCTTGAGCAATTGGGCTCCGAGGGAAGAAGGGAGGGGAGGGAAGAGGGGGAGAGAGGGAGAGAACGAATGAGCCGAGGGAAGGCCCCCGCGAGGGCGTGGGGGCGTGGAGGGGTAGTCCAGTGCACTGGGTACCGCCGCCACCTCTGCCACCAGATTGCGGGCGGCCCCGCCCCAAATGACCAGGTAAACTGGGAGGCCCCGCCTCCTGGTCCCCGGGGGAAGGGCTGCAAGCGGCCCCCAAAGTCGCCCTGAGCAGCCCAACTGCCCAGCAGCCGTTCTCCGCATCCCAGCAGCTGCTGAGAGGAAGAGGTTCGAGCGCGCCCCCTCCCCGGCGGGCTGAGCTCGGCTGCCAGCCAAGGCTCCTGGGTGCTCGCTCCCCACCCCCTTCCTTGGACCGTCCTTCTTATCTCCTCAAGAGTCTCCCTGTACTTTGTCCCGGAGTCTAGCTTTCACGGAGGCCGCCTGGCTACCCCGTGTGACGCGGATTCGCCTGCTCTGCCCTTTGTGCTGTCTAGACCATTCCCACAGCGCCCAGAACTACGCGGGATTTCTGCAGAAACCTGAGACCAAGGCCCAGGTAGAGACTTTCCCGGAGTGGAGAAGGGGTAGTCTACTGCTCCACCCACGCCAGGTCCTGCTCCACCTTCTTTTCTCCTCTTTAACCTCTCCGGGGTTGGCCTGAAGAAACCGGTGCAGGTGAATCTGAGTCAGAGGCTAGGGGAACGCCCTGCTCGCGTCAGAGATGTGTCCTGCTCTCTCCCTCAGGGACCTGCTGATTTCTGTGAATTCAGAGCGTAGGGGCTTTTAAAAGAGGATGATAGTTTACCTTTGAACTCCTAACATTGGCCTTCTTTTTACTCTTTC
The DNA here is from genome assembly GCA_011751065.1 of Lasiurus cinereus. NCBI lineage: Eukaryota > Metazoa > Chordata > Mammalia > Chiroptera > Vespertilionidae > Lasiurus > Lasiurus cinereus. The sequence continues at coordinate 6,335 of JAAGEH010001602.1, read as the reverse complement.
CTTTCATCAATAAATGGTAGCTCTTGCCTCCTGTCCCCTCCCTCACCCCATGTTAGGGAGTTCAGTCAGTGAGCAATTGGGAGCCATAGAAGGTTCTTGAGCCAGAGATGAGCACAGCTATGATTAAGATGGTATTTAGGAAAATGATTATGGGTAGAGGAGAGGCAGGAAGTTAGAAGGCTGGTCCAATAGTGTAGGCCAGAGGGATGGGGGCTCACACCACTGGGCCCAATAGTGATGGAAAGTATCAGAGGCTTTTCCCCCTTGGCTCTCAAATATTGGGAATCAGCCCTAAATATCTTGAGCTTTCTTTCATGACAGATTATGCATTTGTAACCATTTATTTATTTATTTAAATATATTTCATCCACGCCTTACAGAGAGGAAGAAAAAGGGACAGAGAGCCAGAAACATCTATCAGAGAGAAACATCGACCAGCTGCCTCCTGCACACCCCCCACTGGGGATGGCTTGCAACCAGGGCACATGCCCTTGACAGGAATCGAACCCGGGACCCCTCAGTCTGCAGGTCGACACGCTATCCACTGAGCCAAACTGTCCAGGGCTGTAACCCTTTAAAAAAAAATCCTCACCAAAGGATATTTTTCCATGGATTTTTAGAGACAGTGGAAGAGAGAGGGAAAGACAGAGAGGAATATCGATGTGAGAGAAACACATCCATTGGTTGCCCCCTGCATGTGCCCCCACCAGGGCCTGGGCCGGGGAGGAGCCTGCAACAAAGGTACATGCCCTTGACCAGAATTGAACCAGGACCTTTCAGTCCGCAGGCCAATGCTCTATCCACTAAGCCAGTGTTTCTCAACCTTTTTAATGCTGCGACCTTATTTCTGATGGTCTCAGGCGACCCTGCTAACTGTTCATGACACACAGGTTAAGGGGCTGCTGTAGAGTATAAGACCATCGGAAAACACAAATATTTACATTACCATTTATAACAGTAGCAAGATTACAGTTACGAAGTAGCAACGAAAATAATTTTGTGGTTGGGGGTCACCACAACATGAGGAACTGTATTAAAGGGCCGCGGCATTAAGAAGGTTGAGAACCACTGCACTAAGCCAAACTGGCTAGGGCTGTAACCCATTTTTGAACATTTACTATGTGTCAGACGCTGTGCTAGATGTAAAACTTTTAATCTTCCCAGTGGCCTCAAGAACTAAGCATCATTATTTTCCTCAGTTTGCAGGGAGGTTAGGCCACTTGCCCAAGGTCACCCAGCAGGAAGTGGCAGAGCAGGTCCGTGTGACACCATAGCCTTTGTTCTAGCACAGATCTACTGGTATCCACGCCAGGCTTATTAGCTATAAATCACTCCCACAAGCCCCAAGTTTCAGCCAAAGGGATGGACTTGTCCTAGGCTGAGTACATCTAGAACTTGGCCTCCTCTATTTAGAATGTCTTTCCTCACAGCTTCTGAATAGTGAAGTTCTTCTCCCTGTTCTTTAATGTTGGCCTCAATTTCCACCTTCTCCAGTAAGCCGCCTCTGATTATCCCAGCTCAGAGTGATCACTCTCCCTCCCTCAATCCTCTGTTTGTATTGCTGCCTTGGCATCTGGCTCAAACTGCCTTATGTTGTATTTCTCTCCCCTTGTTCTCACATGCCAGTTAAACTCTAAACTCTTTGTCCTTGGACAGGAAGCTCAGTTGATTAGAGTGTCGTCCCTATGTACCAAGGTTGCGGGTTTGATCCCCTGTCAGAATCAACCAATGAAGCATAAATAAGTTAAGCAACAAATTTCCCCCCTCTCTCTTCTCTATAAAATCAATTAAAAATACTAAAAATAAATCGTAAAAGAAAAATCCTTTTAAACTCTTTGATAAGTATGTCATACTATCCTCGTACACCTAGCAGGTGTATGAGAAATATTTGTTACCTTCTTCTGGTTTGGCAACCTGAGAAAATGTGATTGTGTGTATATGTGGCAGGGAGCATTGTATGTGTGTGTGTTGATAGGGTGTGTCCGCAGCCTTGATGTCCACTCCCACATTCCTGCCTTGGATTGGATCTGCAGCACACTGAAAGCAACTCATAGATTTGGTCAATTCATTAAAAAAGTAATAATGACCAGTGGTTCATTCACTGAATCGACTAGCCAAAGCCACCTCCTGGCCTTTGCTAATGCCTCAGAGACCAGGCCCAGGCCCAGGCCCAGGCCTAAGTGGGCCCCAGCTTTCAGGGTTTCATTTTCAAAATGCACCGACTGACAAGAAGTTACTTCCGTTGCTCTGGAAACTCCCCTCCACAACCCCAAATCTGTAAACACCAAACCACACACATACACACACACTTCCAGAATATGCAAACAGCTGCAGCAATATTTTTTTTAAATCAAAATGCCAACACGGAGAATGCAGGATGGAAGAATGCTTGGACTATTAATTTTCCTCACCACTAAGCAGGCATTTCCCTTTGCTATCAGCACTAATAATATCTCTGGTTCAAAGACTGCAAAGGCCCATGACGCACATGCCCTTGCTTAACTCTTTTACCAGAGACCAAAGCCACAGTGCCTCCCTAGCAACTCATTTCATCTTTTCTTAGCAAGTGCTTCCTACCCTAGGCCACCAGCTGTATTGCATACAGAGTTCCCCAGAATCCCAGCACCCATCTCTATTTCAGTAGAGAGGGTCTCTGGAATTTGACACCTGGGTGTGGGGGAGAGGGAGCAGAAAGCAGAAGGGAAAATACCAACCCCCCTAAAACGAAGATGCCAGTTATCTGAGGTAGCTTCCCCTCTAAGGTAGTGGGGCAAAAATCCCCCACGTCCTAGGAAACAGCCTCCCCAAAAGTTAGATGTAGTGTATTTGCATTAGAAATGGAGGTAACAGATGTCTTTCCCAAATAACAGCCTCTCTAATGTATTTACAGGTTTGATTACAGATCCTGGACTATTTGAACTAGAAGAGATATTTTTTGTTTTTAGTTTATCTTTTTAGAATTTTGTAATATTTTTTAAAATATATTTTATTGATTTTTTACAGAGAGGGAGAGAGATAGTTAGAAACATTGATGAGAGAGAAACATCGATCAGCTGCCTCCTTCACACCCCCTACTGGGGATGTGCCCGCAACCGAAGTACTTGCCCTTGACCGGAATAGAACCTGGGACCTTTCAGTCTGCAGGCCGACGCTCTATCCACTGAGCAACACCAGTTTCGGCTGTAATATTTTTTTATTGATTTCAGAGAGGAAGGGAGAGGGAGAGAGATAGAAATATCAATGATGAGAGAGAATCATTGATTGGCTGCCTCCTGCACTCCCCCTACTAGGGACTGAGCCCAGAACCGGGGCATGTGCCCTGATTGGAAATACAACTGTGAACTCCTGGTTCATAGGTCAATGCTCAACCATTGAGCCACACTGGCCAGGCAGCTTTTAATTTATTGCTGAGAGGGAGAGATAGAGATAGAGATAGATAGATAGATAGATAGATAGATAGATAGATAGATAGAGAGACTGGTTGCTTCTTGTATGTAACCTGACTGGGAAATGAACCCACAACCTTGGTGTATCTGGACAATATTCTAACTAACTGAACTATCTGGCCAAGTCTTAGGAGAGATCTTAATGCTTCATTGATCATTTCTTCACTTTTCAGTTGAGGTTTAAGTAACTGTCAGAGTGGATGGCAGGGGGCAGAAGAACTTAAAGCTGAAGTGTTGGGTGTACATTGAAAATCAATCTTGAAGAGGGAGCTCAGAAATCTTATTAGAAGTCAGTAGGAATCATAATTGTCCTGCAAAAAATTACAGGCAGCTTTTCAGGAACATGCTTCTGGGGGTGAGGGAATGCCAAAAGGCACATGTATCTTTGGCTCTCAGTGGAGTTTGCCAGTGGAGCTTACGTATCCAGAAAAATCCAGAGATGCAAACAGGCAAGGGGGGAATATGGGAAGGAAAGTCCTCCAGGCTTCCATAACACTTGCTCCTGGAGGGAACAGGGAACATTCTGGAGGTTCCAAATATGAAATAGAAATTTTCCTTCTTCCAAAGACCTGTTCTGATAGTGTGACATGATTCTCAATGAGAGAGCTCCTTTCCCACTGAACAACAGTTGTGTGGCTGTGAGAGTGTGTAAATGTGTGTGTGAGAGTGTATGTTTGAGTGTGTACTGCCAGATGTCACTGTCCCTGCTTATTATTTTCTCTTTGTAATGCCAGGGCTTTACATGAGAAAGGTTTACCATTTTGAATACCTTTCATATTTAGTAAATACTTAAAAAAATTCTTTCCTAATACTTTGAAATTACCTTTTAGTCCTTCAGTAAAGTGTGATGTACTTTTTAGAAAGAAAAAAATTATGATTATGCTTCAGGAACTGTGTAAACTTGGGATAACAGTAGTGGCAAGACCAAGTGGACATCTATGAACCATGAGACTAAGGTTTCTCAAAATGACTAGGGAGAAAGGGGTGTACATGGATCAGAAATAAATCTTCAGGCCTGAGCGCAAGCAGGCAACCTGCCAAAGACTCAGGATGCAATGGCTTAACTGGAATCCAAGTGTCAAGCATTGGCTCTGAATTGTAATGACAAAAAAAGTTTCCATTACACATTTTGATACTGTGATGAAAAGAATGTCTCCTCCTGGAAAAGACCTAAAGTATTACCATGTGGAGACACACGAGGGTGCTCTAACCAACTAGAGATTGAGAAAAATCAGAAAGTTCGCAGATTTCAAGATGGGAGGAAAGCCACTGCAGACCTTTTGTTGGTATGAATACAAGTTTTTAACCAAGATCAGGATGCTCACCCTTGGCCCTGAAATAGATGGAAGGAAGGAGGTTCTAACTAGCATCAGGGGCTTTGGTGTGACAATCTGGAGAGAGAAGGAAGATGGTGAGCAAAACGTGTTTCCTTACTTTAGTCAAGAGGAGTTGGAGGTTGGGAATAACAATCCCTTATGGTTTTCAAATTTTATTTATTTATTTATTCATTCATTCATTTATTCTTCAGCTGAGGATATTTTTTTAATTGAATTTTAGAGAGTGGAAGGGTGGGGGAGAGACACACACAGAGAGAAACATCAATGTGAGAGAGACACATTGATTGGTTGCCTCTTACATGCACTCTGCAACTGAAGTATGTGCCCTTGACCAGAATAATCTAACTTAGGACTTTTCAGTCCACAGGCCGATGCTCTAGCCACTGAGTCAAACTGGCTAGGGCAGTGGTCGGCAAACTGCAGCTCCTGAGGATATGCACGTTATCCTAAATGACAGCATATCCAAATATTTGAAACAGTCATATTTTTCTACAATTTAGACTTATCTATATTAACTTCATTCTAGTGTAATGAATATGATAGTGAAGGTAACTACTACAAACCAAAGCTCACCTGAAACCTATATGATCATGTTGACCAATGCCACCCCCTGTATATTTCCTTACAATTACTGCGTGCTGTTTCTCACTGTAGATGCTGAGTACTCACAAAACACGCTCCTAGAAAGGCTTAGAAAAGGGAGCGAGGATGTAGCTAGAGATGGACCAAGAACAACTCCATACAAACAACAGACTTGGATTTGGAAACAGACCTTGAGTGATGGGAAAAACAAAAGCTCAGTGGGTGTTTATGTAGACGGATGAGGAACACATGAGCACCATGTTGTTCAAGTAATTACAGGAACTTCAACAAGGTGGAGGTACTAAACTTCAAAGAGAAATGTCAGAGTTCTATATCATATTGGTGAATCCTATAGCACCTTGCATATGTCAGACTTGACTATCTTTGCTGTAATAGCTGGCCAACTTTCTCAGTAAACTTATCTTGAAATCCATGCCCCACCTTTTGAAAAAATTTCTATCAAAGCAGTACTTCATAGTGCATTTCCAGTTTTTTGATATGACAATTTAAAAAATTAAACCAGTCCTGGCCTGTGTGGCTTGCTTGGTTGAACATTGTCCTGTGCACCAAAGGATCACCAGTTCAATTCCTAGTGAAGGCACACGTACAGGTTGTGGGTTGTATTCCCTTTTGGGGTATGTGTGGGAGGCAACCAATCAATGTTTGTCTCTCTTTCTCTCCTCCCTCTATAAAATATTAATAATTTAAAAACATCCTCAGGTGAGGATTAAAAAAGATTATAAAATTAAAATTGCCTCAAAAAGTAACCACCGGAATCCAAGATGGTGGCATAGGTAAACACCTATACTGCTGCCTCGCACAACAATTTCAAAACTACAACTAAAAGACAGAACGGACATCATCCAGAACCACAGGAAAGCTGGCTGAGTGGAAGTTCTACAACTAGAGGAAAAGAGAGGGGTTCACGGAGACCCAGAGGAGCTGCAAAAAGCTGAGGTACGGAGACGAG
>JAAGEH010000070.1:77734-96783 GCA_011751065.1 Lasiurus cinereus | reverse complement strand
CTCCTCCTCCTCCTGCTCCTCCTCCTCCTGCTGCTCCTCCTGCTGCTCCTCCTGCTGCTGCTGCTCCTGCTGCTCCTCCTCCTGCTGCTGCTGCTCCTGCTGCTCCTTCTCCTGCTGCTGCTGCTCCTTCTGCTGCTCCTCTTGCTGCTGCTGCTGGAAGGGGAGGGGGGACGGGCTGGGCTGGGGCCTGGGTCTGGCCTTCTGATGCTGCTCCTCCTCCTGCTGCTGCGGCTGCTGCTGGGGAGTGGGGGCCGGGGCTGGGGCGGGGCCGGGGCCTGGGGAGCCGCTGGGAGGCCCCGCCCTCACCAGGCTCGCCTTCCTCCTCAGCCTGCGGCACGTCCCACGAGCTGGACCCCACGCTCCGGGACCCAGAGGCCATCGCCCGGCGGTGGCCGTGGATGGTCAGCGTGCGGGCCAACGACACGCACGTGTGCGCCGGCACCCTCATCGCCGCCCAGTGGGTGCTGACCGTGGCCCACTGCCTCGTCCAGTGAGTGGCCACCTGCTGGGCAGGCAGGGGGAAGGGTGCTTGGAGCCACCTGGGCCCCGTCCTCCCAGCAGCTCCCAGCAGGTAGCAGCTGTGCCGGGCAGAGTCCCCGTCCTAGGCCCGGCCTCCCGCCAGCTCCCAGCGGGCGGAGCTCAGTTCTACGGGGGTTCTGGGGAGCAGAGCGCTTGCTCCCAGCCCCCACCCCCACCCACGGGTCCTGAGCCCGCTGCCGCAGGAAGAAGCCCCCCATCCTCCCGTGTCACCCCTTCTTCACTTGCTCCTTCCCTCCTTCATCGACCAACAGCCTGGGACACTCCTTGGGAGCCAGGCCTTGGGGGCCAGGAGAAGACAGACAAGAAAATGGGTGCTCACAGAGGCGTCTACTCAGTGTGGGGACCAGAGGGGTGCATGCCCGAGCTCTGGTCCCAGGGGAGCAGCTTGAGAGGGACACCTGTGCTGGCCAGTGCAGAAGCATGATGGACGTGACCGGGCCTCAGGGTCCACACGGACTCCAGAGGCATGCTGGGAAAGGTGGAGGCCCGAGGGCGAGGCCAGGGCCCGGTGCAGGGGGCCTGTCACTTCCTGGGTGCGTCACAGGGCGGGGACAGTGGTTCTCAACCTCCCTGAGGCCGCGACCCTTGCATCCAGCTCCTCATGGGGTGGTGACCCCCAACCATGAAATGTTGAGACGGTGATGCATCGTGATGTCAATATCTGCATTTTCCGAGGGTCTTAGGCGACCCCTGTGAAAGGGTCGTTCGACCCCCAGGTTGAGAACCACTGCTCCAGAGGCAGCTAGTGAGGCCCAGGTCCCACCTGCACCACGTCCACGTCCTAGCTGTGCAGCCGGAGCGGGACCCGGGTTTCTCTGAGCCTCGGTTTCCCCTCCGAGGAAGTGTGTGTGGGGGGCTGGGCTCACCTCCGCTGTGAGCAGAGGCTGGGTGGAAGTGGGGGTCGGTGGGCTGCCTGGGCTTCTGGGACCGTGGCAGGGGGTCCGGGCCAGGTAGGGGGTGCCGGGCACTGACGACGGACGGACCCCCCTGGTGCTTCCCTAGGGAAGAGGTCACCTACTCCGTGCGGCTGGGCAGCCCCTGGATTGACCAGAGGGCGCCGACCACGGCCGACGTGCGGGTGCGGCAGATCATCCTCAACAGCCGGTTCCGGGCCCGCCGCTACTGGTCCTGGGTGGGCCAGGCCAACAACATCGCCCTCCTGCGGCTCGAGAGCACGCTCGCCTACAGCAAGTACGTCTGGCCCATCTGCCTGCCCGGCCTGGACTACAAGGTGAAGGACTCCTCCCTCTGCACCGTGACCGGCTGGGGCCGCCCCCGGGCCAACGGTGAGTTGCCCCTCCCCCCCCCCCTCCGAGACCGGGGTGGGCCCAGCACAGCTGGGTGGCCCTGGACAGATGTTTCTGAGACATCACCCCCCCCTCACCCCGGGAAGCCCCCTGCTCCCACCTTCTTCCTGTTGGGCTTTTTTTTTTTTTAACATTTTTTTAATTTATTGATTTTTTACAGAGAGGAAGGGAGAGGGATAGAGAGTTAGAAACATCGATGAGAGACATCAATCAGACGCCTCTTGCACGCCCCCCACTGGGGATGTGCCCGCCACCAAGGTCCATGCCCTTGACCGGAATCGAACCCGGGACCTTTCAGTCCGCAGACCGACGCTCTGTCCACTGAGCCACACTGGTTTCGGCAAGGGCTTTTTTTTTTTTAATATGTTTTTATTGATTTCAGAGAGGAAAGGAGAGGGAGATAGAAACACCAGTGATGAGAGAGAATCGTGCATCAGCTGCCTCCTCCACTGGGGACTGAGCCTGCCATCTATCTGGGCACGTGCCCTGACCAGGAATCGAACCCTGATCTCCCCGTTCGTAGGTCAATGCTCAGCCCCTGAGCCAGCTGGCTGGGCCCTGTCGGGCTCGTCTCTCCAAGATTGTCTCCCCTCCGTCCCCCGAGAGGGTTTCGGCAGTGCGCACGCTGGGGCCTCAGGCCGTCAGGGGCAGAGATGCCCCTGAGCACTCGGGCCAGGCCAGGCCTGCGGGCAGGGCTTCCCGAGGCAGGAGGGGCGCAGAGTAGGCTCGGCTGTTGGCAGGATTCCGGGGTGGCGGGGGGGGGGGGGGGGGGGCCTTGAGGCAGAACATGGAGGTGAGAGGAGCCAGCTCCTGTATGCACAAAGCTCGCTCGAGGACCCCACGGGGCTGGCCTGGGCAGTCGGCACCCGAGTCTGGGAGTCCCTCGGGGTCCCCCCAGGGGTCCTCAGTCCCAGGTCATCCCCTTCGGGTGCAAGGCCCAGGGCAGGGGTGCCGTCCTGGCCCTCCGAGCGCCCGTTTCCCCCGGAGCCCAGGAATGCCCTCTCCTTGGGGCACCTTGCCTTTCCCGCTAGAGGGGCCTCCCCCGAGCCTCGGGGGTCAGCCTGCCTGGAATGGCCACCGGCTCCGGCCCGGGGGGAGGGGCTGGTTTTTGTCTTCCCTGCCACAGGCTGGCAATCAAAAGTCCCCTGTCTCAGGCGATGGCCGATGATGGCCGATGGACGGAGACAGCGGAGGGGAGGGCGGGAGCCAGGCTGAGGACTGAGGGGCGCTGGGCCAGCTTGGGGAGGAGCCTCTGAGGAGGGTCTTGGGGTAGCAGGGTGGGTAGGAAGGGACTCAGTGGGTGGGACTCTGTGGGAGGTACACAGGGGTCCCTCTCCTGGGGTGCTGGGGAAAGGCGGGCTGGGGTGGCAGGTGGGCTGACCCTGGAGAGACCCCCCCACACCCAGGGCTGCGGTGTGGCCAGCGGGAAAGGCTGGAAGCATGGCGAGGAGCCGATGGGGGGGGGATGGGCACGCAGGGAACACCACCGGCTGGATGGGGCCCGTCCACAGGCACGTGGCCGCAGTTCCGGACCATCCGGGAGAAGGAGGTCACCATCCTGAACAGCAAGCAGTGCGAGGAGTTCTACCACCGGTTCTCCAAGATCCCGTCCCTGGTGCGGATCATCAACTCCCAGATGATCTGTGCCCGGGACCAGGACCGGAAGGACTTCTGCTACGTGAGCACCTGCCCCTGCCCTCCCGCCCGGGGCCAGGATAGTGGGGGGCGGGGCAGGGGGAAGCAGGGGGACCCTGCCCTCCAGGTCCTGGGTCAGGATGTGGGGGGCAGAGAGGGGGGGAGTGGGCAGGGAGATGGGGAAGAGAGATGGGATGGAGGAGAGAGATGGAGATCAGGTGGAGAGTGCAGGGTGGGGAGGAGACAGAGGCGGGGTTCAAGGCAGGGGGAGGATGGAGGACTGACTCCAGAGAGCAGGGAGAGGCACCTCTGCGGAGAGGCCTCCTGGGTGCCCATGCCCAGCCCGGGACAGGGGGGTGGGGGCGATCTGTGTAAAGCCCCTGCTGGCCTCAGACTGCGGGGACCCCTTTCGCTCGGGCCACGTCTGGCCTCCCTGACCTCCTGTCCCCCACCCCCCCGCCCACCACCTCCCGCAGGAGATCAGCGGGGAGCCCCTCTTCTGTCCGGTGCAGGACACGTGGTTCCTGGTGGGCATAGTGAGCTGGGGCCCCGGCTGCGGCAAGAGCGAGGCCCCCCCCATCTACCTGCGCATCTCGGCCTACCAGCACTGGATCTGGGAGCGCATCAACAGGCAGGCCCGGCTGGCTCCGACCACCACCCTGCTCCTGGCTCTCTCGCTGCCCCTCAGCCTCCTGGCCGCCTGCTGATGCTCTCGGGCCGTCCCGGGGGTCCGCCCTCTGGCTCGGGGCCCCCTCACTGTCCGCGTCCGGGACACGACGGGTCTGCTCTCCTGTCTGCTCCGGCCGGCCAGGGCCCAGACCAGGTGCTCCATTAAACCGTTCTCTTCCTCACCCAGCCTCCTGCCTGTCTCCAGCTCTCGGGTGGGAGAGGGCTGACCAGGTGGGGTGGGGTCGGGCTGGGGCGCTGAAAGGGCAGAGCCCGGGACCCGCCTCCGTGGTGGGGGGTCAGGGGGGAGGGCCTGGGGAAGGTGAGGGAGTGTGTGTAGGGATGATATGGGGTCAGGCCGAAGCTGGCGCTGCCCGGCACTGCGGGAGGCTGGACGGGACGGCTATCGGGCCAGGAGTGCGTTGAACTGGAGTCGGGCGCTCCTTGCCGTTTGCCGGTCCCTGGCAGAGGCCAGGGCGCCCCCAGCGTGGGGCTCAGACCCTCGCAGGCCTGCTGAAACCGCAGCTGCCCCTGGCTCTGGATCACCCGACTCCCTCCAGCCCACCCTCATTCAGGCGGCCTCTGCCATGGTCACCGGCGCTCCAGGTTGTGGGGGGTGGGAGTCGCTGGGCTTTATTTACTAATCTCCGCGGCCCCCCCGGCCAGAAACCGCCGGACACTCCTCCGTCCCCAGGTCCTGGCCCGGTGCTCGCTGCCCTGCCGAAGCCCCTCCGCCCGCACCTCTCATCCCCGGGGCCTCCTCACCAGCAGACTCAGGGGCCCAGTTGTTGAGGTGGAAGGAGAGGCAGCAGCCTCAGTGACCGGGCCCTCGCACGTCCCCCGCAGCCGAGCCGAGAAAGGGTCAGGGCACAGCCCAAGGGTCCACTGACTTCTCCAATATTCCCAGCATTCCTGAGGGCCCAGGTGGCAGCTCCTTCCCGCCTCCCCTGGCCCCCCGGCGTCAGCCTCCTGCCCCCCTGACCCCTGCAGCCCAGCCCTGAGCTCGGGCCTCGTGCCAACCCCCAGCAGCCTCTGCTCCATCCCTGCGTGCGACCCCCGTGCATGCGGTGGCCAGGGGCTCCGTCTGCTGGGCTGGGGGTTCTCCTGCCTCTGGCCACCTCTGCCCACGCCGCTGGGCTCCGTCTGCTGGGCTGGAGGCTGACCCCTCGCCCCAGGACCGCTGTCCAGCAAGGCCCGAGAGCCGCCTGGTCCACAGCCCCCGGCTGACCGCCAGTTCACGTGCCCTTCGTTGCGTTGGCCCCACTGCTGTGTCTGGCCGCAGGGGAGACGGGCGTGTCGGGGTGCGGGGCTGCTCTGGATCTGCAGAGGGACCGTGGCCACGTGGACAGGGTACAAGGAGCGGGGCCCACGCCGCCGCCGGGAGGCAGGACCCCTGCGGTCTGGTCCCTGCCCCTGATGGGCGCAGGGCGGAGGAGCGTGGAGTCCGGGCGGCCTGGGCCCAGCCAGGCCTGGAGCCTCAGCTGCTGCTTCCAGGAAGCTCTCCTCGCCTCTCCTTACTTCTTGGCTTCGTTCTTCTCGTCCTCCTCCACCTTGATGGCCACCGTGTCCACGCTGTCCTTCTTCTTCTTCTTCTTCTTGTCGTCTGTGGGGCAAGGAGCACCCCCAGGCTCACCCACTGCCTCCGCACCCAGCCCTTCACTGTCTCACCCTGGCCAGTCTCTGTGTCCCATGTCCAGGGATGGGCGGGGTTCCCTCCCTGACCCCGGGGGGCCGATCTAAGGCCCTGGCTGGCTCCCCAGGGGGTGGGCGGGGTGGGCGGGGCGGGCGCTCACCTCCGGGGACCTCTGTGAGCTCGTTAAGGGGCGGCACGGTCTCCAGCTTGTCGGTGTACATCTTGGCCGCCTTCCGCTGCAGGTACCGGGCCTCGATCTCCTTCCTCGTCCGCGGCACGCGGCAGTTGAAAACACAGCACAGCGTGATGACTGGAGGGAGGACAGGGTGGGTGTGGCCGGGGCTGGAGCTCCGATGCCCAAGAAGGTGCCCCAACTTCTGCCTCGGGGTGTCTCGCCTGAGAGACTGCTGGGAGGCTTGTTTTTTTTTTTAGCAAGGTATTTTATCTCCCTCCCTCCCTCGTCTCCTTTCCTTCCCTTCCATCCTTCCTTCCTTTCTTCCCTCCCTCCCTGCCTTCCTTCCTTCCTTCTTTCCTTCCTTCCTATCTTCCTTCCTTTCTTCCCTCCTTCCCTCCCTCCCTCCCTTCCTTCCTTCCTTCCTTCCTTCCTTCCTTCCTTCCTTCCTTCCTTCCTTCCTTCCTTTTCCTTCCCTCCTTCCTTCTATTCCTCCCTTCCTTCCTTCCCTCCCTCCTTCCTTCCTTTCTTCCTTCCTTCCTTCCTTCCTTTTGGTCTCAAAGAGGAAGGGAGAAGAACAGAGAGAAAGAAAAACATCAATGATGAGTGTCATCCTATTGGGGATGGAGCCCACAACCCAGGCATGTGCCGTTGACCGGAACCGAACCAGGGACCCTCCAGCCCAAAAGCCCCCGCTCTGTCCACTGAGCAAACCGGCCGGGGCGAGGCTAGCGTGTCGACAAAACCTGGCGGCCCCGGGATTTTGAAGGGCTCTCTGCCCGGGGCTAACCAACCCGTCACACACACACGTGTAGAAGGGCCCGGTGCGTGGGCCAGCGCTCCGCTCTCGCCGTCTTGGAATTCGTAATGCTTTGTGAACGGGGGCCTCACATTTTCACTGGCCACCTGCCCTGTCCTGGGTCCTGGTCCCGAGTCCTTCTGGATAGACCGGGAGTCCCCGCCGGGCAGGGCGCTGGGCTGCACCGTGACCCGGGCCCCGGCTCCCTGGAGGTGGCCCGTGCCCCCAGCCAGGCCCCTGGGCTCTGTGTGTGGGGTCAGAGCGGCCTCGGGCACGTGGCTGCACCTCCTCCTCCTCCCCCAGGACCGCCTGGGCCTCCCGTGGCTTCGAGGTCTGCCAGGACCAGCCCCGCCCCCGGCGGGCGGGCTTTCGCCTCGGCCGAGTTATTCCGGCCGAGTTATTCCGGGAGCAGGTTTCCTGCTGGCCTGCCTGGTGATGGGCACAGTGGCGGCGGGCAGGGCAGGGCAGGGCTGCCGGGACCTGGCTGAGCTGAGTTTATTTTTCTGAGGCCCCCACCTTCTGACCACCTGGGGCCCGGCCTCAGGGGAGGCGATGGAGCTACTTCCTATTATAAACCCTTGGCCAGACAGAATTCTTGGCAGAGTCCCGGGGACAGGGGGGGCGGGCAGGACCAGCCGGGCGTGTTTGGGGGGACGATGATGGGTCGGCCTGGGTGGGAGCACCCCCTGGAGTCACCCTGGGCAGCTTCAGCCACAGATCATGGCCGCGTTGAGTCTCACCCAGACGCGCAGAAGGAAAGGGAAACATGAATGAGTGAATGAGAGAACGAGTGATGGTCTCAAGGCCTTTGCTGCCGAGGACAAGACTGGCGCCTGAATGAATGGATGGGGGACTGGCGGCGGGCGGGGGGCAGTCACACCCAGGAGCATGAGGCCCCAGTGGGTCGGAACAGACAGAGGCCTTGCTGACCCAGAGACCTGGGTCCTGTCTTCTCCGGAGCCCTGTGTGTGCCCGGGGCCCCAGGCTGGTCCCTCACCCCAATCCTATGGGCTTGTGTCCCGTCTCCCAGCATCCCCCAGGCCCTCCTCCGGACAGGCACATGCTGCTTCTGGACCGGGGGGCTGGGCTTCAGGGGTGCACAAAGGGCAGCCGTTGGAGGCCGGGGCAGGCTCAGACACGGCCCCTCGCTCCAGGCCTGGCCTGGCCGCTTCTCTTCACAGGAGGAGAGAAACAGAGGACTTTCAGGGCCCAGGCTGGAGGAGACCCCTCCCCCCGGAGAGGCACCCCATCCAATCCCAGCCCCTCTTCACAGGGTCTGGGGGTGATGCCCCAGCAACAGTGGCACCTCCTGGGGTCACGCAGACCAGGGGGTGGGGGGCAGGAGGGCCGTTTCCTCCTCAGACTTGGCCTGTGGGCCGTCCTCAGCCTCTTCAGGAGCGGAGGTTAGGGGTGCAAGTCGGTGGTGTGGTTGGTGTCCAGGTGCCTCTGGGCCTGGTGCCTCTACCGGGTGGGGCCGAGAGGCCACCGTGTGCCCCTGTCTGCAGGGTGGGGCTTGTTCCCCCTCCTCCACGGACCCCCCCGTCTGTCTGTCTGCGGGGCCTGCACCCAGAAACCGGCCTGGTCCCCAGCCTCGGCTAGGAATGCACCCAGCCTCTGGCTCAGCTCCCGGCCCCACCCCGGCTGTGAAGAAATGGTGGGTGGTGGTGGGTGGGGGCCTGTTTTCCCGCAGGGAGGGCACTCTGGAGCCAGGAGAAGCACGTGCCGGTCAGATGTGTCTGGGTGGGTCTCATGCTGTCAGCAGGCCCTGCCTTGGGCCCATGGCTCCCGGAGAACCTGCACGTGCTTTATCCGCTCCGGGCGGCGCCCGAGGTGACCTGAGACCTCTGCCTACACCCTCCCCTCCCCCTCAGGGCCTCCAGCACCCACCCAGGACCCAACCCCCGACCTGCAGCTCAGAGGACTTCTCTCTGGAGCCTCTGCAGCATGCTCTCCCCCTCCCCCCACCCCCCCTTCCCTCCGCCTCTGCGATGGCAGCCTCCCCCACCAGCTGGCGTTTCTCGGCCCCTCCCCGAACCCCGCACCAGACCCCCCACCGGGAGCCTGTTCAGCCCCATTTCTATTTCCACCCCCACCTCCCCCCACCAGGAGGAAGGGGCTGCTGCTTTTCATTGAGCGGGGTGCGAGGCAGGCGGGGGCCTTGGAATTTGGCAAGGCGGGTGTGTGTGTGTGTGTGTGTGCGTGCAGCCGGGGAGACAGACACATCTGCTGGGCATCTGGGAGCCTCTGGGCGGAGCCAGGCCGGGTGGCCTTGCTGGGGCCCCTGGGTGTGGACCCTCTGAGTTGGCCGAGCTGCAGGAAAAGCCTCGGGTGGCCCGAGGGGGAAAATGACACGTCCCTCCATCCTGGAGCCCGAGGCCCTGTAATCACCGTAATTGCCCTGCGGCCGCATCCCCGTGGGGCTGGGCAGAACGCTCCAGGTCACCGCCGCCACCGCTGGTCCGCCCTCCACAGGGACTGTGTGTGGACCGGGCGGTGCCAGCAACCACAGGGTCCTGGCCGGCCGGCGTTGCTGGGAACTGCTGTTTGGAGCCCCCGGGGGGAGGGGGTGTCGGGGGTGGAGGGGGGAGGGAGGGGCGGGGTGCTTTGCCCCCAACTGCCCTGGGCTGGGGCGGACAGGGAGCAGCTACTCACTGATGGACAGCACGAAGAGGGAGAAGATGCCCACCACGTGCCACAGGCGCATGTCCCAGAACACCACGGTCTCCTTGGTCAGCGGCGGGGGCTTGGGCTTGGGCGGGGCCGTGCTGGGCTGCGGGTGGGAGAGAGAGGGGAGTGAGCCAGGCAGTGCCGGGTCGGAGGGTGTGGGGTGGGACGGGGCTGAGAGGCCTGGTCTCCGCCAGGACCCAAAAGCCCAGGCCCTTCGGGAGCGGCTAGAAGCAACCGTCTTGGACATGCACGGCCGTTGCTCAAGCCAGCGGTTCTCAGCCTTAGCCGTCTGGTGGCACGTCCACCAGTGACTAAAATTCCACGGCGAGGGAGGGCCCGGGGGTGGCTGGGAGACACGGCACAACACACGGGAGCATGTGATTTGGCCAAGAATCGTATGAGCAGAAACAACAGGTCTGCTTTGACTCGTTCACGCTGCACGGCGATGGTGGTGTGGCTGCTGTCACGTTTGTTTGTTTGTTTTTTAAATATATTTTATTGATTTTTCACAGAGAGGAAGGGAGAGAGAAAGTCAGAAACTTCGATGAGAGAGAGACATCGATCAGCCGCCTCCTGCACGCCCCACTGTGGAGATGTGTCTATCCGCAAGCAAGGTCCATGCCCCCGACCGGAATCGAACCCGGGACCTTTCAGTCCGCAGGCCGACGCTCTATCCACTGAGCCACACCGGTCTTGGCTGTTGTCACGTTTTTATTTGACAACCTCAGGCAGGGATGGGGGGCCCTTTCTCTGCTCACGGCCATTTGGGTATTTAAAACATCACTCGTGGCTGAAACCGGTGTGGCTCAGTGGATAGAGCGTCGGCCAGCGGAATGGGGGGGTCCCAGGTTTGGTTCCGGTCAGGGGCATGTGCCTTGGTGGTGGGCACATCTCCAGTAAGGGGCGTGCAGGAGGCGGCTGATCGATGTCTCTCTCTTATCGATGTTTCTATCTCTCTCCCTTCCTCTCTGTAAAAAATTCAATAAAATATCTATTTAAAACCTCATTTGTGGGCCATACAGAATCACCGACTAGCTGCTGTATTTGGCCAGACATTTAATATATTTTATTGATTTTTTTTTTTTTTTTACAGAGAGGAAAGGAGAGGGACAGAGAGTTAGAAACATGGATGAGAGACATCGACCAGCTGCCTCCTGCACGCCCCCTCCTGGGGATGTGCCCGCCACCAAGGCACATGCCCTTGACCGGAATCGAACCTGGGACCTTTCAGTCCACAGGCCGACGATCTATCCACTGAGCCACACCGGTTTCGGTTTGGTCAGACATTTAATTAACTCCCCCCTCCTGCCTCGGCAGGGCCAGACCAAGTGATGGCTCCCCTGTGGGCTGGACACTCCCCACCCCTGAGCTAAGGGGAAGAGGTCAGTGCCCCTGACCACATAGATGCATGTTTTAAGAACCCTCGCGCCTCACCGTTAGAAATCGCTGCCCTAGACCCGGGGAAGTTCCCGATTTAGCACAAGAGAGCCGAGTCCCAGCACCCCATGGAGCCGGGACTTGGAGGGCGAGGGTGGTCGGTGCTGGGGGAACCAGGTCTGGTTCCAGGCCCCTTCCATAGCCTGAGAGTCTCCCCTCCTCCTCCAGTCCTGGGCCCCCACAGGCAGATGGGGGGGACTCAGGACCACGGCCAGAGACAAGGTGAGGTCTGTACTCCCCTGGGGACTTGGCTATCCTGTGCTGTCCTCCCCCCACACCCGTGTGGGGTGGGTGTGGACCCCGTGACTGCGCCCGGCCAGGACCCCACCGGCCTCACGGTCACCAGAATCACTTCCAGTGACCAGGGCGAAGACGTGGCCTTTTAGGACAGGACCCGAGATCATGGGTTCGCAGTACGGCAGCGCCACCTGGGGGCCGCACCATGTAAGCACGGGGGGAGTTGGTCAGCCCAGCAGAGCAGAGCAAAGCCAGCTGCCTCCCACCTTCCCAGCAGGCCTGGGGCCCCCTGGAAGGTTGAGGGGACCATGGCCCTTTCCTGGGGGTCCAGGGGGCGTGGCCCTGAAGGACTGAATGGACACTGAGGGGACATGTCCCTGACCTGGGGGTCCTGAGGGTGCATGGCCTTGCTCTGGGGTCTGGGAGCACCAGGCCTGCTCTGGGAGGGTCCGAGCAAGGCCTGTCCTGGTCTGCGGGGCCGACAGGGATGTGACCGCTGCCCCACGCGTGGCTGAGGGTGTGGGTGGGAGTTAGTGCTTAGGAGGGAGGACCCTGCCACCTGTGCACCGTGCCATCCTCCGATGCACCGGACCAGGACAGGCCTGAGGGGTCTCTGGCTATCAGGGAGGAAAGGCAGCCTGCAGGCCACCGTCCATCAGCCTTTCCCTGGGCCGAAAGCAGGGATGGGGGCCTCCCAGGAGCCAGTCACTTCCTCCTCCTCCTCTTCCTCCTTCACTTCTTTCTCCTCCCCTTCCTCTTCCTCCTCTTCTTCCTCCACTTCCTTCTCCCCCTTCTCTGCTCCTCCTCCTCCTCCTCCTCCTCTTCCTCCTCTTCTTCCTCCTCTTCCTTCTCCTCCTCCTCTTCCTCCTCCATTTCCCCCTCCTCTTCCTCTTCTTCTTCCTCCACTTCCTCCTCCTCCTCTTCCTCCTCCACTTCCCCTTCCTCCTCCTCCTCCTCCTCTTCCTCCTCCATTTCCCCCTCTTCCTCCTCCTCCTCCTCCCCCTCCTCCTCCTCCTCCTCCTCCTCCTCCTCCTCCCACTCCTCTTTCTCCTCCTCCTCTTCCTCCTCCTTCAGTAGCACCTTCAGCAGCCTGTCCCCGGAAGCCAGAGGGTCTTTGTGAGGGACTGGTACCCGATTCCCTGGCCCTTGTGACCAGGGTGAACTGGGGCAGGAACCACATAGCTGTGGAGTCGGGGTACCTGTGAGGGGTGGGGGGCACACAGCTGTGGTACTGGGCACACATGGGATGGGCACACATGTGGGCGGTATTGGGCAGGGCTGGCAGTGTTAGGGTCTCAGGTGGAGGGTGGCAGAGGCAATCTGCTGTCTCCTGTGTGGGCACTGCTGGGGTCTGACCCCTGGAGCTCGGAGGCCCCACCTCCACGCGAGCCCCACGCCTGCAGCGGTGACGCTGGAGGGCGGGCTGGGTGGTGCCAGGGCCCGGCCTGCCCATCTTTCCGGCGCCTCCCTGGATCCCCAGGCTGGGCCAGGCCCTCGCACAGGCTGCGGGCAGATGGCAGGTAGATGGACTCCCAATGCAATTTCCCTGAATGAGCCGGGAGGAGATGTGTTTCCGGGGCCCAGGGAGGAGGCCTGGGCTCAGAATGGATTCACCCCCACCCCCAGCCGGCCCCACCCGCCTCCCTGGTACCCAGGCCAGCTCAGTTTCTGCCTCTGAGGCCTCAGGGCAGCCCGTGAGGTGCCCCAGCCCCAGCGCCAGCTGGCCTGGCTCCCCTTACAGGGACACCGGAGCTGACACCCAACTCCACCCAGCCCTCCGACCACACCCCTGGTCTGCAGCAGCAGGGGTGGCTGGCACGGGACGGCCAGGCTCCGTCCCCACCCATGTCCCCCAGACCCTTCACCCCGGGCTGTGCCCTCTGACCCCAGGACCAGGCTCTGCCCGCCCTCGCCCGTCCCGTTCCCTAGCACCTGCCACTCCAGGGCTTTCCTGGGTGCTTCCTTGCTCTCTCTGCACCTCATGCTCCAGAATTCTGGTTCCAGTCCTCCGCTGTGGCACCCCTTCCCAGCTCCGCAGCAACGCGTAGGGAGAGGGGCCAGGGAGGCTGCAGATGGCCCCCACCCGGCCCCGCCCGGCCCCGCCCAGCCCTTCCTGGCCCTCCAACCAGCCATCTTCCTCACCTCACCCTGGGTGTCTCAGCAGGTCCTACCAGTTCACCCCACAACAAGCCCCTTTTCCAGTGTGTTTGCTTCTATCCAAACCAGGTCTCAGCGCGATTCTCCCCTCTCCAAACCCAGCTGGCTTCCCCTCCCTCCCCAAACCACCCCCCCCCTGTGACACTCAAGGACCAAGATAGACCCTGAGGCCAGGGCCCGCCAGCCCTCCCTCCAGCTCAGAATGCAATTTCCTCACCTCCTTCCTCAGGGGACTCTGGAGGACCTTGGGGGGCAGACCCCCAAATCAGGGACTAGGCCCCCATCAGACTAGTGGTCACTGAAACCAAGGACTAGGCACCCCTCTCCCCAGATCCCTCTAGACGGACACCGGAGGAGAGGAGCCTCAGACCCCAGCAGCTCGGACACGCTGGACCCCCGTCAGGCCGGGATCCCTAAGATCAGGTCCAAGTGAGTTTCCCACATCAGACAGAATGACACCCCTGAAACCAGGGGGCCAGGGACCTTGGATCGGGGGCTGTCTCCCCGCCGCCTGGAAGCCCTGAGCCCGGACTGGGTCCCCCAGGAAGCTGGCCAGGCCTCCCAGGGCCTCCCAGGGCCAGGGGACAGGAAAGGCCCTCCCACCCCAAGGCCGGTCCCCCCACCCTGCTCCTCCGCGCCCTCAGACTCACCTCCACCAGTTGCCCAGCGACTCCCGCGAGGCAGACCCCCAGGGCCAGGCCCCCCAGCGCCCAGAGGGGCCCCACGCCCCTCCGCCGCCCGGCGGCCATCCTCGCGCCCCCGGCCGGCCCGCAGGTCCGGAGCCGCGCGATGCCCGCGGCCGGCGGCTGCCCCCGGCGGCTGGCAGGGACGGACGAGGCGATCTGGCCGCAGGCCGCGGGCATCATTTATTCATCCTGGTGTCCAGTTGCTGAGCTGCCTGAGAGCGCGTGAAGGGCCCGCCCCTCCGAGGACCAGACTCCAGACACCCCTCCCTCCCTCCCCACCGCCTGCACCTGGACCCACGCGGGATCAGGACCCGAGCAACAGGTCCTCCCCCTCCCCTCCCTCCTGCTGGGCCTCCGTTTCCCCGTCTGGGATCAGGCCCTGGGGCGGGATCTTCGGGTCTGGGAGGCCTCCCCTGTGCAGGCCCTGACTGTGCAAAGCTGCCCTGGACCCAGGTGGGTGCGCCCAGCAGGCAGGTTGCCATGACGACGGCGCTCAGGGATGCCCTGGGCTGGCTTCCTGCCCGGAGGCTGCTCTGGCCACGACGCCGGACACCAGGGCGGGGGTGGGGGGGTGGGGGCGGGGAGCGGGATAGAAGGGTGGGAGCTGCCTGCTGCTGTGGGTGCCATGGAAGGTTCCTGAAGGAGCCAGCATCTGCGGCGGCGGCAGGACCGAGAAGGGCTGACCTGCAGCCTCTATCGCACCTGACCTCCCACTGAACCCTGACCTCCCACCTCTCCCTCCTGACAACCCAGGGCTGGAGGGAAAGAGGTGGGGAGGCTGTGCGGGGCGTGGAGACCCGGGGAGGATAAGGAGGGGCAGCCTGGATGGGGAGCCTTCTGGTGTGTGTGTGTCCTTCCTCCCTCCTCCCCTGCCCCCACCCCACTTTGTTCCATTATCGCACACGCATCTCCGGCCGCTGAGTGCCGAGCTGCACTCAGGCTGATCCCCTGCGTCCTCATCCCCAGGAGCACCAGGGGAGACCTGCCAGGCTGGGGTGCTGTGGGCCTTGGGGCCACCCTCAGAGCCGGGCACCCTATAGACCCAGAGCCTGGTGAGGGGGGGGGGCTCTGCGGGGAGCTGCCAGAATGAGCAGGGACCGAGGCAGGCTGCAGCGGAAGGTGAGGGCCAGCCTCAGACACCCACAGGAGTCAGGCCCGGCCGTCGGAAACCAGGAGGGCCGTGGGCAGGGACGGCGGGCCCGGGGCCTCCTGAGGAGCCCTCAGCAGTGGGTGGCTGAGTCTGGGTGCTGGGCCACCCCCTTTTCCCCAGGCTGGTTCTGTCCGCTCTCTGTTCGCTCTCTGCTCCCTCAGGCCACCTGCCGTGGGCCAGGCTGGGACCGGTCGTGGGCCAGGCTGGGGAGAGACACACGGACCAGTCAGGAGCAGGGGGCACCCTTGGGATACAGGGTCCGAAAGGACTGGGCTGGGCTGGGATTAGTGAACCTAACATGGACAAACCAGTGCTCCTCGGTGCTTCCATGTCCTTGTCTAAGGGACAGAGAGGGCGAGGTGGTCCTTGCAGGGCTGAGGGAGGATGACATGCACCAACTGTTATGGGGGTGCTGACTACTTGATAGGACAGCTCAGCCCAGGAGGGGAGAGGTGTCATTTTTTCCTAGGAAGTTCATCATCTTTTTTAAAAAAAATATATTTTATTGATTTGTTACAGAGAGGAAGGAAGAGGGAGAGAGAGTCAGAAAGATCAATGGGAGAGAGACATCGATCAGCTGCCTCTTGCACGCCCCTTAGTGGGGATGTGCCCGCCACCAAGGTACATGCAGCCGGCCGATGATTCTCTCTCATCATGCATGTTTCTCTCTCTCTCTCCCCTTCTCCCTTTCTCTCTGAAATCAATAAAGAAATATATTTTAAAAAAAGAAAAATACAGCCGAAACCGGTGTGGCTCAGTGGATAGAGCGTCGGCCTGCGAACTGAAGGGTCCCAGGTTCGAGTCCGGTCAGGGGCATGGACCTTGGTTGCAAGCACATCCCCAGTGGGGGGCGTCTCTCTCTCATTGATGTTTCTGGCTTTCTGTCCCTCTCCCTTCCTCTCTGTGAAAGATCAATAAAATATATTTTAAAAATAATAATAATTTAAAAAAATAACCTCAGAAGGATAAGCGGCAAACAAGAGACACCGTCTGAAAGTTTAATTATTTAAAGGACTTCTCTGGCCCTCGGAAGATGGCAAAAGTTGGTGGAAATAAAGTGATTACCCATAACTTACTCAACTAGGTTAACACAGGAAGAATTTTTTTTTTAAATATATTTTATTGATCTTTTACAGAGTGGAAGGGAGAGGGATAGAAAGTCAGAAACATCGATGAGAGAGACATCGATCAGCCGCCTCCTGCACGCCCCCCACCGGAGTTGTACCCGAAAGCAAGGTACATGCCCTTGACCGGAATATCGAACCTGGGACCTCTCAGTCCGCAGGCCGACGCTCTATCCACTGAGCCAAACCGGTCTCGGCGGAAGAATTTTAGTAGTTAAACTTGGAAATGTTTCCTGTAAATTTGTAGCTTTATGCTTTCCAACGCCCAAGGTTTTTAATGCCGAGAGTTAAGACTTCTGGGGTGCAATCATATTGAGCGCTGTGGGCCCTCCGCGGGCTGTCTCCTTAACTGCTCTGGGCTTCAGCTTGCCATCTGTAAAATGGGCATGGCTGCAGTGCCAGGGCCTGCACCTCACAGCAAATGCCAGTCATTCTGATATTGTCGTTGCTACTCAAGGCGCTGCAAAGATACCTGTTCACTCAGCACCCTATGGACGAATATTTGCGCTATTTCCTATAGTAAACACCATGAGGAGAGGCTTATCCTGAAAGCTAATGCCTTATCCATCTTTCCGTCCCTCTCCCCTCTTTTCTCGGAAAAAACTGAGGCCCGGGGAGGGGTGGTGCCCTCAGGAACGTCAGGAACGGGAGCCTCGAAGGCAGGCTTCTGCCCACCGTCCAGCACGGTTTCTACGTATGAGATTTCCCTTCCCCAGGCCCCTGCCCCCAGGTGGGCCCATCAGATCTGAAGTGGGGGGTGGGGGGGTTGGAGCTGGGGCGCCCAGGCTGCCCAGGTCCCCCGCCCGGCCTCCCTGGAAGGCCGCTTCCTGGCCGAGCCGGTGGCGTGAATGCTGGCCTGCAGAGCCTCTTTGTCCCTTGTGTACTATTTTTAGCGCCTGTGGGTTTCCTGTAGGAACCCAGTCCAGCTTCCAGGGCCTCTGGGTTGGAAGCCATGAGCAGTGGCCAGGGAACTTGGCGTGCGTGTGTGTGCGTGTGTGTGTGCGTGTGTGTATGTGTCGGGGGGGAGGGCCTCTCTCCTGGAGCCCCAACGCCCAGGGCTCCAGATTTAGCTCCAGGGGAACAAGAGGTAGAAAGCAGGGATCTGTGGCATCCTGAATGTCGCCTGGGCTGAACGGCCTGGGCCTGGGCCGGCGGCTGGGCCTGCTGGGAGCTGGCATCGTGACCGCACTGGCCCCACGCCTGGCTCAGGGTGCCTCTGGGGCCGTGCCGGGCTGGGTGACACTGATGTGTGCCCTGCAGGAGCTCTGTCCCACAGCGTCTGCGTGTACACAGGAGTGCACGTGCGCTCTGCACTTGCCTGTGTCCGTGCCTGGGTGTGGGCCTCGGCGTGCAAGGCCGCAGTGTACACGTCTGTGTCCGTGTGAACGTGTGCATGCAGGCCCACGTGCAGGGCTGCCACCTGACCTGTGCACCGTGGATCCCGGCCAGTGAGCTCTGCGTGGCACAAGTAAGGGTACACGCCACCACATT
Source organism: Lasiurus cinereus (assembly GCA_011751065.1). Taxonomy (NCBI): domain Eukaryota; kingdom Metazoa; phylum Chordata; class Mammalia; order Chiroptera; family Vespertilionidae; genus Lasiurus; species Lasiurus cinereus. The sequence continues at coordinate 79,082 of JAAGEH010000070.1, read as the reverse complement.
ACTGTGGCGTGTGTGTGTGTGTGTGTGTGTGTGTGGGGGGGGGGGGGTGGTGGGGGGTTGGGCAGGGGCCTTGGCTGTGTGTAGGTGCCGAGGGAGGTGGACCAGCAGAGCTGGCCTCTGGCTCTCTCGGGCACTACAAACCACCCGGCCCCAGACCCAGGAGGAGCCGGGAGAGGCCTGGACAACCTGGCAGATAATAAAACTGAAGTTGGCGATGCCCATGAGGTCACCCATGGAGCGGGAAGTGAGGGCAGACTGAGCCCAGTCTCCAATGCGCTGAGATGTGCTCAGACAGGAAGTCGGACTCCAGAGGGGAAGCTGACGGGCCCTTCCCTTCCTGCTTGAGCCCAGGCAGCCCTGTCTTCCCTGGGCTACAGGTGCAGTCGAGGAAGCTGAGGCCCACAGAGTGGAGGGCTGTCACCAAGACACCCAGCCCAAGACCAGTCCCTCCTCCTGCTCAGAGACCTGCCTGCCCCACTGGTCGCAAATGGTGAGACCACATGCTCCTGGGTGACCCACATGCTCTGGCCACACGTAGCCACGGACCCTCTCCAGCCCCAAGCCCCTCCTCCCCAGCCCCGAAGACCCACCTGCCTGCCCACTCTCCGGTGTCAGGGGACCCACAGACCCTCCCAGTCCCTGCTCACCTGCTAGAACCCCTGGAACTGGCCATCCACACGCCTCTACCAGGCTCTCTCTGCCGTCTGGCAGGAAGGGACGGGCCTGCCACGGCCTCAGACCTGAGCAGGGGCTGGTGTGGGCGGCTCTGCTCTGGCACGGCCTGGGGATACGCCCTTTTGCCCAAGTGGTCTCAGCGGTGAGAGGCATCGGGGCCCGGTGTCACCCCTGGACCCTGCGTGCTGCAGCAAGTGAGGGGAACTGGCCTGCGGTCTGCGGACAGTGGGTTCCTTTGTTACAGTCCCTCCCGCTCCGGGAGGTCCTCGGGACTGGGCTCAGCCATCCTTTCCAAGGTCAAAGGCCTGGCGCAGACGGCCACTGGCTGCGCGCGCGAGGAGGCCCAGCAGTGGGGGGAGGAGGACTTCCCAAGGTCACAGGCAAGAGTGGCGCTGGCTGGCCGAGCCGCCCTGCCCAAGGGGGAATCGAGGAGGTGACGGCTGCACCCTAGGCCGCTGGCAGAACCTCAGGGTGGGGAGGAGGAGGAGGAGGGAGAGGGAGGAGGAGGAGGAGGAGGAGGAGGAGGAGGGGGAGGAAGGGGGACTGGGAAGGCCCCTGCTGGCTCTCCTGGGAGCCCTGGCTCGGGAAGCGAGGCGAGAGGCGGGCTTGAGTGGGTTTGGTGTGGGGCGCAAGGGTCAAGTTCACCCCCTCTTTCCCCCTCCCCCTCCCCCTC
>JAAGEH010000070.1:0-72350 GCA_011751065.1 Lasiurus cinereus | reverse complement strand
CGCTGGGCGACCGGGAACCCGCTGGGCGACCGGGAACCCGCTGGGCGTCCCGCTGGGCGCCCGGGAACCCCCCTGGGCGTCCGGGAACCCGCTGGGCGGCCCTCAGGTGAGTCTCCAGCTTCCCGGAGCCCTGAGCTCAGGGGACCCTGGGTGTGGCTCTCGTCACATCGCAGTGGTTCTCCACCTGTGGGTCGCGACCCCTTGGGGGGTCCAACGACCCCATCACAGGGGTCGCCTAAGACCCTCAGAAAACACAGATATTGACATGACGGTGCACAGCCGCAGCAACATGACTGCTAGGAAGTAGCAACGGAAATAATTTTATGGCTGAGACCGGTTTGGCTCCGTGGGTAGAGCGTGGGCTTGAGGACGGAAGGGTCCCGGGTTCGATTCCGGTTGGGGGCATGGACCTTGCTTGCGGGCACATCTCCACCGTGGGGCGTGCGGGAGGCGGCTGATCGATGTCTCTCTCTCTCGGCGATGTTTCTGACTTTCTCTCTCCCTTCCTCTCTGTAAAAAAAAATTCAATAAAATATAAAAAACAAAGAAAATAATTTTATGGTGGGGGGGGTCACCACCCCATGAGGAACTGTCTTAAAGGGTCCCGGCCTTAGGAAGGTGGAGAACCGCCGCTGAGATCGTGTATCTGCTGCTCCTTCTGGGCCTCGGTTTCCCCGTTTGTACGTCAGGTGCAGCCACACTGCTCAGGGACCTTACACTTGGGTGGAGAGAGAGCGCCGTGCCTTGGGCCGGAGAGAGGGGGGTCGGGTCAGGCAGGGGCGGACTCCTGCCGGGGCCCTGGCCTGTGAAAGTTGGGCACCTCCTCCACCCGTGCACACACACACACACACACACACACACACACACACCCTCCACTCGCAGGGACTCCTGCCTGGCCTCACCCCTGCCCTTCCGCTCGCCTCATCCCCACCCAGGACGAAGCCCCCCAGACCAGACCCCCGCCCGCCTCACCCGCCAGGCTCACGACTGTGTGACTCGGTTTCCTAGGGTGAGAGGTCCCTCTGGGGTCCCAGGCAGCTCCGAGAGGCGTGGGGGCCTGAGGACCGGGTCCCCAAACCCAGAGCCACGCCCTCTCCCACCTGCTTATTTTTTTGGGGGGAGTACACGTTTGAAAAGTTCTGCTCTCGTGCGGGCCCCAGTTCATAGAGGAGGTGCCTGGGGGGCAGAGAGGCGCAAGGCCATGGAGTTAGGGTTGGCAGGGGTCTCAGGGGGTCCGAGCAGCTGGGGTACGGGCCAGAGCTCAGGGCCGGGGAGCAGCTCGCAGCTGCAGAGCCAGAGGGGCAGAGAGCTCTCCTGAGTGAGGCATCGGTGTGTGTGTGTGGGGGGGGGCTGCCTGGCCCCCAGGTGAGTGTGGGGGTAATTGGCGAGCGAGACCTCCCGGTGGGTGGCGACTTGTTTACTGCCGGTCCCGCCCGCCCTGATCTGGTTCCCAGTTCGCACCCGCCTCCCGTCCTGGTGGCACCGTCCCTCCTCCTCCACCCTCCACCGTTAGTTGCTGCCAGTCGCTGTCCTCTCAGCTCAGACCCCAGCTGCCTGCCAGCGGAGGGGGCAAAGGTCGCCCACAAAGGGCCTTTCCATTCCGGCCGTGGCACCCCTGACCCCTTGGTTGGCGCTCCTGGTCCAGCCTGAGCTGACCTGGAACACCTTGCCCTCCTCCCTGGGGAGGTGGTCTTGGGCTTGGAGAGAGAGAGAGAGAGAGAGAGAGAGAGAAAGAGAGAGAGAGAGGGCCCTGAATCCGGGCTCCAGCTGCTTCCCCTTCCTGCCTCCCCCTCCCAAGGCCTCGCCCTCCTGAAGCAGCGCAGGAAAGGTGGGGCGGGAATGCCTGGGCCCTGGGCCACGGCTCTGAGCTCAGCTCTTCCCAGAACCATGTCCTGGGGGCTGTAGCTCCTGTGGCGGGGTGAGGAGGGGGAGACTCTTTCCTCTGGGGTCTGCCTGCCCATCTCCAGCTGCCTCCGTCACGTCTCTTAACCCCTCTCATCCCCCCCAAACCAGGTCAGCCACTCCAGAGGCTCCGAGCGGCAGCGCCAGCGAGAGGCAGAGTTGGGCACATGACCTCCTGGGCCAGGTGAGCACCGAGTCTGGGGAGAGCGGGCTGTGTGTCCACCTGGAGGCTGTGGCCTGGCCCTGGGGCTGCTGGGCTGGAGCCCACGCCCCTTCCCCCTCCGTCCCTTCAGGCAGGAGGCCCCCTTCCCAGCTGACCCGACCTGCCTGGAGGGCCCCTTACTCCAAGGCCGGAAGTCCAAAGGCTCGAGCCCACCTGTCCTTCCGGAGGACCCATCAGCAGGGTAAGCCAGGTACGGGGGTGCTTGGAGAGTCTGGCTCCGCCCACCTTGACCGGGGCCACAGTTTGGACAGGTTTAGCCTCAAACTGAGGAGAGGGCACCGTCCTCTTGTGCCAAGTCCCAGCCTGGAGGCAGAGCCTGCCCGCACAGTGATAGCCGGCCCACAGCTGGGGGTGTGAGTTTGAACCTGTGGTCCAAGCACGTGGCCCTTCCTCTGCCTCGTGGCATCTTCCCAGGGCTGAAGGACACCCCCGCCCCTGCACCCCACTCTGAGGCCTTCCTGATGCTCTGTCGGCCACCCCCTGGGGCTGGGCCCTCGTGCCTACGGGCCTTTGCTCTCTTGGTCTCCACCTGCCGGCCTTGTCCTCCTCTCTGCCTTTTTAAAAGTTTTTTTATTTTTTAAATATATTTTATTGCTTTTTTACAGAAATGAAGGGAGAGAGATAGAGAGTTAGAAACATCGATGAGAGAGAGACATCCATCAGCTGCCTCCTGCACGCCCCCCACTGGGGATGTGCCCGCAACCAAGGTACATGCCCTTGACTAGAATCGAACCTGGGACCTTCCAGTTTGCAGACCGATGCTCTATCCACTGAGCCAAACCAGTTTTGGCCTCTCTGCCTTTTTATTCCTCTCCCATCCTTCACGGCTCCAGCAGAACCCTGCGAGGCCTCCGACGCCTCCTGGCTCGCCAGCTTGCGGGGTGCAGCGAGTCCTGAGACCTGGCCTTGCAGGCTGGGCTCCTCCTGGCACACCCATCCCTCCGGACCCAGGGGGAGAGAGGACTGGGCTGGAGCACCTCGAGGTGCCCCTCGGAGCCCCGAGTGAGCAAACCAGGGGTGCTCCCTTTGCAGTTCTGGGTCCTGCCTGGGACCCCTGAGCCTCCTTCAGCTGGGCCAGGTGGAGAGGGGGCAGGGGCAGGGGCAGGGGCCAGACTGGGAACCTCTCTTCGAGGTGACCTGGGCTCCTGGCTCCATGCCGATGTGCGGTAGTCACGCTGGCTTCTGGTGCCCGCCCGCGGGGGCTGGCATGGGACCCCGTGGCCCGGTGCTATCTTGCTCAACGCGGTGCCCCGTCTGCAGGCCCTGAGCTGGCACCCAGGCATGTGCAGCCCCGAGGAGGCGGCCCTGCTGCAGCAGGAGGAGGTCTTCTCCGCCACCCTCGCCCGGATCAGCAACCTCGTCCTCCAGCCCCTGCTCTCCACAGCCGGTGCGCCCCATTCTCCGAGGGAGGGGGCGGGGAGGGGGGACACAGGCGCTGTCCTGGGGGCAGGCGTCTCCCCTGATGGGGCCTCTGAGCTGCAGCTTCGGAGGGGACTAGGGTCCTGGCCCCCCGGCGGCTGGCTGCCCCTTAGCTCAGCGGTTCTCCACCTTCCTAAGGCCGCAACCCTTGCATACAGTTCCTCATGGGGTGGTGACCCCCAACCATGAAATGTTGCTACTGTGATGCATTGTGATGTCAATATCTGCATTTTCCGATGGTCTTAGGCGACCCCTGTGAAAGGGTCGTTTGACCCCCAAAGGGGTCGCGACCCACAGGTTGAGAACCGCTGCCCCTTAGAGGGACCCTGAGGGGCCAGGCCGTGAGCCCCGTCCTGGTTCAGACCCAGCTGAGCCTCGAGGTGCAGTCCTGCCTCTTCCAGGGCGCAGGCTGGACCCTCATCTCGCGGTCCCCCAGGGCGTGACCGGGAAGCGGGTGTCCCTCCCGCGTGGGTCTCCCTGACGTGACCCCCGCGGGGCAGGTGCCTTCCTGGTGGGGGCTGCGCGCAGGCCTCTGTGGCCCCTGGGGAAGGCCTAGGTGCTCGCCCACCTGGTGCCCCTGGGTCCGGGGAGCTGTCCCGTTTGGGGAGGAAGTCCTGTGCTCACGCCTCAAGATGGGCCTGCTGATCCCCTGCTGAGCTCCGGGGGCCGTATGGGCTCCCCATCCCGTCCCAGGTCCCCCGCCCCTCGCCCTCCCCCAGGGAGGCAGGACCTGGTCCGCAGGTCCAGGGCGGTGGGGTGCCCCTGGCTGGCCCTCCGGTGACCCGGGGCCTCTGGGAGCTCCCTGCCCCCCTCACCGTGCGGGTGTGCCCCCCACCAGAGCCCGCGGACCCCCGGGGCAGAGAGTGCCTGCGGCTCCTGCAGCGGCTGCACAGCCGCGCCCAGCGGCTGTGGGAGGTGACGGAGCGGAGCCTGCGCTCGCTGCGGGAGCGGCTGTGCCTCCCGGAGGCCGTGGCTCTGGAGTCCCTGCTGCTGCTGCGGGAGGCGGACCGCGTCCTGCAGGTCCACACGGAGTAAGACGGCGGCGGGGACGGCGGGCATGGGGCCGCCAGGCTGACCTGGGCCAGGGCTGGGCCTGGGGTGGGGCCCAGGGGGACAAGCTCCCAGGGTTGGCCTTCGTCGGGCCTGAGCAGGGGGCTCCTTGGGCAGGAAGCGTTTGTGGGTTAGGATTGTCAGGGTTCCCGGTCGCCTGTGCCCAGACCCAGGCCACGGTCTAGGCCCTCAGGGCTGCAGCCGCTCAGGGTGGGATGGGGGGCTGGAGGGTCCCAGAGGGGCAGGGCCCGGCCTGCAGGGTGCCCCATCCGGTCTGCAGGTTCATCGAGGCCTACACGAGCTGCGTGGTGGTGCAGGCCTTCCAGAAGGCAGCGATGCAGCGGAGGTGAGCTCGATGCTGGGGGCGGGGGGGAAGTTTCTGGGGTGGTGGGGGGCAGCTGGGAAGGAAGTGGGGGAAGCTCTGCCCCAGGCGGTGAGCGTCAGGGCCCAGGGCTTGGCCTGAGCACTCCTGGCTCCAGCAGCTCCTCGCTGATGGACAGACAGGGAGAGGGAGGCACACCCAGTGAGGAGCCACCAGGGGTCCAGATCTAGGGGTGCCCCTGGGGCAGAGGGGGACGGGCCTCCCTGGGTGCTGGTGTGGCCACCACCCACTGAAACGCCTCGCTGTGGCTCCCACATCGCCAGGGGCCGCTGGGGGAGGGGGCTGGCGGCTGGGACAGGTGCTTGCTGGGAGCTGGGGGTCCGCCTGGGCAGGGAGGCCATGGCAGGGGGTGGGGGGGAAGCTGGGAGGCAGGCGTGACGGCGGGCGGCCCTCCTCCCCCAGGGACTACTGGCGGGGCCAGCGCAAGGCCCTGCGGCAGCTCCTGTGGGGCGTGAACCCCAAGGGCTCGGTGGGCACCGCCCTGGTCCAGGCCCTGCGCCAGCCGCTCACCCACCACGTGCAGAAGTGCGCGCTCCTTCTGCAGAGCCTCGGCGACGCCGTGGGGGAGGTGAGTGGAGGGGGGCTGGGGGAGGCTGAGGCTGGGGGAGGCTGAGGACCCCTGTGGAACTCGGGGACCTGGGTTTGAAGGGGACGCGGCCAGGCTTTGGGGATGTGCCCTGTTCTGAGGGGGCGGAAGGGACGTGTGTCTGTCTGGGTTCTCGTCTGAGGTTCTTGGCCCCGCCCTTCCCGAGCTGCAGAGACCCCGGGCGCAGACGAGGGATCATAGATGGGGTGAGGGCCCAGGCCCAGCTGGGGGAAGGCCTGGAGCGTCCTGCTTCCCTGTGAGACCCGGGCGCCCGCCTCGCCCTGAGGACTGTGGGGAGAAAGGGTGCCCTGGGGCTGAGACATGGGCCAGAGCCGGGCAGCCCAGGGGTCGGGGGTGGGAGCGAGGAGGGTCTGGAAGGCCCTGCCAGCCGCTCTCTCCCCGCAGTCTCACCCGGCCCGGGAGCTGGTGGTGCACGCGGCCTCGCTCTTCGGGGACCTGCAGGCCTTCATGAGGCAGGCGCTGGACCAGGCCGAGGCCACGCAGGCCCTCTGGCACACGCTGAGCAGCCGGCTGCGGGTGAGGGGGGCCCCAGGGCAGTCGGGGCAGGCGCCTTGCAGGAGGCTGCTGGTGGCCTCTCCATCGGGAAGCAAGTGGTGGCCGACCAGGTGGCCTGTAGGTCCCTCTGTCGGCCATGTTCACCTGTGGGCGGAGTGCCTCCTGGGCCGGCCGAGAGCTGGATCTGGGCGGGGGTGGCCCACCGGGCTGACCCTCTCTCCTGGGATGCACCCCCGCGATTGCACCCCCATGTCCCTCCCCACTGGGGCGCGCACTCCCTGCAGGGGTGCATTCCCTGTGCCAGGCTTGGGGCCAAGGACAGAGACTCGGGAGGACCGGTGGGGGTAGGAGGTGGGAGGACGGGGCAAGAGTTGCCAGAGGGAGGTCAGGGGAGAACTGACAGGGGCCATGGCTGCAGATGGGCCGGGAGGACAAGTGACCCCTGTTGAGAGGGGCTGGGAGCCACCCCAGGCCTCTGCCCGTCACTGTCCATCGGTGCCCGTGGGACCTGGGGGCCTGCAGGAGGTGGGGGGTGCAGGGGGTGGGGGCAGGAGTGGAGTGGCCAGCGCGTCCAGGATGGGTGGCCAAGCCCTGCCCCCCTCGCCAGGACGCCCTCTGCACCCCTGCCCGCCGCCTCTTGCTGGACAGCCAGGATGTCCCCGTGACCGTCAGCCCGCTGCAGGCAGAGCGGGTGCTGCTCTTCGATGACGTCCTCGTCCTTCTGCAGGTGGGCGGGACTGGCCAGGGTCTGGGGGCCACCGTAGGGCCTGGGTCTGGTTGAGGAGCGAAAAAGGGAGAAGCAGGTGGGGGGAGGGCTCCACGCAGAGGGTCCCACAGGGGCTGGTGGGGCCGAGCGGCATCTCCAGCAGCCTGTTCTGGTGGCTCAGATGGAGCAGGACTGGGGGGCCGGGCTGGGCCGGAAGGGGCTGCCCTGGAGGCGGGGACAGGTCGGGGTGGTGGGGGGGAGTCTGGGTCGGGCCTGCGGGGTGAGCCGCCTGGGGACACGGGGTGTGCCGCCCCTCAGGCTGGCGCGCGGCCAGCCCGAAGAGGAGGCGCGTCTGGCCTGGGCTCCGGATGACCCCCTGTCCTGTTCCCAGGGTCACAGCGCCCACACCTTCGACCTGAAGCTGGTGTGGGTGGATCCCGAGCAGGACGGGTGAGCGGCACCTCCTCCAGCGACACCCCAAGCCTCCCTCCCTCCCTCTGCCTCGTGACCTGCCCGCCCCCCCCCCAACCCCCAGGCTCCCACGGGGCCCTCCCCAGCCCGCGGGACAGAGCCCGTGCACCGCTCCGTCTGTCTAGGTGCACGTTTCACCTCCTCACGCCGGAGGACGAGTTCTGCTTTGGCTCCAAAAACCCCCAGGACCTGGTGAGTGTGGGTGAGCTGTGAACAGGGGGGTAGGGGGGTCGAGCAAGGGAGGGAAGGAGACAGGAAGTGGGGGGGAGGGCACAGGTAGACAACCTGAGGCTCCGTGGGTGTCTCAGACCTCTGGGGTCGTGGCCAGAGGAGGTCAGGGTTCAGCTTGGGGTCGAGCCGCAGAATGCCAAGGAGGCAGGTAATTTTCTGGGTGGAGCCAGAGAGCTGGGGCCTGGGGTCCCCGCTGGTGGTTTCCTCTGCCCCCACCCCCCTTCCCTCCCTCACGCCCCACCCTCGGGCAGACCCTGCAGCTGCCAATAGGGGTGTGGAAGGAGGGCCCTCGGGCGCAGTGTGGAGTGGTGGGAGGTTCCTCCGAGTGGTGGACAGGGCGGGAGGTGGGGTGCAGGGGGTGGGCGGGCTGCCTCCGGCCACGCCACCTGTCCCGTGCTCCCGCCCTCAGGTGCTCTGGCGGCACGTGGTCACCCAGGCCGTGTGCCAGGCACTGCGGGGGAGGAAGGACTTCCCCGTGCTGGGGGCCGGCCTGGTGTCGGGCGAGACCCCCGCCTGCCGCTCCGTGGCCTACACCTTCCTGGCCGAGGGCCGGCTGTGCCAGGCCACCTATGAGGGCGAGTGGTGCCGGGGACGGCCCCACGGCAGGTGAGTGACGGGCTCCCGGGTCCGAGGGCCCCCTCCCGTGGTCGGAACCACGGGCTCTCATCCCCGTGGTCCGTGGGCCAGTTCTGCTCGTCCCCGGAGCTTCTCTGAGGTCCACCAGGCAGGCTGGGCCGGGTGGGTCTGGGACACGAAAGTCGGTGTGGGTGACACGCGGTGGCCGCCCTGCGGTGCCTCTGCCCGTGGCACCGGGAGAAGAGCCTCAGGCCACGGCATCCTGTGACGGAGGAGGTGGTGGTGGGTGCGCACATCCTGCTTCTTCCGTCCGTGCCAGGCGCTGGGGCACGTGCGCCGGTGTGAGAAGGCGCTGAGCTCGTAGGAGGGCTGGTGGGGCCAGCGGAGGGAACCGGGCCTCTGAGAGCTGGTGGTAGGGTCAGCCGGGCACCTGCCCGTGTGTGCGGGAGGCTGGTCTGCTGGGCCCAACCCCCATGGCCTCGCCTGTGTTCTAGGGGAACCCTGAGATGGCCAGACGGGCAGAACCACGTGGGCAGCTTCTGCCAGGGCCTGGAGCACGGGTGAGGCTGGGGCTCCTGCAGGAGGGTGTGGGGGCGGGAGAAGGGTTCGCGCCCCTGCCCACCTCCCAGCCTGGAGGCCCATCCAGGCTTCCCAGACCCAAACGGTCCAGCTCCCATCTCTGCACACGAGGAAGCCAAGGCCCTGCAGCGGGGGCCCGTGAGGGCGTGGTCCCGGGCCAGAGGCGCCCCCAGGCTGCACGGGGCAGATTGAGGGTGTCCCGAGAGGGGCAGGAGAAGGCTGAGCACCTGAGGCTCCCCATCATCTGAGAGAGGCCCTAGAAGGCATGGGGAGGGGAGCAGGCGGCCCTGGGCTGACCCCTCCGCCGCCCGCTGGCAGCTTCGGCGTCCGCCTGGTGCCCCAGGAGGCGGAGGACAAGTTCGACTGTTACAAGTGCCACTGGCGGGAAGGCAGCGCCTGCGGCTACGGCGTCTGTGAGTGAGTGACGGCCAGAAGGGGGGGTGGCGGGCGGGCTCGGTCCACGGGCTCAGTCCAGGCACGCCCTGGCTGAGCTCGGGAGGCTGACCGCCGTGCGGCCCTCGGCAGGTACGGCTCTGACGAGGTGTACAAGGGCTACTTCCAGGCCGGCCTGCGGCACGGGTTCGGGGTCCTCGAGAGCACGCCGCAGGCCCCGCGCCCCTGCAAGTACACGGGCCACTGGGAGCGGGGCCGGAGGAGCGGCTACGGCATCCAGGAGGACGGCGCCAGGTGAGCGCGCTCTGCGGCCTCCTCCTGGGGCAGCGGCAGAGGACGCCCTCACGGACCTCGAGCCTCAGGCCCAGGCTTCCTGTCCTGGGAAGTCCGTTTGTCCGAGTCTCCAGTCCCCTCCCTCTCCTCTCTTCCCCTCCCCTCCGCCCTCTTCCCTCCCCCGCTGGCTGTCTCCGGCTCCGGAAGCCGCTCTGGCCCCTCTGGCTGTCGGGAAGGAGCTCTGACCCCTGGCTTGGCCCCAGCTGAGGTTCGGGGTCCCAGCCTGGCCTCGGAGGCTTCGCCTGAGACCTGGTTCCCGGGGGGACGCCCGGGTGCCCCTCCTCTCGTGGACACCGAACATGCTGTGTGTCCGTTTCTCACCCGCCCGCCGTGGCCCTGCCTGTGCCTGAGTGGCACCCCCTCCATTGCCCTGCCTGCCGCCTCCCCCGGGAAGCCTGCCGAGACGCCCTCCCCCAGGCAGGCTCCCTCCCTCCGCCACCCTCTTGGGGGGCCTGACCTCTCCCCCCCGGTGTCTGAGTGCAATGGATTCCGGCGACTTCATTGCTCCTTATCTGCCTCCACCCCCACCCCCGACCCCGGTGATCACCCCCTGCACACACACATAACACACACATATACACACATACACGTGCATGCACACACACATATACATATGCGCACATGCATAAACACATGTATACACGCACATAGACAGATACATGCACACACGCACACACTCATGCACACCCCCCAGAACACACAGAAGGTCCTTCACCGCTGGCCCCCGCCCTCCGCAGGGGTGAGCGCTACATCGGCATGTGGCAGGCGGACCAGCGCCACGGCCCGGGGCTCATGGTCACCCAGGCCGGCGTCTGCTACCAGGGGACCTTCCAGGCGGACAAGATGGTGGTGAGTGTTGTGTGTCCAGAGCTCCTTCCCTCTGCTCTGGGGCCAAGTGCCCCCCTGCTCTGCCCCTGCTCCGGGGACCTGAGACCGAGCGGAAGTGGTCGGAGGTGAGGAGAGAGGCTGGGCTCCCGGGTGCTGGGCGGGAGTCCAGTCCTCACCCTCCTCCCCGTCCTTGCCGAGTCCCTGGCCCTCCCAGCCTCGGTTTCCCCACCAGCGGTTCGGGTTTCCTGCTCATGGTCAGAGCGAAGGGAGGGCCGAGGTACACCAATACTCGTGGGCCCCGAACCGATGCCAGCTCTGGACTCGCTCCCAGCACGGTCTCGTGGGTCACCCAGTGGCCCCGTGGGCCCCTCATTGTCCCTAGTGAGGCTCAGAGAATCAGGGAATGGCCCATTGTCACATCCCCCACGTGGAGGGCCGAGACTCAGACCAGGTCCTGAGCCAGGTTCCCCCCCCACCCCGCCCCCGCCAGCACCCCTTGGGCCCAGGCGTTGTTGCTGTTGTGCTTGTCAGCTTGTTCACGCTGCACCGTGCTCTGGGAGGACTGAAGGGGGAAAGACGAGAGGAGACACATAAGCTAAAATCCCGCCGCGTGGAGGGCTGAGACTCAGACCGGTCCTGAGCCAGGCACCCCACGTCAGGCCCCCCACCAGCACCCCTAGGGCCCAGGCGTTGTTGCTGTTGTGCTTGTCAGCTTGTTCACGCCACACCGGGCTCTGGGAGGACTGAAGGGGGGAAGACGAGAGGAGAGGAGACACATAAGCTAAAATCCCGCCGCGTGGAGGGCTGAGACTCAGACCCCGTCCTGAGCGGCAGGGAAGGGCCTCTCCCAGCAACAAGAACAGAAATGTGTCCCATTGGCTGCGGGCTCCGTCCCTCCGTCACCTCCCTGCGTGGGGGCCGGAAGCGGCTGGTTCAGGATAAGCGGTACTTCCCGAGCCGGGGCCAGGGGCGGGCTCCCGGAGCTTCCAGAGGGAGGGGCCAGCCCGGTGGTGTCCGTCCGGGGCCGCCGGGAGGAGGCCCAGGCGGCTCGTGCGCGGTGGGGGCACAGCCGGCCGAGGGTGGCGTCCCACCCAGCATAGGCCCAGGAGGGGTGGCAGGTCAGGACCTGCTCCCCACCAATCGGTGCCTCTCCCTCTCCTCCTCCCCTCCCCCACCATGTCTCCTGGCCCCTCTGAACCCCCCGACCTCTTCTCTTGTCGGCTTCCCTCCCCAGGGCCCAGGGACCCTCCTCTCTGAAGACGACTCCTTGTATGAGGGCACCTTCACCCGGGACCTGACCCTCCTGGGGAAGGTGAGGACCACTACCCTCCTCTTCCTCCTCCTCCTCTTCCTCCCCCTCCTCTTCCTCCCTCTCCTTCCCCTCCTCCTCTTTCTCCTCCTCCCGCCTCCTCCTCCTCCTCCTCCCCTTCTTCCTCCTCCCCCTCCTCCTTCTCCTTCTCCCCCCCCCCCCCCCCCCGTCACCCTCCCCCGCCCCCCTGTCAAGGCCAGGCCTGGAGTCTGGCCTCCGCTTGGGACAGGGCTGAGGCTGGGGCAGTGGGAGCAGGCAGGGAAGGGCCTCTCCCAGCTGCCCTCCTCGGGGCGATGCGGTCCTGGTGGAGTCGGAAGGCGGGTGGCCGTGCTGGTGCCACGGCTGCATCCTCCGCACGTCAGCGCGTTGGGATCCGCCCCTGCCGGGTGCCCGGTGTCTCCCTGCCCGGCGGCCGGCAGAAGGCCGTGTGTCCCCAGGGGCCCTCTGCAGCATGGGCTGATTTGATTGTGTGATGACCGGCATCTGGGAACGGGACAGCCCCAGGCAGCACTGCCCCTCCCTTCCCCTCCCCAGACCCTCCCCACCTCTGGGCTTGCCCCCTGCCCCGCCCACAGGGGGGTGCTCCCCCCAGCTGAGTCCCTCTCTCCCAGGTCCCCTCTCCTCCCTCAGAGGTGACCCGGGGGAAGGCACAGCTCCGGGTGCGGGAGCCGCTCGGGGGTGGAGGACCGTGAGCCCCTGGGTGGCAGGTTACATGGGTGGAGGGAAGGCCAGCCACGGTCCCTCGCCTCGGTGACACGGGATGGACAGGCCTGAGGCCCGTCCTGATCGGACGGGAGGGCACCTGGACAGACAGACGGAGAGCAGACAGACAGACACCCCTGCTTCCCTCTCCGCTCCCAGGGCAAGGTCACCTTCCCCAACGGCTTCACCCTGGAGGGCTCCTTCGGCAGCGTGGCCCGCAGGGGGCTGTACGCGCAGGGCGTGCTGGACACGGCGGCCCCCCCGCCCGACCCGAGCAGCACCGGCAAGAGGTGAGGGCCTCGCCCGTTGGGGAGTCTCTGTGTGTCTGCCCCTTCTGTACCCCCGAGGGTGCAGGTCTGTCTCACCAGAGAACTCGGGGCGCACGGCCCTGACCTCAGAGACGTGGAGTCGTGGGACGGTGACTCCATGTGCCACAAACCTGAGGAAAAGACATGTAGGCTCTGCCGAGATCCCGATTTTCTAGGAAGAGGACAAAACAGCGTGTAAAGCAAAACAAACAAGAATAAGCTGGGAAGCAGAAGTGTGAGTGGAGCTGGAAAGATGGGGGGTGCAGAGAGGCCCTAGGGCAGTGGTTCTCAACCTGTGGGTCGCGACACCTTTGGGGGTCGAAAGACCCTTTCACAGGGGTCTCCTAAGACGATCGGAAAATGCAGATATTTACATCACGATGCACAACAGTAGCAGAATTTCATGGTTGGGGGTCACCACCCCATGAGGAGCTGTATGCAAGGGTCGCGGCCTGAGGAAGGTGGAGAACCACTGCCGTAGGGAGACGGCCGAGCGTCCGTCTAGCTCTGCGCTCCCTGGCAGCTGAGGAGGAGGAAGCTTGCTGGGTGGAAGGGGGAGGCTGGCTTTGCCCTGAGGAGGGCATGGGCGAGGCGCTGGTGCTCGAGGGTGCAGTGCCAGCCTGCATCTCCACTGGGAGGAGGGAGCGTCTTCCCCCATCGTCCCTGCACGCGTCTCCCGGACGGACGTCGGAGCCAAGCAGGAGGGCAGCCCCGAGGTTGTGGCCAGCCCCGTGGGTGCCGGTGCAGGGTGGGCTGTGAGGGTGTCCGGGAGGACTGTGCTCCGGACACACACCCGCTGGACCCCCAGGCCTGCTGGCTAAGACCGGGTCGAGCTCAGGGAGGCACAGGCAGGGGTGGGTGGGAGGGAGCTGGTCTCCTGGGAGGGGGAAGCCTGGACCTCGGGTGCTGGTCTCTCTGACCCAAACCACCCTCTGCCCTGGGCGGTGGCTGCCCAGGTCTCTCCGTCGCCTTTCCCAGGCTCGGTCTGGTCCTGTTCTTGTTCTCCACCAGCGGCAGATTCTCCCTGCCCTTCCTCGGCCTCCTTTCTCCTGCTGGGACCGTGGAGGGAGCCCCGTCTGTACCCCAATCTAGCCCCCTGCCTGGCCTTGGCTCTGGGCCAGGCTGGCAACCCCCACTCTCCAGGGGCCTGGACAGGGGCCTGCCCACCACAGCTCCGTTTCGCTCTCTGTTACCCCCACGCCTCCCTCACAGGCAGCTGGGCCTGGGCGCCTTCCCCGTGGAGAGCCGCTGGCAGGGGGTCTACGGCCCCTTCCGGGACTTTGTGCGCGCCGGCTGCCCCGGGGACCTGCAGGAGGCGCTGCTGGGCTTCCACGTGCAGAGCCTGCGGGAGCTGCGTGAGTCCCAGGAGTACCTGTGCTGTGAGAGGTGCGCCCGGTCAGGAGGAGGCACCCGGAGGGCTGCCTGGAGGTGGAGGGCGTGGGCCGGGCTGGGTGTGGCTGGCTGAGGGACCTGTGCTGGCGCCTCAGGACGCTGCTGGACGACGGTGTGGGCAGGATGGAGGACATCCTGGAGGAGGTGGCTCGGCACCGGGAGCCCGTGGCCCTGCAGCAGTGTCTCCGGAAGGTGAGGCCGCCGGAAGGAGCCGGGTGGGGGCCTTCCTCCTCCTCCTTGGGGGGCCTCTATGTTCCCGGGAGGAAATGGGTGCAGACTTGGGATTCTCCTCGGGCCGTGGGGTCCAGGCCCAGCCCTGACATCTCTCTGTTGCCGTCGTACCGGCGCCCTGCAGGCCCTGAGCAGCTCGCTGCACCCGCTGGGGCAGCTGCTGCGGACGCTGATGCTGACCTTCCAGGCCACGTACGCGGGCTTCGGCGCCAACAAGCACCTGCAGGCGCTGGCCCAGGAGGAGGTGAAGCAGCACGCCCGCGAGCTCTGGGCTGCCTACAGGTGAGCCCCATGGGCCAGCCCCCGCCCTGGGCCCCGGGGAGCGGGCTCGGCCCCTTCCGAGCACCCAGGGAGGCCATGCTGCTTCCCCCTGAGGTCTGGAGGAGGAGGCACCAGGGGGCGGGCTGGTCAGGGTGCAGCCGGCGAGCAGAGAGGGAGGGGGGAGATGATGGCCAGGCCCTATCAGGCCCAGGGCTGACCCCTAATCCAGGGGAACTCTGACCCCCCTGAAGGCTAAGCCTGACCTTGGACTCCGTCAGGCCGCCTTTCCAGTCCTGGGGGAGCTGCACCCCGAGAATCATCACAGAGGGGCCCGGACGGGGCCGGGCATCCTGTCCTTTCAGGCTCCTCGCCCCTGAGGTCCGGGAGGCTGTGTCCCCAGGTTTGGGGCGGGGCCACCGCCCCTGGTGACGGGCGGGGTGCGCTGGTCCTGTGGGAGGTGCAGCCACTCTGTCCCTCTCTCCCGGGCTCGCAGGGGGCTGCTGCAGGTTGCCTTACAGCGCAAGGGCGAGGCCCCGGCCGCAGAGGAAGACGCAGAGACCAGGTGGCTGCTCCAGGCCCCGCGGGGTCTGTGGGGTCCCCCTCCCTGGGCCCAGGGGGGGCCTTGCACCAGGGCTCCCGGGCCCCTCGGAGAAAGGGGTGCTTCTGGGGAGGTGTTGGGAGTGAAGGCAGGGACCACGCGTTGTTCAGAGAGCATTCGGGGTCAGAAGGACTCGTGACCTGTTCCGTGTGCCGACCGATGACCCCCGCCCTCTCGGTTCCGGGGGCAGGGAGGGCGGCAGTGCCCCCAATACCTCGCTGTCCGCGTGGGTTAATCCAGCCCCAGCGCTCAGTGCCCTCCTGCCTGTGCACAGCTGGGGAAACTGAGCCCTGGCAGGGGCTGAGTCTGAGGTCGCACAGCACGTGACGTGGGCCATTCAACCTGTCTCCCCACAGACCCCCAAGATCAAGCTGTGCAACTTGCCTTCGGGTTCGAGGCCTAGAGATGCTGAGCGTGGCAGGCGGCCTGGGAGTGGGGTTGGCATTAGGGGAGCTTCCCCTGGGGGCTAGGAAGCACAGACACGAGGCAGGAAGCACTCTGTCCTGGCCGCCGAGGGCTTTGCTGCCAGCCACTGTCCACGTGGCGCCTGGGTTTGCTTTCAGGGAAACGGGATGAAAATCCCGCTCCGCCTGCCTGCCGCGCCGGCTCTGGAGCCACACGAGAGAAGCGGGTGGCAGCGCCCTTGGCTGTGCCGCTGAGCACCGGCCGGCGGAGGGTTTTCCCGGGGACAGGAGGCGGCGGCGGGAGGCGGGGACGCTGCTGTGGGCCAGGGAGCAGGATGGGCTCGGTGGAGGGCAGCTCAAGTAGTGACCCCACTGGACCCCTCCGGCTGACCCCGCCCCCTGTCCGGCCGCCGTCACTCAGGAGCCTGCAGGTGCACGGCCTGGTGCTGCCTCTCATGCTGCCCAGCTTCTACTCGGAGCTCTTCACGCTCTACCTGCTGCTGCACGAGAGAGAGGACGGTCTCTACAGCCAGGGCATCGCCAGCCTGAGCCTCTTCCCCGACACCCAGCTCCTGGAGCTGCTGGACGTGCAGAAGTAAGCCTCCCAGCGGAGGGTGCGCACGCACGCACGGTGTCTTTGCAAAGACGGGCAGCACTGGCCAGGTGTCCGTCGAGTCCTAGGGTGGGGCGGGCGGGTCTGGCTCGGGTGTGGCCGATGTGGGTGCTCAGCTGCAGGTCTCTGTGCGTTGGTCTGTCTCTGGCTCCCCCTGTGGTGATGGCTATGGCTTCTGCCCCTCAAGGTTTGACCTCTCTGAGCTCGGTCCCCTCACTGTCTCCACAAGGAGCTGGGTCTCCTGCCCAGCAGCTCCTGCAGAGCCCCCCCGAGTCCATCTCTGGCTTGGCCTGGGCCTGGAGTGCGCCCCGAATGCTGGCTGTGCCCCGAGTGGCCAGGGCTGCCTTGGGGTCCGCACTGGGGCTGGGCAAGCTCGCCTGATCCTGGCTCTTGGGAAGGGAGCGCCTCAGGGGAAACTGAGGGGCAGAGCAGGGCCTCCCTCTGCCCACGACACCTTCCTCCTCGACACCCTCCCGACCACGGACACTCGGAGGATGAGGGCACGGGCGCTGCTCCCACATCTGGTCCTTGTCCCTCAGGGAGGGTGCTCCCTCCAAACCCCGTTTCCCCTCCATCCCCTCCCTTGTGGGGAATATTTCCTGCCTCTGACCAGCCACCAGCCCGGAGACCAGGTGCCGCTGGCCTCCCAGGTGTCTCTCCTCCACTCCCTCCAGCTGCCGAGTTGCCTTCATGCTGGGGCCAGAGGGAGGTCTACCTTCTCCAGGAATCCTCTCTGCCTCTCCCTGCCCTGGGCTGCAAGCACATGCCCTGGGCTGCACACACACGTGCCCTGGGCTGCACACACATGCCCTGGGCTGCACACACGTACCCTGGGCTGCACACACATGCCCTGGGCCGCACACACATGATCTGGGCTGTACACACATGCCCTGGGCTGCACACACATGCCCTGGGCCGCACACACATGCTCTGGGCTGCACACACGTGTCTGCGCATGGCCCTGCTGGGGGACATGGTGGCACAGGGCATTCCCTCTGACCGCAGACCCTGCCCCTCCTCTTGGCAAAGCGTCCTGTTGCATTTCTTAAATTCCAGGCACCTGTGGCCCCTCAAGGACCTCATGCTGACGACCAATCAGGTGAGAGAGCAGGCCTTGTACCTGCCCAGGGAGCGGGAGGCCGGCACCCTGAGCGTAACCCCAGATTCGGGCCAGCTTCTGCCTCGGGGTGCTGGTCAGAGGCCGAGGAGGGGCGGAGGGGTGACAGGTGTGGCTCTGACTGCCGTGGGCTGAGGGTGCAGCCGATGGCCTGCAGTGACCAGGCTCGGCCCGGCTCCACCTTGTCGTGTGTGGTTCTGTTGCCGTGGGCCCCCAAGCTCTGTGCCACAGTATCCTCGTCGTCTGCTGGGGTAGTGGGCTGGCCCTCCCCAGGCAGCAGCAGCCTCTGCGAACCTGTTAGAAAAGCAGATTCTCCCCTCCCCCCGAGACCTACGGGTCGGAAACGCCGGGAGGATCAGGAATTGGGGTTGCGCGCCACTGACATAGGCCATGAGCGGCCGTGAATGTCACGATTATTATCTTTATCCATGTTGATCCTCCCAACCTCCTGCCAACCATGTCCCCATTTTACAGCTGAGGAAGTTGAGGCTCGCAGCAGACCCATCCCTGCCCTCCACCCTCTGGGCCGGGCTGGGCTGAAGCCACTGATGGGGGTGGTGGGAGGCCAGGGAGGGGCCTCGATGGAGCTGGGGGGTGGGGCTGGGACCTCACCAGCTGCTCCCCCCGCCCCCTGCCCTACAGAGACACTCCCTGGGGTCTGCCGCCGAGTGTCTGCAGAAGATCGTGTGAGTCTGGGCTCCGGGCCCGGTGGAGGAGGCAGTGGGATGGGGCCCCGTGGGGACTGACCCGGGCCTGGGCCTGCAGCACCACGGTGGACCCCCGGGAGAAGCTGGAGGCGCTGGAGCGGACGTACGAGGAGATCGAGGCCACCGTGTCCCAGGCGCTGGGTCAGGAGCACAAGCTGCCCATGGACGACCTGCTGCCGCTGCTCATCTACGTGGTGGTGCGCGCCCGGTGAGCGCGTGCAGGAGGGGGTGCCTTTCCCGGGTCTCCCCACCCCCTCCCACCCTCCCACCACCTCCCATTCCCTCCCATCTCCCTCCCACCACCACTTTCCACCCTCCCACTCCCTCCCCTCCCCCTCCCCCACTATCCTCTCACTACCCTCCCACCCCCTCCCATTCCCTCCCACCATCCTCCCACCACCTTCCCATCACCTTCCCACCCCCTTCCTCCACCTCCACCCCCTTTCACCACCCTCCCCACCTCTTTCCTCCACTTCCCACCACCTCCCCATCCTCTCCTACCACTTTCTTCCACCCTCCCACCCCCTCCCACCTCCTCCCACCACCCTCCCCAACACTGAACGGCAATCTGCGGACGACACTGCTTTTCCTAGTATCTTGTACCGGCCCAGGGACGGGGAGGCCTGCACCCTGAGCGTAACCCCAGATTCATGCCAGCTTCCCAGCTTCTGCCTCGGGGTGCTGGTCAGAGGCTGCAGAGGTCCAGGAGGGGCGGAGGGGTGAGGAGGGGACGCCAGGCTTCCGATGGCTCTGTCTGCTGTGGGGTGAGGGTGCCGCTGATGATCAGAGAAGAGCGGGTCCCCGGGTGCCACCCCGGGCCTGTGGGCGTCAGAGCAGAGCGGGGACCTGGCCCAGGTGCCCAGCCTCCCAGGCCCGCTCCTCCCCCCCCCCCCAGCTGCTCGGGGCCTGTGTCCCTGGGGGTCCCGTCTCCCTCTCACGGCGGCGGGTTCTCCAGGATCCAGCACCTGGGCGCCGAGATCCACCTGACCCGGGACATGATGGACCCCAACCACACGGGTGGCCGCTACGACTTCCTGCTCACGGCCCTCGAGGTGAGGACAGGTGCCCTGGCCACGGGGCAGACACACCCCTGCAGCAGCCACCGCGTGGGAGGGAGCTCACTCCCTCAGGGGGACCCTCAGAGCCCCGGACCCGCCCCGGTGAAAAGGGGCTGGGCCGGCCACGTGCATCCCCACCTGAGCACCCCAGGGCCCTGAGTGGGGTCCAGACTGCAGCCCGAGCACATGGGGGCGGGGGGCCCACTTCCTTGCAGCCTGTGGTGAGGGCACAGGTGGAGATGGTGGTGCAGGCCTGGGTGGGGGTGCACCTGGTAACTCCCCGAAACCGTGCGGTGGCTGGGGATGGGCAGGACAGCAGCCTCACCGCCCCCCCCCCTCCCTCCAGTCCTGCTACCAGCACATCCAGAGGGACGGACGGCACGCATCGACGGCCCCCTGCCCGGACGCCAGGGACCCCTGCTAGCTCGGCCTCCCCTGGACCCGGCGCAGGGCTGAGCGGCCGCGGGGACTCCGTGCAGCCAGCAGAGGGCAGGCGGGGCCCTGTGGGTGGTGCTCTTGGAGGAGAGGAGTTCCCCGCGGGGAGATGTGCTGCCACCTGATGGGCAGGCGGGTGAGGGGTGACGGGCGTGGCCCCAGCCCTGTGGTTTCCCGTCCTCCGCCACGAGACCGGTCTCCAGCGACCTTGACCTTGACCGGCCGTGGCTCGCAGGCTGGGGCTGAGGAGCCGCTGGCTTCTCCTGGCCGGAGCCTTGCTTTCCAGTCCTCGAGCCTCAGTGTTGCCATCTGTAAAATGGACTTGATTGTCTGTAAAGGACCGTTCATCTGTCTTGCTGCTGGAGTCCTTCCCAAGGTCCTGGGCTGCGCCTGAGGGTCCCACGTCACTGTCCGTGTCCTCGGTTTCCCTGCTCCTGGGCAGAGGCTCCTGGTGACCCCTCTGGTGACCCCTCTGCCTACCGGCCTTTTCCCCACGAGTGGTCTCCTGGGACCTGTCTCCTTCCACCTCTGCTCCCGGTGAGGCACGGGCGGAGGGTGGGTGTGAGCAGGCCTGGACGGAAGCCAGTGGCGGCTCCGAGGAAGCCCAGCCCTCCTGAGCCCACAGCTGCATCCCCCCCCCCCCCCGGGAGCCTGGGCAGGGGAGGTGGGTGGGGGCACCCACAGACGGCGATGACGTACGTGGGGCAGTCACCCTGCGCTGTCTCTAACCGGTGTCACCAAACGAAGGATCTCAGGCTCTGCTTTTGCAAAGCCCCAGTGGGTCCACGGAGGTCCCTGGACGGGGGCTGAACTGATGAGAGCGAGGAGACCCAGGACTGGCCCGTGTGCCTACCCTCTCCCAGCTGGCTCTCCGCCTGGACCGGGGCGCGGGCAAGCCCTGCACCTCCCAGCCCCGCCCGCCTCCCACCGCCTCCAGGACAGGGCGCTGGAGGAGCTGGGACTCTCAGGACCGGGAGGGCCTTGCCCGGCACCCGCAGAGCGGACCCCTCTCAGGGCTGAGGAGAGTGGGGGGCGGGCAGCCAGGGCGGCAGCAGACCTTCAGCAGGACGTGGGGCGGCCGGGGCCTTTGCATGAGGTGGAAACACCATGGAGGTCAGCGCCCCTGCCCTGGGGAGATGCCTGGAGCCAGGCCCCAGCCTGCCTCTCAGGTGCCACGTGGGAGGCTGGGGAGGCTGGCGGAGGTGGCGGCCTGCAGAGAGCCGTGGTGGCCTCCTCGCCCGTGTCCGCTCCAGAGTGAGGGAGCATCTGGCGTCCTTGGCTCCCGGGACCCCCGTGTCTCAGGGCCGGGCCCCTGCGCCCTCCATCCTTCGGCCCCCCTGCCTGCAGGCTGTGGGTGCTGTGTGCAGAGATCAGGGTGATTGGGGTGGAATTATTCAGAATGGATCCCAATCGGGACTTCGGGTCCCCAGGCCCGGGAGGGGAGGGTCCTGGGGCCTGGAGGGCCTGGGTTTGGGCTGAGAAAGGCCTGAGACCCAGGGAGGGAGGATGGAGGAGGGACGCGCCTCCCGTTGCCACCAGCAACAGGTTACAAGCCAGGAAGTGGCGCCGGCGGGTGTGCTGAGCGTGTTTGGCCACCAGGAGTCGCCTTGGCAGCGGGTCCTTTTAAAGCCGCGGCTCCTGCCTGAGCGGGAGGACGCTGCGCCCCGCTGCGGGCGGCCTCCCCACACCTGTGCCTGGGGGCGCGCGGTGGTCTCCCCCCACCCAGCCTCTGGGCTCCTGACGGCCACCACGTGGCTGGGCTCCCCTGTTCTGCCGGGACCTCCCCCTGCATGGGAGCCTCTGTCTCGTCAGGAGAAGCGTGACCTCTACCTGCCACCCCAGCCTCCTGGCGCCGGGCACCCAGAGTCCTTGCAGGATCCCAGCAGGGACCCAGCAGCCCCTTTGTAGCCGGAAAGAGGACTTGGGCCAGTGGTTCCCAATGGGCAGCACGCCCACGGGGGGGCAACTTGATTTTTAAGGGGAGCCATTGGGGAAAGTTATTAAGGGTGAATTTTTTTGCATTTCTCATGGTTCTGGCGGCCTCATGTACAGTATATAAATAATTATTGGGACACACCCCTTTCAGGTCTCATGCTTGGAAATTTTGCTATTTTTTCATATCACTTCGTATTGTTTCTTTTTTTTTATAATTTTAAAAATATATTTTATTGATTTTTTCACAGGGAGGAAGGGAGAGGGATAGAAAGTCAGAAACATCGATGAGAGAGAGAGAGACATCGATCAGCCGCCTCCTGCACACCCCATACTGGAAATGTGCCCGCAAGCAAGGTACATGCCCCCGACCGGAATCGAACCCGGGACTCCTCAGTCCGCAGGCCGACGCTCTATCCACTGAGCCAAACCGGTCTCGGCCATATTATTTCTTAAACAGTTTCTTAGTGGTTTCTTCCTCAGGACTTCAGCTGTCCTTTCATTCTCTTACTTTCCTCTTTCATGGATGCTACGTTCTTTTAATGACCAAGTTAACGACGTGAGTAGGAGTAAACTTTTTGAATGATAATAATTGTATGTCGGGAATGGGGTGGGGGAGGAGAGGGATTAGGATTTTAGGATGCTCAGGTGGGGCGTGGCCAAAACAAGGTCGGGAACCCCTGACCTAGACCAAGTGACTTGTGCCCTAGCCTAGTGGTCAGCAAACTCGTTAGTCCACAGCCAAATATCAACAGGACCACGATTGACATTTCTTCTGAGAGCCACATTTTTTAAGCTTAAACTATAGAGGTAGGTACATTGTTATTAATGAGGGTTCTCCTAACCTGCTGGCCTTTGCTAAAAACTCAAAGGGCCGAAGAGCCTCATGTGGCTCGTGAGCCGCAGTTTGCCAACCGCTGCCTTAGGGTGTTGTCATAGGAACCCAATGAGGCCGCCTTTGTTTACTCAAACTCTGCGGATCACCTGGGCCTCTTCTCTGCAAAGGGAGTCACCATCTCGTGGGAAACGGTGGCGTGAGACGTGGCCCTGGTCACAGCTGGAGTGACCAGTGGTACCTCTGGGCCCTGGTCACCACTGGGGCAGCCTCGCTCGCTCTCTGGCCAGGGCTGTGGAGGAGGGTAAACGGCCCCAGGCCGCCTCCTGCCGGCCACGCTGGAGTCTGCAGTTGCTGGCACACCGGCCACACCTGGGTCAATCCCTCGTGGATTCCTGCAGCAGAAACCGCTGGTGGGTGATGGGGTTTGTTCAGCCCCTGCATCCAGGCCCCACGGATGGGGCTGAGGGCCTCACAGCAGAGGGAGTCCTGTGGCCACAGGTCCTGGCTGTGCTGCTGCAATGAACGCCACCGAGGCAGCGGAATGACGTCGGTGAATCCAAGGAGTGAATTCTACTTCCTGTACGAGTCTTTGCAGAGAACAATTCTCTCTCCTCCATGGGCCTTACTTCCCTCCTTCTGCATCCTTCCCTCTTTTTTATTTAAATAATATTTTTTATTGATTTCAGAGAGGAAGGGAGAGGGAGAGAGAAGCATCAAGATGAGAGAGAATCATGGATCGACTGCCTCCTGCACTACCCCTACTGGGGATCAAGTCTGCAACCTGGGCCTGTGCCCTGACTGGGAATCGAACCGTGACCTCCTGGTTCATGGGTCGATGCTGAACCCCTGAGCCATGCTGGTCAGGCCTTCCCTCTCCCTGACCAAGTCCTTATAAGACGGGCACTGTCCTCCAAGGCAGCCTTTGGGGCTGGGAGGGTCATGACCTCGGGCATGGACCACCCTCCACTAACACCACTTGGGGTACACATCTACAATTACGCTTTGTTTTTTGTTTTTGTTTTAAACGAATTTATCACATTCAAGTGTTATTTCCTTTTAAAAAAATATTTTATTGATTTTTGACAGAGAGGAAGGGAGAGGGAGAGAGAGTTAGAAACATCGATGAGAGAGACATCGATCAGCTGCCTCCTGCACGCCTCCCACTGGGGATGTGCCCGCAACCAAGGTCCATGCCCTTGACCGGAATTGAATCTGGGACCTTTCAGACCGCAGGTGATGCTCTATCCACTGAGCCACACCAGTTTTGGCATGTTTTGTTTCTTTATAAATGTATGTTTTATTGATTTCAGAGAGTATAAAGGGGGGAGAGAGTCATTGATCAGCTGTCTGCTTTAATCCTTCACTGCCCCCCCTCACCCCTCGCCATGCTGAGGTGGCCCAGGGCCCAGCTTCCAAGAACCAGCAAACGCAGGAGGAATCTTCCCTGCACTGTCTGCTCACCCCCAGCTTCCAGCAGCAGCAGCAGCACCTTGCAGCTCACCCGGCTGCCCTTGCCTGGGCCTCTGGCGCCTCCCAGCCCGGCCTGCGAGCCCCTCCCCACCTCCCTCTGTTAGTCCTCTCGGCCTCCCCCACCAACAAAATTCCCTCTTCCATAAAATGGCCCCCACGAACCCAGCTGGAATTGGTAACTCGTTCGTTGAGTTGAATCCCAGATTTCGGGAGAGCAGAGCAGGTGGGAGAGCTCCGAGCTCTGTGCTTTGTTCTGAGACGCGTGGGACCCGGGCAAAGGCTCCCCACGCTTCTGGCCTCTGGGAGGGGGGTGCCCGGTGCCCCATAGACTTCCTGGCTCCCCGGGACATGGGGGGAAGCACTTAATGGCTGTCCCGGCATTCGGAGGGCTGGAGGGCCACAGGGCTGTTCGATTCCCAGTCAGGGCACAGGCCCGGGTTGCAGGCTTGATCCCCAGTAGGGGTCGTGCAGGAGGCAGTCGATCCATGATTCTCTCTCATCTTGATGCTTCTCTCTCCCTCTCCTTTCCTCTCTGAAATCAATAACAAATATTATTTAAATAAAAAAAGAGGGAAGGATGCAGAATGGGAAGTAAGGCCCATGGAGGAGAGAGAATTGTTCTCTGCGAAGACTTTACAGGAAGTAGAATTGCTGTCAGAAGCGCCCTGTCCTGTGTCTCCCCGCACCTGGCCCTGTGCACGGAAGGTGCGACCTCTGACTGCCCTTTGCCCTTCGCTCTCTCTGCTCCCTTGCTTCGGTTGGAGACTGTTGCCCGGGCCCAGTGCCAGCTTGTACTTGAAGAGTCCGTAACGCTGCCCAGCTGGCGTGGCTCGCTGGCGGAGCGTCAGCCTACGAACCAGGAGGCCACGGTTCGATTCCCAGTCAGAGCACATGCCAGGGTGGCGGACTCCATCCCCAGTGTGAAGGGTGCAGGAGGCAGCCGATCGATGACTCTCATCATCAATGTTTTTATCTCTCCCTTTCCCTCTCCGTGCCTCTCTGAATTCAATAAAAATATATTTTTAAAAAGCAGCAGCCACCCTGTAATGGGGGCCTGAGGGATGTCGGGGGCGAGGTGGTGACATTTCCAAGTTCAGAATCTATGTGGAGCCGAAACTGGTTTGGCTCAATGGATAGAGCGTCAGCCTGTGGACTAAAGGGTTCCAGGTTTGATTCCGGTCAAGGGCACATACCTTGGTTGCAGGCACATCCCCAGTAGGAGGTGTGCAGGAGGCAGCTGATCGATGTTTCTCTCTCATCGATGTTTCTGGCTCTCTATATCTCTCCCTTCCTCTCTGTAAAAATCAATAAAATGTATTTTTTTAAAAAATCTATGTGGCAAACACTGTGTTAGGGTGGCCAGGTATTCTTTAGTGGAGCTGACAGGAATTGAACCAGTGCAAGCACGTGGATATATATATATATATATATATATATATATATATATATATATATTTTTTACAGAGAGAAAGGGAGAGAGAGAGAGAGTGAGAGAAACATCGATCAGCTGCCTCCTGCACACCCCCTACTAGGGATGTGCCTGCAACCAAGGTACGTGTCCCTGACCGGAATTGAACCTGGGACCTTTCAGTCTGCAGACAGACGCTCTATCCACCAAGCCAAACCGGTTTCAGCAAGCACGTGGAACTTTTAAATCAAGCAATAAGATGAAGAGCACCCACACTGTGATGGCAAGGCAACGAGGTTTTATTAAAATTGCTCTGATCTCATTGAGTGGGTCCAGGTAATCATGTTTTTTTCCCCCTGATGATCATGTTTTTGAATAAAACAAAATTAATTTCATCTGAAGAACAAGTAGCATTAGATCATTTTATTTGCAAACCCTATTTTCACACCTATTTACAATATTTTTATCCCCGCCGATGCGTTTTTCTTAGAAGAAGAAAACAAGAGAAAGGACGACACGAGGGAAGTGCAGCGTTTCAAGGATGGCCATGGAGGCCATCCCTCCAGCGAGCTCAGAAGGGAAAATACCTGGATTCCAAAACCGGACGGTAATGACACGGAAATGAAGATGCCACGTGAGCTTCGGTGTCTGCTCATCTCATCCGCAGGGACCTGCAGAGAGGCCTGACCTGGCTGGTGCCTCCCTCGAGCGCTGGGGAGGGTTGGCAGTGAACCCCTCTCAGGCTCAGGGTGACGGCGGGGTGACTCCGGTGGGCATAGCGAAGGGACTCGGCCGATGCACGACGACTCCGCCAGCAGGGCGGCCTCAGTGCTCCGATTCCTCGTGTGTCAAGGAAGCCAGCAGCTCTTGGCCAACATCTGCCGGCTTTTCCGTCTCCTCTGGGTTGTTCCTCAGCCTCAGCTTTGTTTCCATTCTCTGCTTCCACTCTTCCCTGAGCCTGGACATGGGAACAGAGCACACGGACGGACACGCATCTCCTGGGCTGTTGGTTCTTCCTTTTTCCCCCCTGACTGTGTGTGTGTGCATGCATGTGTACGTGCATGTGTGTGTGTGTGGTTGTGCCATGGTGGGGAGGGGTCTGTGGGAACTCTACTTTTCTGCTTGTTTTTCAGTGAACTTGCTCTAAAAAGGGTCTATTTTTTAAAAAAAATACGTACTTTCTCAGCGCACTCCTCCCCAGGCGCCGTTCCTCGGATTCTCGGTAGAAGGTCTGCTTGCCGATCTCCCGTTCCCAGAAGTGTTTGAGCTCGTGACAGGTGTTCCGGCAGAAGACCTCCCGGCGGACGTACTGATTGTTCATCCCCTGAAAGAGAGAACATCAGCCCAGAGCCTGGCCCTCGTCCAGCAGGCTCCCTGGGGGCCGGGGGGGGGGATCCTGAGGATGTGACAGCGTTAACCTGGGGGAGAGCCTGGCCGGGTACAGAGCTCAGCACCGGGACGACGGCAGCAGCCACAGGTATCTCGAGGTACCGTGGTATTTCTGGTGACGGCTGCACGGCTGCATGCCATTGCCAAAACTTATCCCCGGGTGGGTTTCGTGGCACCCGCGCCTCGGGAACAGGAGACGTGCCTCTAGGTTTGGACCAGAGAATGATCGAAGCTCCCGGCTCTAAGCCTCTAGGGGCCCCTGTGGGGATCTCAGGGTGAGTGGCCCCAGCCCGTCCTGCATACGTGGTCCGAGCACGCATGTTGGTTTCCTGGCTCGGCTGGAGGGCACCCTCCACCTCGCAGAAACGGGAGGGGGTACCAGCAGCTGGAGAGCCCTCTGGAGGGGGTACCCAACGCCGGGGGTTGTCCCTGAGGACACACGGCTGTTCCTCGTGTCCTCGGCCAGGAATCCGCCACCGGATCCCCGTCCACCAGAGAACCGGCTGCTCCCCACCCCAGGCCAACACTCTCGCGCGGGGGGCCGTGGCAACAAGGTCCACAGTGAACGGCACAGAACGGAGCTTGTTAAAGGCCAGCAGCCTGCGACGCCGGCCCGTCGACCCCGGCGAGCAAGGTGCTGAGCGGGCGCCGCCTCGGAGGCCTCGGGAGGGACCAGGACCACGGCGTTCCGGGAGCCCGCTGCTGCCGAGGCCCGCGTCCGCCGCCGTGAGTCCTCGCGCTCGCCTCGTGCTCGCCTGCGCCCCGTTTCCGAGTCTCGGCTTCTTCGAGTGTGAGCCCCACGTGAGGAAGGAGGAAGGTGGTGGTTTTAACCCTTGCCTGAGGGTATTTTCCCCGTTGAATATGTATATATATTATTTTAAGTGGAAGGGAGGAAGCAGAGTGGCAGAGAGAAACCTGGATGTGAGAGAGACGCCTGGACCGGCTGCCTCCTGCTCGTGCGTGCCACCGGCTCTGGGAATTGAACCTGCAGTGGAGGTCTGTGCTCTTTTTTTTTTTTTTTTAAATATATATATATTTTATTGATTTCTTACAGAGAGGAAGGGAGAGGGATAGAGAGTTAGAAACATCGATGAGAGACATCAATCAGCTGCCTCCTGCACGCCCCCTACTGGAGATGTGCCCGCAACCAAAGTACGTACATGCCCTTGACTGGAATCAAATGCCCTTGACTGGAATCGAACCTGGGAACTTTCAGTCCGCAGGCCAACGCTCTATCCACCGAGCCACACCGGTTTTGGCAAGGTCTGTGCTCTTGACGGGGAACAGCGCCTGGGACCCTCCAGGCTGAGGGCCAACACTAACCACTGGGCCACTGGCCAGGGCCAAAGGTGTTTTTTTTTTTAATGTATTTTATTAATTTTCTACAGAGAGGAAGGGCGAGGGATAGAGAGTTAGAAACATTGATGAGAGAGAGACATCGGTCAGCTGCCTCCCGCACGCCCCCCCACTGGGGATGTGCCCGCCACCCAGGCACATGCCCTCGACCGGAATCGAACTCGGGACCTTTCCGTCCACAGACCGATGCTCTATCCACTGAGCCAAACCGGCTTTGGCGGGTGTTTGTTTGTAAAGAATTCTGGTTTACGCAGCTCACTCGTGAGACGTGGCTCGAGCCATTATTCTGCCAGCTGACCAACCGTGCAGGCCGCCATGTGTCCTGTACCGACACCTTTCAAGAGCAACTGCTTGTTGAGTGTCTTCCACAGCGTTCTGACAGGCTTCCTGTGATCACAGCTCCAAGTGGAGGATTCCAGGTCCAGATCCACGGAGGGGGGACGGGCCGCCCCGTCTCAGCCCAGGGTGGAGGCGCATTGAAGATCAGAATTCCAATGACTGTGGAATGGAGCTATTTATGTTTACCTTTATTTATTTTATTTTATTTTTTAAAATATATTTTATTGGTTTTTTACAAAGAGGAAGGGAGAGGGATAGAGAGCTAGAAACATTGTTGAGA
Source organism: Lasiurus cinereus (assembly GCA_011751065.1). Lineage (NCBI taxonomy): Eukaryota > Metazoa > Chordata > Mammalia > Chiroptera > Vespertilionidae > Lasiurus > Lasiurus cinereus. The sequence goes on along the minus strand of JAAGEH010000070.1, from coordinate 44,008 downwards.
GACATTGATCAGCTGCCTCCTGCACGCCCCCTACTAGAGATGTGCCTGCAACCAAGGTGCATGCCCTTGACCGGAATCGAACCTGGGACCCTTCAGTCCGCAGGCCGATGCTCATCCACTGAGCCACACCGGTCTCGGCTATTTTTGTTTTTTGAGAGAGACATCGATGTGAAAGAGCAATTTCGATCGGCTGCCTCCCATCTGAGCCCTGACCGGGAAATCGAACCCACAACCTTTTGATGTGCGGGACGATGCTCCAGCCAACTGAGCCACGCGGCCAGAGCCAATGTTTCTGGTTTTACTCTGGTCTCTCCAGTGTGGACTCAGCCCACTGGCTGCAGAGAGCGCCCAGAAGCCCTCTGATTCCAGGCGGTGCTCAGAGGTGAGGGAAATCGCCTGTTTTTCTTTTCTCCTGTCTCCCGGGTCCCAGGAAAGTCCGAGGGGAGGGGGGCTTGGCAGCAACAATGGGAGTGACGGGTCAGCAGGACCTGCAGACAGCGCCCGGCTGCCAGCAGGAGGAGCCGTGGTCCCACCCTGCGGCGAGGACCCTCCCTGCCCTCTCCCTCTCATTCTCCGGGCATTTGACCCCAGACAGGAGGGCAGCCCCCCCGGGAAGGGTCCAGCAGAACAGGCAGCTACAGCCCCGGTTTCTGGCCAAAGGGATGGAAATGGGGGATCCAGGGAACTGGAAATCTCTGGGGAGACCACAGAGGTGGGCGGACCTTAGCAGTGACTCAAAATTCCTTCCGAGAGCCTGGCTGGCCTGGGGGCTGCACCGTGTGGGTCTGATCCCGAACAGAGACCGGGTGGAGAGAATCTCTGCCGATGGAGAGACCTGACAGGCCCTCAGCCAAGTAGACTGAAGGGAAACTGAGGGGTCTCTCCTCCCGCGCCGCCCCCCACCCCAAGAATACACATCCCTTCCCAATGCACCTGATGCTAGCCACAAAGAAAGTCCTAGAACTCAGTGAGTTTAGCAAAGATGCAGGATATGAGATCAAGACACAAAATTAACATATGCCCGTGAGCAATCGGAAACAGAAATTACAAACACACCACTCTCACCAGGCAGTGTGGCCACTGGCTGAGCGTGGAGCTACAAACCGGGAGGTCACGGTTCAATCCCAGCAGCGCACAGGCCTGGGGTTGCAGGCTGGATCCCCAGTGTGGGATGTGTGGGAGGCAGCTGATCCATGATTCTCATTACTGATGTTTCTACCTCTCTCTTCCCCTCTCCCTTCCTCTCTGAAATCAACAAATATATATGTATGTATGGAAAACCCACTACCATCTTCAGTAACTCCTCAAGTGAAATGCTGACGAGTAAAATGAAAGACAACATCAGCAAATGGAGCAACATAGCCTGTTAATGGATTGGAAGATGTGGCATAGCAGAGAGATCAGTTTTCCCAAAATTAATCTATAGATTTATTGAAACGCTAATTAAAACCCAGGTGGATCTTTTATAGATGGAGACCAGCTGATTCTCAACAAATGGTGTTGTGACTACTGGACACCAATATGCAAAAAAATAAAAAACCTGGCAGAAACCCTCACCTTACACAAAAATAAACTCAAAGTGGATGTAATATAAAATGTAAAGCTTTCAGGAGAACACTACAGGAGAAATTTTTCTGTGGCTCGGGGGTTAGAGTTCTTAGAAATGGCAGCAAAAGTACAATTCATGAAAACAATTTAATAAATTGGGCTTCATCAAAATGAAATCTGCAAACGACACTTAAGGCAATGAAAGACCAGATACAAGCAAATGAAAAATAACTTGCCAAGAACATATGACAAGGGACTTGTATCCAGAATCGATAAAAGAACTCTCAAAACTCAACCACATGAAAGCAAACAACCCAATTACAGGGTGGGCAAAGCATTTTCACAGAAATCTCGTCCAAGAGGACGACAGATGTCAAATAGCATCGGAAGACGGGCATCGTTAGTCACCAGGGGAACACAGCTACGTAAAGAGACCACGTCCCCCTGTAAGAAGGGCCACGATAAAAGACAGGGACATCAGGTGCTAGGATGGTGAGCAGCTGGAACTCTCACCGGTCAATCCTGGGAAGGCAACACGGCACAGGTATTGTTCCAGCAAACTGGCGGTCCCTCCCAAGTTACACGTACACCCACCATGTGACCCACCACCCCACTCTTCGGTATGCCGCCTAGAGAAATGCAAAAACCTCTACCCCTGTACAAGGTTCTGTCTGTAATTGCCACCAAGAAGAAACAACCTAATCGCCCTGCGGTGAGGGGAAGGGTAAACACCTCCTCAAACATACATCTGGCGGAATAGTGGTGCAGCAATAAGAAAGAACAAACTGCCAAAACCGATGTGGCTCAGTGGATAGAGCGTTGGCCTGCAGACTGAAAGGTCCCAGGTTCGATTCCGGTCAAGGGCACCTACATTGGTTGCGGGCACATCTCCAGTGGGGGGCGTGCAGGAGGCGGCTGATCGATGTCTCTCTCTCATCGATGTTTCTGGCTTTCTATCCCTCTCTCCTCCTCTCTGTGAAAAATCAATAAAATATATTAAAAAAAAAAAAAGAAAGAACAAACTGCTGACACCCAATCACTCGGGTGAATCCAGACGTTACACGGAGGGGAAGCGGAGACTGGAAACTAAAATCAATGACACGGTGTCTGTGACCCCATTTATGTGAAAGACCCACTGCCACAGCCGCCTGGGTGAGGAGGGAGCGTTTAACACAACGGCGCAGCAGGGGGGGCCTGTGGGCTTCTCGGGGTGCAGACTGGCGGCGGCTCCACGGAGCGGGAGGTGAGATCAATTCATAGAACTGAGCGCACACGGCCTCCCTTCCCCCAGACGTCCCACACGTGGTCATCCTCTGAGGCCCCAGTCTGTGGGTGAGCTTCCCTCTCTGAAGTCCCTGAGGCCTTCGGTGTGCGGGCGTTAGCTCCTTTCTCCCCAAATGCCCTCCCTGTCTCTCCTCACCGTGTTCAGTGAACCCTGGGGCTGAGTTTCGCTCGTTTCAAATGCATCCCCCAAACACATAACGAGACGTGAAAAGCCCCAAGGGGAGGTCTAAGTCATATCCAAGCTGCAGGGGGAGGGTTCGGAAGGGCAGGTGAATTTGAGAGGCGGACAGAGACAGGTTCGCCAGGAGCAGGTGCACGTCACCTCCCAGAAGTGCCGGTGAACTCCGTCCCGGCACCCCGGTGCCACCCTTACCTCTGAGGTGGGTCTACTGAGGTCCGCAGGATGGGAAGGAGGGTGGGAAGCCTGCACAGCTCCCGGCTCTGGAGGCCTCGCCTGGTCCTGGCCCACAGGGCTCTGCCCTTTATATGCTCGGCAGGGGGAGCGGCAGAAATGCCTCTTTGGGAATCATCGAGGTTCTCGTTCCCGGGACACGATGGCCTCTCACCGGGTGGAAAACAGCCCCAGGCCCTGCACTCTGCCCGCCCGCCCCGGGGGCAGGAGAGCCTAGAGCTGGCAGGCCCTGTGGGGACCATGACTTGGCTGGAAGCAGTGATTGTCCAGACGGGCTCGGGATTACCCGTGAGCACGGAGCTGCCGCCCCCGGCAAAGCCAGCCTGCACCCCGGAGGGGAAAAAGGAGCCTCGGATGGTGTGACAAGTCACACGTTGGAGTCACTTTACAGGGTGACTCAGCGAGGCCTGCTGGCCTTTGGAGCCAGCTAATCCCGCAGGGAGGGCGGTGCAGGATCTGGCCCTGGTGACCAGTCACCAAACCAAGGACTTTTCAACGCTTCTCTGTTCTTGGGTCACATCTGGAAGGGCCTTGGTCTGCGACAGCCAGGCTGGCATCCCTGCTGGGCCCACTCTTAGGTGTGGATGCTCAGACCTCGCCATGCCTGAGGCAGTGAACAGTGGAACCGATGGGATATTTTAAGAAGCCTTTCCCCTCTGACTGTGAATGTCTAATGCAGCAGCAGAGCCAGATTGAACAATTGAGGGTTGTTTTTTTTTAATCCATTAAAATTGTTTATTTAGTGATTTTAGAGAGAGAGGAAGTGGCAGGGGGTGGGGGGTGGGGTGGAGAGGGATTGGTTTTTGTTTCACTGATCTATTCCTTCATTGGTTATTTCTTGTATGTGCCCTGATGGGGGATCAAACCTGCAACCTTGGCGTTGGGAACGATGCTCTAATGAACTGAGCTACTCAGCCAGGACTCGAGGGCTTTTTCATGGGGGGAAGAGGAGTGGTTTGGGGGCCACTCCTGAGGCAGGGGGAGTGAGGGGGAGTGAGGAGAGAAACATCCATGTCAGAGCTAAACTTCCATCAGCTCCCGCACCTCCTGCACGCCTCCCACCTGGGATTGAGCCCACAATCCCTGGGAATGTGCCTTGGCCGAAAAATCAAACCAGCAACCTTTCGGTGCTCAAGATGATGCCCAACCAATCAAGTCACCGGGGCAGGGCTGGGTGCGGCTTTAATTCTGGGCAAACCTGTGCTCCTCCACCAGGACCCTAGAGTGTCAAGCAGGAAGCAGGGGAGCATCCTGCTTGTCCCCTCTTCCCCCAGGGATTCCCCTCCAGACCTGGCTCCTGATTTCCAGGCGCCTCCTGACCTCATGGAGAGGTCAAGTCCTGAGTCATGATTGTGACTGTGCAAAACTGAAGCATTAATAGGTTTTGTTGGACACCTTTTATTTTATTTACTTACTAGAGGCCCGGTGCATGAATTCATGCATGGGTGGGGGTCCCGCAGCTTGCAAGGGGGCACAGGCCAGGCAGAGGAACCCTACCAGTGCATGACTGGGGCAGGGAGGGACTGCAGGAGGGCACTCAGGCATGTTGCGCTCATCTTGCCCAATCCCAATCTGCTGGACCCCAGCAGCAAGCTAACCTACTAGTGGGAACGTCTAACCCTGATGGTCAGTGCACATCGTAGCAACTGGTGGAATGGTCTAACGAACACTTGGACACTTAGTATATTAGGCTTTTATTATGTGGGATTTTGATGCAAAGAGCTTTACTGTTTCATTTGGTCCAATGCATGGGAGTGGGCTTCAGGGTGGCTAAAAGAATGGTTAGTAGTTTTAGGGGGGAGGCTCAGGCAAAAGCCAGACACCAGGGGAAGGCAGAGGGGCCCCGCAAAGGCCTCTGGGATTCCAAGGTACTAGTCATGCTTGAGGGTGAGTCTTTCCAAGAGACACCCATCTCAGCCTGGAGGCCGGAGCCTGCGGATGTGAGTCAGGTGATGACCCATCTTCTTGATGAGCTTCACCTGCTCCTCCAGGAAGTGGCTCTCCAGGAAGTCACGGAGCTGAGGGTCTGCACCGTTAGCACCAGGGCCTGCAGCTCCAGGAGGACCTGATTCAGGTACCTCTCCAAGCCAGGGCGGTCTCCACAGTGTCCCGAGTTTTTCCCATTCGTCCTGGGGAGGCCCCAGCACGTCCTGGAAGACAATGCGGGGGCCTCTGTGCTTGTTTTGCAACTTGAAGAGACGCCCAGCACGCTGTGGCTTCTTCTGTGCCATCTCGTGGAAGAAGTGGCCACGCCCTCGAGAGCCACACCATCATGGTCAAAATCAAAGCCAGACAGAGGAGGTGTGGGGCCCACAGATACAGGCTGGTGGGCGGTTGGCCGCAGCCGCCACCTCGGTGGGGTAATTCTGACGAATTTGGGAGCTCGTGGGTGTTCGGCAATAAGGAGTTCATGTGGAAAAAGTCCCCAGGGGTTGGGTGGTCTCGGAGGTGGTTCTGAAGGTGTTATGCCCAGAGAATGTTGCCCAGAGTTTGGGTTCCCCAATAATCAACCACCAGGGAGCCTTTTTCCGATGCAAAAGCAAAGAGTCTTTATTCAAACCTGGGTTTGGCTCCCAGCCTCTTTCTGGGGCGCAGCAGCGAGACGGGAGAGTGAGCCCCAGGAGAAGAATAGGTTATATTGGATTGGTCATTTGGGTGGGCTTAGGGAAGTGACGTGGATTACAGAGATTGGTCACAGTTTTCTGTGATTAAGCCTTATTCGGACCCTCACTGTGTTCCTGGAGCTTCATTGGTCCATTCGGGCGGTGGTCGAGGAAGTTGGGACATGGCTGGCACACCTGTGGTCACTCCCAGAAAAGGGAGGGGGTTTAGGCAGGGGGCCCAGCCCTATAGGACAAGATGGAGGAGAGTTCGTTTCTGCTTTGTCCTTTCAAAGGGGGTGATGGAGGGGAGTGACCGGAGGCTGGAAGAAGAAGGGGTGCCCCTGGGTCTGTTCCGTTCAAACACGGTGGAAGCCGGAGACGGATCCGGGACCGCCCGGGTGTCACTGCCTGTCGGACACATTTCAGTGTGCAGAGCGCTCTCCATTCTGTCATCTAAGTTAGCGCGTTCTCCAGGAGGATAAGGCAAAGGGAGAAGAGGTTCGACCAATAGGACAGGAGATACAAGACAGAGCGGGAAGGCCTCGTCGATAAGGATGCTGCTGCTGCTGAGGAGGGACCCATGAAGCCTGTGGTATTCAGGCCCCTGAGGGCCCGGCAGCCGGGGCGGAGGCGGGACAGGACTTGACGGACAGAACGACTCTCCCCCCGGCCTGGTTCCCCAGCAGCTCAGATCTCTGTCCACTGCAGACCCCAACTCGGAGCTGCGAGCCGGGCCTTCCCGAAAAGCCGTCCTCGGCCAACCTGGCCAGAGGCCTCCGAGGCTGCTGGGACCTCCACGTGGCAGGAGCCTGGCCCCCGCGCGGTGCACGCACCCTCAGGGAATTAGAAGCCTGTTCCCCTGGCCATCTGTCTCCAAGGACCTTGTTTAAAACCACGCTTGCTCGGTAACGGACAAGATTGCGAAACGGGGGCCTGGGTGCGTACGTCCCTCCTGGCGGTCTGTAAGCCGGGGCTGCCTGGTGGGCCGCCCTGGGTCACACCAGCCTTTGCCCCGGAGTCTGCACTGTCATCGCCGAAGAAAAATGAGGACGGGGCAGAGACACGGAGCAGGGTATTTTGGGCCCTTCTCTTGGGGTCTTTCCAGAAGCTAAGATCGAGGCTGCTGAGCACAGTGAGGCCGGGCCAAGCACGACCTTACGTTTCAAGGGCAGCGCTCCGGCCAGGCCTCACAGGGCAGGAATCAGGCGGAGTGACAAGGTGACGGGGCTTGTTCTCCACGCTTCACCGGGACCTGTGAGCGAGGACATGTGTGCAGGTGGGACACGTGCTCCTCCTGTGACACCCCCTGCCCCCCGCCCCCCGTGGCCAGGAGCCAGAGTAACTGCTGAAACTCCACCCACCAGCCCAGCCCAGCCCAGGGAGACCTGCTGGCCACCGTCACGGGGCCCGTCTGATGTGGCGGGGACCTCGTGCCGGACTCAGTCCAGCAGGCCCCTGACCCTCCCTGGCCATCTGAAAGGAAATGAACTCCCCTCCATCTTGTCCTCTAGGGCTGGGCCCCCTGCCTAAACCCCCTCCCTTTTCTGGGAGGGGCCACAGGGGTGCCAGCCGTGTCCTAGCTTCCCCGACCACCACCCGAATGGACCAATGAAGCTCCAGGAACACAGCGAGGGTCCTCATGATGCTAAACCACAGAAAGACCCTAATTCAAGTGACCAGTCTCTGTCACCCTCGTCACCTCCCTGAGCCCCCTCCCAATTATCCTGCCCCATAGAACTCATTGTTCCCGCCCGGCTCGCTCTCTCACCTCGCTGCTGCGCCAGAAAGAGGCTGAGAGCCAAACCCGGGTTTGAATAAAGACTCTTTGCTTTTGCATCGGGAAAGGCTCTCTGGTGGTTAATTATTGGGGACCCCGAACTCTGGGCATAACACATCCTCACAAAGATCCTTCAGACAGGAGGGTTGACATCACCTCCCCATGCAGGGACGGGACAGTGAGGTCTAGAGAGCCCCCGGGTTTTCTCTGCCCTGAGCCCCTCAATTACTCAGCGGTTTGTCTGGTGAGGATTTCCATTCAGCCCGGCCGGCGTGGCTCAGTGGTTGAGTGTCGACCTATGAACCTGGAGATCACAGGTAGATTCCTGGTCAGGGCACTTGCCTGGGTTTTAGGCTCCATCCCCCAGTATGGAGTGTGCAGGAGGCAGCCAATCAGTGATTCTCTCTCATGAGTGTTTCTATCCCTCCCTCCCTTTTCCTTCCTCTCTGAAATCAATTAAAAAAAATTTTTTTTAAAGAAGGTCTCCATACAAGGCAGAGCCGACTGTACGTTCTAGAACAGTTTCCACCGTCTGGTCCCAGGGTCTGAATGTCTGCTTGGCATTATGCCTGGCTCTGTACCTGTGACGGCACGAATGGTATTCACGGCACTGGTCTCCTAAAGAGCACTTTTCGGTGCAGGGAAGCTCAGATGTGACGGTGACTTATCGAGGATCAGGCACCGCCAGGCACTCCCACCCCCTCTTCTCTCGCTGGTCCCAGGGGGCCAGGCTCCCGCGGGCCGCTGTGGGCGAAAGCAACCGCTCAGGCACCACCCGGTCACTCTGCTCAGACGCAACAGAGGCCCGGCCTGCCCCGCTCCCAGGCCCAGCTCAGGGTTGTGGGGGGTCTTCATCAATGAAGGGGGGGCCCTGTCAGTGGGTGCTAAGCAGATGTGCTGACAGCCTCCAGGAGTCCCTATAGAACTGGACTCAGCTGGGAAGGTTCGCTTACACAGACCTTCAACGTCCGGAAGAGTGTGCAGCTTGGGAGGGCTGCGTTGCTTAGGACAGCGGTGGGCAAACTCATTGGTCCACAGAGCCAAACACCAACAGCACAACGACTGGAATTTCTTTCGAGAGCCAAAAACCGACGTCTGTACACGGGCCACAGTTTCCATCGCCCTGTCCGTGTGCGCCCGCACGTGGTCTTTTGTGGAAGAGCCACACTCAAGGGGCAAAAGAGCCGCGTGTGGCTCGAGAGCCGCGGTTTGCCGACCCCTGTCCTAGGAGAAGAAAGCAGAGGCACCTTTCGCTTTCATCTCCCGTTGTGTTTACATCAGCAGATGGCGCTGCCAGGTCTGCAGGGAAGCTCTCACTCCGGAGGCGCCAGACTGTGGGGCCCCAGTGGTACAAGGCACCCATTCTTCCTTTCATCGTCTTCCCGGCGGGGGTGGGGGAGGGTCCCACGTGCTAATTGTCTTGTAACACAGAGCTGCCAATGAGGACAGCCTGCAGTCCTTCCCCTGCCACTCTCCCTCCCTTCCCGCATTCACCTCCCTCCCCCACCCCCAGCACCCAGACAGCAGCTCCAGGGTCCCCAGTGATTGGCACTCCGGTGCTGAGGGTCCTCACATTCCAGTGGGGGAAGCAGGTATGGAAAGAGATCAGTGATGGAGTGTTGCAGGATCTGAGACCTGTGGGGGCGTTCAGCCCTGCCCCCTCCCCCCAGGCTGGTAGGGTGAGGGTGGAGGTCAGTAGGAGGGAGAGTGCCGGTCACAAGGGACATGTGCTCTGTGGCTCCATCTATGTGAGGTGCCTGGATAGTCAGGTTCATGGACACAGGAAACAGAGTGGGGGTGGCTAGGGGCTGGAGGAGGGGAGGCGGGGAGAGACTGTTTATGGGTAGTTTCATTTGGGGAAGATGAAAAAGTTCTAGAGATGGTGGGCGGGGGGTGGTGGTTACCCAATGATGTCAGTGCACTTAATGCCAATGAGCTTTGTTATTTTATTTTTATTTAAAAATATTTTTATTGATTCCAGAGGGGGAGGAAGAGAAATAGAAACATCAATGTTGAGAATCATTGATTGGCTGCCTCCTGCAACCCGGGCCTGTGCCCTTGACTGGAATTGAACCCGATACTCTTCAGTCTGCAGGCCGACGCTCTATCCGTTGAGCCAAACCCGCTAGGGTGCCATTGAAATTTATATTTAAAAAATGGTTGAGCCCTAGCTGGTCTGGCTCAGTGGATAGAGCATCGGCCTGCAGATTGAAGGGTCCCAGGTTCAATCCCAGTCAAGGGCACATGCTTGGGTTAAAGACACATTAAAAGATCTTGCCTGGGAAGAATGAACCCAGCCACCAAATTTACCAGACCTTGCTCCTTCAGATAACCACTCGTTTTGATCAATGGCACACACACTTTCTGAGCAGCCCTTCAAAACGTACGAAGAAGTGGAAAATAGGGTCTCTGAATGGTTTGCCTCAAAACAAGAAAAGTTCTATTGGGACGGTACCCACAAACTACCTGAAAGATGGGGGACATGTGTAGCTTTGAATAAAGCACTTTTGATGTTTCTCTGGAAATTATCATGTTTTCTTTGGATTATAAAATCTTCATTATTAACCGGTTAATAGTTAATCCACATTAACTGGTTAATAATGAATCCACACTCTTAACCGGTCCGATAATTAATCCACATTATTAACTGTAATAATGCAGATTTTGTAATCAGAGAAAACGTAATTTCAAAAGAAACATCAGAAGTGCTTGAAAAGTAATGTCCATCGCTAGCTACACATTTCCCCCATCTTTCAGGTAATCTGTGGGTACCGTCCCAATAGAACTTTTCTTGTTTTGAGGCAGATCATTCAGAGACCCCATTTTCCACTTTTTCGTACGTGTTGAAGGGCTGCTCAGAAAGTGTGTGTGCTGTCGATCTGAACCAGTGGTCATCTGAAGGAGCAACCCAACAAAATAGCACACATATCAAATCGCAAATATATCAACATACGTGTAACTATCCATCTATTGAAAAAAAAATCGGCATTATTAACTGGTACACCTAGTAAGTAGTGGGGTTCAGGCAAATCTCCTTTATTGTGCTCCACAGATATTGTGTTTTTGTTGTTTTGTTTTTACAAATTGAAGGTAATACCCCTCATCTGCTAAGATGACAACTCACTGAAGGTTCGAATGGTGGCAAAATAATTTCCAGAAACAACATATTTTAAATTAAGGAAGGTACATTGTTTTAGACATAACTCTCTGTGCACTGGGAACCAACACATCCGTGTGACTCACTCTATGGCGATATTCGCGTCACGGCAGTGGCCTGGAACCACCTGCAGCATCGGGGTTTCCCTGGTCTGTGAGGAATGTCAGGGACCCTGATGGAAATCCCGTCACTGCTTCAAGGCAACTGACCAAGTGTCGGCTCCGGGGACGTTGGGGGGACCGTCCTGACAGGTCACGAGGTCGGCGTGGTGACGAACGCTGCACGCAGAGGCCGGCTAACAGGAGCTTTGCAACGAGAGGCAGGTGCCGGCCAGCATCAGAGCGGTGCCACCAGCGGTGGCGGCTGGCGGCGGTTCGGGGGCGCTGGAGGCCGCCAGGGGCTCATCCATCACGTGGCCATCTGGAGGGAGGACGCTCGGTCAGGAGAGGAAATCCCTGCGGCAACAGGTCCCGCTGCCCACACACGCGCAGGCCGACGCCAGCCTCACACCCTCAGGGCTCGGTGTGTGAGGACAGGGCGCTCCTGGGATCAACAGTACTGGCCACATGAGCCCGACTCCTGACAGATCTTTCCACAGAAGCTGCCATGGCCGGCGGTGAGCTCGCCCTTCCCTCGACCTGTGCTCTCCATCCCCCTCCCTCTCCTCTCACCGGTGACCTCTTCCCTCAGCGGCAGGGTCAGCAGGACGTGGCTAGCCTCAGCTGGCAAGGACACAGCATGTTTTGGGGTCCCACGTTGCAGGAAGAACATATGGTCCTCCCCCATCCGACCACTCAACTCACACTGAGCGAGTGTCTGTCCTGGGCCAGACATGCAGGGATGCAAAAGGGAAAGACAGAAACCCCACCTGGATCGGGGATGGTGGGAGGTGGGGAGTCCCATCTTGTCCTCATATGAAGCAACCGCTTTTGCCTACTTAGTGGACAGAATGTTTTCATTTCCTGACACCTGCAGGGGCAGAACTACGAGAGGCCCTGCACCTGGGTGGACCTAGACACCCGGTCAGGTCGGGTGGGGAGACCCCTCTCCTCATGTCCACCTTCTCGTCCTTGTTTCCCTCGAGTCCATGCAAAGCAACAAGGTGCGAGGGTCCTCGGACCAATCTCCAGGGCGTCCGTGCAAGGACCTCTGAGGACCCGTAAGTCCCTCAGGGACCAGCGTGGGGCCAAGCCCCTGGTATAACTGAAGGGCACAGTCGGAGTTGGGTGCCCCCGCCCTGCTGCTGGTTGGCTACTAACGGAGCAGTAGCCCCTAGAGATGGTCTGGGTCTCTCTGCCTGAAGGCAGGGAACTGCCAGAAAGCCCCTCGGTGTGCTCAGAGGCCAAACCTTCTCGTTTATTTCCCCCAATAGACAGTCATGCACTGGAAAAGGCCAGAAGCTTGGAACAGCTCTGCACCCGAAAGGCAGCCCGGCCAGCGGGACTGCGGGCAGAATGGCAAAGACACCAAGGTCCCTCCCCTCTCTCTGCAGTCCTCGGCGCTTTTCCCGGCAGAACTCGGGCTGCCGGGGGTCCTCAGCAGGCCACGAGGGACGACGCGGGACCCCTCTGGCTCGGCGACCACAAGCCACTCACCGCACCCCGGCAGGAAGGTCTGGGGGAAGCAGCGCAGCTGGCCCTGCCAGCACTTGCACATGGAGCACTTCCGGGGCAGCCAGGTGTCATGGGGCATGGATCCACAGTTCCTGAGGGGAGCGGAGGAGGAGAAGGCCTGTACATAGTTAAAGTCCTCGCTTCTGCCCCTCCCCGCCCCCCGCCCCCCGGAATTCCTGGCTTACTCTTTGCGCTTATTGTGCTCACAGTTCCGTCCGTAGAAGGAGGGGGGGCAGGCGCAGAAGGACCCCAGCATGCAGGTGCCCCCGTTCAGGCAGCAGGTTTTGTTGAGCTCCTTGCCTGAAAGAGGAGACGGGGGCTGAGAGGGTAGGGGGATGGGAGAGCCGAGGCCCTGTGAGCAGAGGTCAGTGCAGCCCCAGGGCTGTGGCCTCTGAAAGGGTGGGCAGGTGTCTAATCGTCACAAACCTCACGAAGGAGACTGGTCTTTAAGGTTCTCTTTGCTACCCATGCCTTGGAGCAGGTCACTCTTTTTTTAAAAAATATATATATATATATTTTTATTTTTTGTAATGTTTTTTTTAAAATATATTTTATTGCCGAAACCGGTTTTGCTCAGTGGTTAGAGCATCGGCTTGCAGACTGAAAGGTCCCGGGGTTCGATTCTGGTCAAGGGCATGTATCCTGGTTTCGGGCATATCCCCAGTAGGGGGTGTGCAGGAGGCGGCTAATCGATGTCTCTCTCTCATCGATGTTTCTGACTCTCTATTCCTCTCCCTTTCTCTCTGCAAAAAATCAATAAAATATATATAAAAATAAACAAATAAATAAAATATATTTTATTGATTTTTTTAGAGAAGGAAGGGAGAAGGATAGAGAATTAGAAACATCGATGAGAGAGAAATATCGATCAGCTGCCTTTTGCACGCCCCCTACTGGGGATGCGCCCACAACCAAGGTACATACCCTTGACTGTAATTGAACCTGGGACCTTTCAGTCCGCAGACCGACACTCTATCCACTGAGCCAAACCGGTTTCGGCTAAAAATATATATATATTTTTTATTGATTTGAGAGAGAGGAAGGAAGAGGGAGAGATAGAAACATCAGTGATTGAGAGAGAATCCTCAACCGGCTGCCTCCTGCAGGCCCCACACTGGGGATGGAGCTCACAACCTAGGCACGTGCCCCAATCGGGAATCCAATGCTCATAGGTCGTAAGTTCATTGGTCAATGCTTCACCCCTGAGCCCCCTGCTGGACAGCAGAGAAATCTTGTTCATGCAAAGGCCAGTGGTGGTTCCCCGAGTCCCCAGGGCGGAGTGGAATCGGGTGAAGGAAACCCCAGGGATGCAAAGTGTACGCACACACACAACGCACAACCTGTCCTTCCTCCATCGCGAAACCTGCCCAGGCATCAGCCCAGCTGCAGAAGCAGGTCCCACTCCCCCGGGTGAAAGAGCCCAAAAGACAGAAACAGGAGAAGGAGGGGGGGTGGAGGGATGGGTGAGGGTGGGGCGTGACACCCCCACAGGGCAGCTCCGAGGCAGGCGGCTCTTACTGTCCTGGATGCTCAGGGGCGGCACCAGCTGGGAAGGCCGATGGCGGATCGCAGGCTCCTCCTGGGACCGAAGGCCGCCGCCCTCTCTGGAGGCCGGCTCGCCCCGTGCCGGACGTCCACGGTGGCCCAACCCTAATGACAAAACCGACTGTGGGGTCTGTGCCTCGGGCCGCGTAGAACCGCTCGTGACCCCCAGAAGCACACGCCTCTTACCGGCCACGAACCCCAGTTCACACGCCATGGAAAGGGCCAGGATCAGGATCAGCCTAGGAGAGAAGCAGACACTGTCAGCAGGACAGAGCGAGGAAAGGTGTCCCTGTTCACACCTGGGCGTCCCCAGGACAGACCACAGACCATCAGGGGGGCCTCTCGCCCCCATCTCCGCCCCCCCTGCCCCTTTCCACTGAAAACACAGTCGCGGAACAGCGGAAAGAACGGGGTGAGAACGGGAGCCACCCAACAGCCACCTCTGTCCTACGGGTGCTCGTGCCTTCTCGGCTCTGCCCTCACAGGCACCTCGAGGTAAGTAGGTGTAGACCTTCGACCCCCTATTGCACATGTTTTCCTCCGTCAATGAGCCTTTATAGACGACCTTTCTTGTGTGACTGACCGAATCACGTTTTGCTGGCTATTGCATGTAAACCAGTCATGGGAGACGTTTTCAGGCTAGAAACCGTTCCCATGATTCTTTTTGTACCCCTGGTTTTGCAAATATAGAGTCTGCCCATGCCTTTCACCTTCTCAGGTGCAGATTTTTTATTTGGTTGAGACTTTGACCTTTTCTTTTTTTAATATATTTTATTGATTTGTTTACAGAGAGGAAGGGAGAGGGATAGAGAGCTAGAAACATCGATGAGAGAGACATCGATCAGCCGCCTCCTGCACACTCCCCACTGGGGATGTGCCCGCCACCAAGGTACATGCCCTTGACCAGAACCGAACCCGGGACCCTTCAGTCCGCAGGCCGACGCTCTATCCACTGAGCCACACCAGTTTCAGCAACTTTGACCTTTTCTTGCACATGAGCCGCAGGCAGCGCCCGACCCTGGCGGAGTCTTCAAGGCACAGCCTCTGCCCTGGCAGCTCGTGGGAGGTCCGAGCAAGTGAGGCCAGGCCGGGGCTCGGCCCTGTTTCCTAAGCTGGGTGGTGTGGTCAGCACCGGCCACAGGAGAGGGGGCTCCTACCTGGAGGGGGAGCTTTCCATCATCACGCCGCTCACTGCTCTGAACAGCCAGGGGGACGTTAGCGCGGCCTCAGCCCGGTCCCTGCCAGAGGAACACATCCGGTTACCGGTTACGCACCCAGAAATGGGGATTTAAAAATACAAATATCCCGGGTGAGAAACGCGAGTTCCCCGAGTCTCAGAAGCCGGAGCCAGGGGCCAGGAGGTCTGGGGAAACCGGGTGGAGGTGAGGGCTCAGCCTTCCCGGGGTTCTCCGGTCTCCCCTTGGCTGGCCGGGTAGGGACCCCCCACGGAGGGGATGAGAGGCGAAAAGCCACCTAAACAAAGAGCGAGGGGAAAAGGCGGATCCGGGAAATGGGTTAAGCAGGCCTGGCGTCTGTTAGTGGTGGGTTACAAACACCAGGTTTGCTCTTTTTTTGGGGGGGGGGGGGAAGGCCAATCAGTTACACCGGGCAGCTGGCGACTCGGTTGGAAGAGGGGGGAGGAAGGGCTTTAGTCAGGAATTTTCAGACCAGGCAGGGGCTCCCGGCGCTGGGTGTTTCGTTGCCAAGTTTTAATGGTTGAAATTTGCTTTCATCTGTTCTCCCGGGAAAGGTGCAGAGAGCCGGCGCCCTGCTCACTGGGGCGCAGTGGGGAGGGAGTCAGGGCTGTGTATGTGTCGGGGGGGGGGTCCCCGAGAGCCCAGGCAGCTTGCAAAAGAGCCAGAGTTCAGATCAGGAAGGGCCCGGGGCTGGGGGTGGGGGTCCTGACCACAGGGGACGGCGAGCTCTCCAGGACCCAGTGCCACGTGAGTGGATGGAGGGACTGACAGGCGCCCGGCGTGTGGCTGGCGGGGGAGCCAACCCAGGCTGTGCTGGGAATCGGGGTGACATTCTGTCCAGGAACTACCCGTTGGGGAGTGTATTCAGCAACAATAAACACGGGGCCCGGCGGCCCGCGTGGAGGTAGCGGGACACGTGAACTTGGGGTCAGGTCTGGTGTGGGAGGGGGGACCCCGGGTGTGAGACTGCGAGCCGGGCCGTGGAGCTGGAAGGGCGCTGTCCGCTCCCGCGCCCTCCTCTCGGGAGAGTTAAATGGAAATTGTTGTTAATTGGGGGACGGCGGGGGGTCGGGCGCGGGTGCAGCCCAGCCAATAGCCGTTTTCCCTGGACGGCCCGGGTAGGGGGCCGGGGACGTGGCCGGAGGCTGGAAGCCGGATGTGGGGAAGGACAGGCCCCCCACCCCCCGACTGCAGGGAGGCTCCAGGAAACAAAGCCCGAGCCTGGAGGAGCTCACAGTCCCGGTTGGGAGAAGCCTGGCCGTGACCGGGACACCCCACATCCCATCTGGGGGTTCCATGTCCTCTCTGAGGAGGCCGGGCAGCTGCAGCAGCTCCCTCTCCATGGGGCTGTGATGGGGCCTCCAGAACTTGAACTAGGACCCTGGCAAAGGCCGCCCCGAGTCAGGGGGAGGGGCTGACCCCGAGTCTGGCGCTGGGGGAGTTCAGCCCCAGCCCAGGCTGCCGGCCTCTCTCTCTGCCCCTCCAGGCCCCTCACCTGTGGCCGGGACTCGCTGAAAAGACCTGCGGTCCTCGGGGTGCCAGGGTGGGGGAGGCCGTGGTGGCAGATAGGCAGAGCTGCTCAGTTCGGAGAGCAGGAAGGGCTCTGGGTGTGAGTGGCCAGGTGCTTGCTATGGGGCCGTTCACTGAAGAGGTAGTTAATGCGTTTACTCTGTCCCTGTCCAGGGCTGGGTTCTGGGGACCCAGCGGTGAGACATGACCCCGCCAGGCAGTGAGGGAGAAGGGACAGTGGGAGTTGAGGTGACTGCCAAATCTCGCTGCTGCCTCTGAGGGGGGGAATCAGCCGGTAACTTCAGGATGGCTGCTGGGCACCTCTGCTCGGTCACCAGCCTCCAGCCAGTGCGTTCTGTGTGCCCGAGACCTCAGAACACCAGGCTTGGGGTGAGGAGACACCATGGAAGAGGGCTCCCCAGTCCCAGGCAGCCCGCCTCCTCCCACAGATACTCTGGGCCTGGGGGAGCTTTCGCTTCGCCCTCAGAGGGGTGCGTTAAAAGCTGGGCCGGGAGACACGGGATTGTAGGTAAAACCACCCAAGTAGGCATTTGGCTTCAAACCACCACCCACCCAAGAACAGTCAAACCAACCAGCATCATAGTCACAAGACAGACTTCCCGGGCCTAAGATTCAAGGAAGAAGACACACTTGGAGATGGGGTAGATGTTAGCTTGGCTGAGAACATATAGAATTAAACCCCAACTAAAGCCTTAACCCAAAGGACAGCCACTTCCTCAGTATGGCGAGGAGGGTTCCAGGTACCACTCCCTCCTGGGACGCATCGAGTCTTACCTGTCATTGTTCCCGGGGACCTTCAGACAGGCTGGGCCAGGGCGTCCCTCCAGCACAGGATGGCGGGGCCTCTGACCCACCCCGCCCCCCCTCAGCACCCAACACCTCGTGATGAAACCTCGCCCATTCATTAACAAGTTAATGGCTTTCTGTTCTCACCAATGAATTTAAACAGCAACTGGAAACCTCGTCTGCATTCGCCGCACGTCTGGGTGCTGGGGTTTGGGAGAAGGGACGTGGGCTCTCGCAAATTTGCCGTCTCAGTGGGGAGGACAAGTCCCTGGGACGCTACGATGTCCTAGAAACGGGGTAGGAGGAAGGAAAGGGCTTGGGAGAGGACGACATGGGTGCTAGGTGGGGAGAGCGTGCTGTGTGAATTCCTCGACAGACACAGCATAAAGTATCCCATCAGTGAGTGGACAGTTGGCGTGTTTCTGCATTCCGCAGTGAACATGCACCCTGGTGAGAGGTTGAGGGGAAGGACATGGGCTGGTAAATAAATCTCCAGCCCTGGACTCGCTTGGTGAAAAGGCGAACCTGTCCGAGTTAGTTTTCCTCCCTTTCTTCCCTCTCCCCACACCCCGCGTGTCCTTAACCAGCTGGCTGCACGCCTCTTAATTTTCCCCAATTTGTAAGTGAAAAACAGCATCTCGTCGTTGTTTGCATGTGCCTCGTTCCCTGTATTTTATGGGATGCTGGTACTGCTTGCTGACCCTCGGACAACGTGGATTGGAACGGTGCGGGTCCGCTTATAGGTGGGTTTCTCCTAAATTCCGTATTTTCTCCTCCTTATAGTTTTCTTGTAACGTTTTTCTTTGCTCTAGCTTATTTTATTGTGAGAATAGAGTATTATAATAGATAGCACATACAAAATTGGGTCAGGCTTCTGGTCAGTAGTCAGCCATTCATAGTTAAGTTTTGTTTTTTTTAATATGTCTTTTTTTTTTTTTTTTTTTTACAGAGAGGAAGGGAGAGGATAAGAGAGAAACATCGATCAGCTGCCTCCTGCACACCTCCTACTGGGGATGTGCTGGCAACCAAGGTACATGCCCTTGACCGGAATTGAACCTGGGACCCCTGAGTCCACAGGCCGACGCTCTATTCACTGAGCCACACCGGTTAGGGCAGTAGTTAAGTTTTTGGGGGCAGTCACAGATTACATGTGGCTTTCCCACTGCTCTGGGGGTCAGTGCCCCTCACCCCTGTGTTGTTCAAGGGTCCGCTGCTCTTCGTTGTCTGTGACTCGGCAGGAAGCTCTCAGAGGAACTTGAACTGGCTTGTTTTGTGGAGACTCAGCCAGGCCATCAGCTCTGGGAAGCCCTTCCCGCCCTGAGCCAGGAAACCCCACCAAGAGGACAGAGAAGCGACTCCAAGAAGCCGAAGCAATGCCACTGCAGGAGCTCACCGCGGAAGGAAGGCCAGCTCATCGTGAGGCCCCCACTGGATGCCAGGGAGGGCAGGAAAGTCTGGCTTAGCGATGTTTTAGACACGGCTCCGGCTTAGCATTCTTTCCCACCGGAATTTCTCTCCTTCCAGCCAAATCCAACAACTACTGACTCCCCAGCTCCTCGGTGCCGCGCCCCGAGAGGAGACAGAGTTCTCCCTCCTCCCCCTGCCACCCAGATAAGACAAGCCCAGTTAATCTACGCCAAGTGCCCTGTTAATGTTATCAAAAAGCTGCTAATTGGGCGAGGGCAGGCACTTCCTGGTTCTGAGGCCCGGGGGACCCCAGCAGACGGATGGGTGGGTGGGCAGACAGACTTCCAGGAGGCGGGGTTTCCCCTGGGTCCCGCCAGACCTGGAGGATCTAATTCAAAGAGCCTCCTAGGTGGACCGGGCCTGTGTTTACATCCAGCCATTCCCTGAAGCTCTTTCCGGGTGTGAAGTGGATTGAATGCCAGTGGGGGAGGGTGGGGGCTGCTGAATCAGAATGGAAGGAAAGCGCTCCAGGGAGAAGGCAGCTTCCGCAGGCCCAGCGTCCCGGGCATCGGGAGGAGAGCCCGCCCTGCAGACAGCCCAGCCCGGCGGCACCCCTGAGCCCGGGCAGTGCGAGCTCATAAATGAGGACGACTGCGTTTGTGAGGCTTCACAGCGACAGGCAGTGGAAACTCACCCCTGAAAACATCCGTATACAATAACGAGGGATTCAGCGAATAGATTATTCCCAAGTGCGTGCCGTGGAGCCACGACTCAGGGCAGGATGAAGAGTATTCTTAAAACCCCAGAAACCTCCTTCAGGCCTCCTCACAACCACCAGCCCCTCCCTCTTCCCTCAAGCCAGCTCCTTTTCTGATTTCTGATCCCATTGGGTTTGTTTTCCGGTGGTTTTGGAACTTTAATTTTTGCTCAAATGTATGCCGATGAGAGTCATCTGTGATGTTTGTGGACGTTTGCTCATAGTTATTGCTGCAGAGTATTCCACTGCAGTGGGCCTATACAAAGGTTCATCGCCACTTAGTTAATTTTTAATTATAGTTGATGTACAATATTGGATTAGCTTTAGGCATATACAACATAGGGATCCAACATTTATGTACTTAACCAAGTTATCACAGTCAGTCTGTTAGCTATCTGTCCCCTCACATAGTTATATTGTCGACTCCACGCTCTGTTCAGCCTCATTTGCTGAGAAAAATCATTTTCTGTGATACCATTTTCATCCAGTGGCATTCGGTAACGTTCACAATGCTGTGCAACCACTACCTCTCAACTAATCCCCAAACATTGAAATCACCCCCGAATAAAACCCCGGGCACATGAAGCAGCTGCTCCTTGGTGGTTGGGCGGAGGGTTTCCAGATAAAATATAGGACCCCTGGTTATAATCACATTTCAGGTAAGCAACCATTTTTATTGTTTTGGTATAAGTATGACACACACCATTTGAGAGACACAAAAATTACTTGTTGCTTATCTCTGAAGAAGACCTAAACTCACATACGGGTCAGGGCGTTAAAACGGGGGGAAACAACGTGCTAGAAGGAAAATAAAACAACAACAACAACATGGAAGCATAAAATCTAGACCGTCCACACCGGTTGCGTTGAACATGAAAAAAAAAAAATCTCCTGTTCCCGGGTGGCCTGGCTCTCAGCCTGTTTTTGGGGGCGCCTGCTTTCTGGGGCACTGAGACTGACCCTTTTTCCCTTTTTCTCTCGTTTCCCTCTTGGGGCCTGTTTTTTGTTTTGTTTTTTTTAAAATGTATTTTATTGCCGAGACCGGTTTGGCTCAGTGGATAGAACGTCGGCCTGCGGAGTGCAGGGTCCCGGGTTCGATTCCGGTCGGGGGCATGTACCTTGCTGGCGGGCACATCTCCAGTGTGGGGGGCGGCTGATGGATGTCTCTCTCTCATCGATGTTTCTGACTTCCTATCCCTCTCCCTTCCTCTCTGTGAAGAGTCAATAAAATATATTTTAAAAAATATATATATATATATTTATTTTTTTATTGACTTTTTGCAGAGGAGAAGGGAGAGGGACAGAAACATCTACCAGCCGCCTCCTGCGCGCCCCGCACTGGGGATGCGCCCCTGACCTGGATGGACCCTGGGACCTTGCAGTCTGCAGGCCGACGCTCTGCCCACTGGGCCACACGGGCCGCGGCTCGGGCCCGTTATGTGGGCGCCCGGGAGGACGTTCAGGTCACCCCGCCCCCCCGGGCTGCGCTGGGCCCGGTGCCCGGCCCTCGGCGGCCGCGGCTGAGTCACCGGCGGCTCAGGTTCAAGTTCAAGTTCAAGTTCAGGTTCGGGCCGGTCACGCGCTCGCTCAGCGCAGACACAGCCCCGCGGCGGCGGCGGCTCCAGCGAGGGGCGCGGGCTCGGGCTGCGGCGTCCGGTAGGTGGCCGTGTGGGGGGCTGGGGGGCTGGGGGGCTGGGGGGCGGCTGCTCCGAACCCCGAGGCCGCACCTGCCGGGAGGACGGGGCAGCGCCAAGCTCTTTGTTTACATCCCCGCTGGGCCTGGGGGGGCGGGGCGAACCCCCAAAGACACCGAGGGGGTGGGGCGAACCCCCCAAAGACACAGGGGGGCGGGGTGAACCCCCCAAAGACACAGGGGGGCGGGACGAACCCCCCCAAAGACACAGGGGGGCGGGGCGAACCCCCCAAAGACACAGGGGGGCGGGGTGAACCCCCCAAAGACACAGGGGGGCGGGGTGAACCCCCCCAAAGACACAGGGGGGCGAGGTGAACCCCCTAAAGACACAGGGGGGCGAGGTGAACTCCCCAAAGACACAGGGGGGCGGGACGAACCTCCCAAAGACACAGGGGGGCGGGACGAACCCCCCAAAGACACAGGGGGCCGGGGGATTGAGCAGTGACCTGCCTGTAGGGCCGGGACTGGCACTGAATGGGGCGGGGAGCAGGGGGCGGAGGGGAGAGAGGAGGCCGGCAGCTGCCTGGCGGGTCCCCCATCCTGCTCCAGCTTAGGGGTACCCCCAGCACCCCGCCCTGAGCCCAAAGCCCAGCTCAGACTCCCTGGTCCCAGGTGCGGTCCCGGCAGAGACAGCAGCTCCCTCTGTGGCTCCAGTGCCCAAAGGATGGTGGGCACCTGCCGGGAAGAGTCCCCCCCGGCCTGGCAGGGGAGAGGGCACAGCAGGCGCCCCGGCCCGAGTGGCTCAGCGGCTGAGGGGCCTCCGGGCGTGGGAGGGTCCCCGCTTCAGGTGCATCACCCGGACTGTGCCCCAGCAGCCCCAGCCGCTCAGTGGTTGGCAGCGACCTCTGACCCTGGAGGTTAGGGTTGGATTCCCGGTCAGAGCGCATGCCCGGGTTTGGGCTCCATCCCCAATGTGGGTGTGCAGGGGGCAGCCTGTGGTGTCTCTCTCCCTCCTCCCCTCTCTGCCTCTCCCTCTCCCTTCCTCTCTCTCTAACAATCAATAAAAACATATATTTTTAAAGTGATGGAACTACCAGAGGCCAAACCCTTCCCATACCTGGGGGTGCTCTCCCAGCTCTGCCAGCCACGGGGTGCAGACAAGCCCTCAGATGCTCATTTGCACTTCGTTGGCAAGAATGTCCACTTGATTTCTTTTTTTAAAATAACGGACACTTTCTGAGCTTCACTAGGAGTTGGGTACTGTCTTAAGCACCTGACACGATGATACGTGACCCTGTCACCGATCCTAGGAGCTCAGCGTCGCTGTTCCACCCCGTACCCGGGTCCGGATGAGAACCCCGAGGTTCAGAGACCTGAAGTGACCGTCTCGGGGACCAGTAACTGGGAGGCCGGACTCAGGCCTGGCCGCCCGCTCAGCTGCCCTCTTAATCCCACCTGCGGCCACGTGCCCATCCCCATGGCTAGCTTCACAGAGGACAGTACGAGTAAGGGGTGCCCCAGGGAAATCCTGGTCCTGTGACAGAACCTGTGGTTTTATTTAATTTATTTATTTATTTTTAAAATATATTTTATTGATTTTTTTTACAGAGAGGAAGGAAGAGGGATAGAGAGTTAGAAACATCGATGAGAGAGAGACATCGATCAGCTGCCTCCTGCACGCCCCCCACTGGGGATGTGCCTGCAACCAGGATACATGCCCTTGACCGGAATCGAACCTGGGACCCCTCAGTCTGCAGGCCGACGCTCTATCCACTGAGCCACACCGGTTTCAGCAGAACATGTGGTGTTCATTCATAGCTTGGTTGATGTATTGTGACTGTACTGACCTCACTTCCATATGAACCCCGACATGCCCCACCCCCACTTCCATCAGAAAACTCCCTCCGGGGTCCAGGCAGTGGCCTCTCGTGAGGACAGAATGGAATTTGTGCCCCTGAAGCCCCTTGTCTGCCCTCTGGTCCCCGCTGTACCTGGTGACCCCAGAAATTCCCTCCGGTCACTGTCCTTCCCTCGGGCAGATACCCGGAAAAGCCTGCCCAAGGGGAAGGGGTGCCCTGGGGACACCGAGGGTCAGGTGGGGAGGAGGGGCCTCTCCCCGCACGCTGGCTCAGCGGACCTCCTGACACCAGCTTTGCTCCCCTCTCCCGTCCTCCCCCTGACCCTCTCCTGACCTCAAAGAGGGGGCACCGGGAAGGGCTCAGCGCCTGGACTGTGGACTTTGGTCTCCTCCCAGACTCCCCAGGTCCTTCCCACTCAGGTTCTCTCAGCTGCTAACTCTGTCCCCCCATCCCCTTCCCCAATCTAGTTTATCATTTTTAAAAATAGATTTTTTTAAATTGAGTTTTATGGAGAGGAAAGGAGAGGGAGAGAGAGGGAGGCCCATGGAGAGAGAGACAATGATGTGAGAGAGTGAACAGCTGCCTCCTACACACCCCCTACCGGGGATGGAGCCCGAAACCTGGGCCTGTGCCCTGACCGGGAACCAGACCAGTGCCCTGGACGACGCCCAGCCAGCTGGGCCACCCGGCCAGGCAGTTTGTCATTTGACAAGAAAGGAGAGGCCAAGGTGACCAGCCGCCCCTGCAGCCTGGAGTCCTGGCGGGCAGACGGTGGAGCGGAGAGTGTGCTCCTGCCAGGGCAGCTGGTGCTCAGCCAGGCCTGCTGGCTGGGGGCACGGGGGTGCTGTAAAGTGACGCGGACATACCTGGGGTGGGGGGAGGCGTGGGAAGGTATTTCCCCTTCACGGTTCCTGCAGGACCACCCCATCCCCTCCCCTACACACACGTGTGGGCGCCTCTCTGCTGGTGCTACAGCAGCTCCGCCTCTGGCGTTGGGCCCACCTGCTGCTGTTAACATGCCTCCCTCTCACATCTGTCCTTGGGCACGGCATTCGTCTCTCTGCCTTTAGCGAGTGCCCATCAGTGCCAGGAATGCAGGGTTCCCAGGAATAAAGAGGCTCCCTGCACAGGGTTCAGTGCACAGGTGTGTAGGTGGGAGGGCTGACGTGAGGGGCCCGGCTCTGAGCCCATCTGGGGGCTCCCAGATGGCTGGTCCAGGCAGGGGGAGCTGTGGACAGTCTGAGGGTGGGGAGCTGGGGGGCAAGCATGAGGAGAGCTGGGGGGTGAGTGGGAGGGGCTGGCCCGAGCCTCACACATCACACCGGGGGCTTATTGGGCGCGGCGAGCAGCTGGGTCTCCCTCTGGTTCCAAAGGGAAGTCTCTGGAGGACTTGGGCACCGTGGCAGCACGCTCCGGCTGTCAGACGTGTGACGGACGGACTGGAGGGGGCTGAGTGTGCAGCCGTGTGTGTGTGTGTGTGTGTGTGTGTGTGTGTTGTGATTAACTCATCAAACTTACCCTTGAGTATGTTGCAACCTATCGGGAAGATTAGCTGCTCCTAAATGCAGTAGACTATGGGAGCTTGGAGCTTGAGGAATTCCCGGGGACTTTGGGAACCCACAATTCCATTGAGACGAGTGTGGTGTTGTAGAGGAGGTGACCCTAGGGTGAGTGTTGCACTTGGATGGTCACACAGGGGGACCTGATGAACATGAGCACAGCCCTCGCCGGTGTGGCTCAGTGGATAGAGCGTCGGCCTGCGGACTGAAGGATCCTGGGTTCGATGCTGGTCCAGGGCGCATGCCCGGGTTGCAGGCTCAATCCCTAGTAGGGGGCGTGCAGGAGGCAGCCAATCAAAGAGTCTCTCTCATCATTGACGTTTCTATCTCTCCCTCTCCATTCCTCTCTGAAATCAATAATATATATATATAATATATATATACATATATATATATTATATATATATATTTTTTTTTTAAAAGAACGTGAGCTCAGCAGAACATCCTTGAACGAACAAGGCATTTCATCGTCACTTAAGACAACTGATTCATGTTTCTATTCAACGCTCCTGGTAAGACCACTTCCTGCTGTGTGGGGATGAGGCTGACGTACCTGTATATGTTTTTCAAACAGGTGACTTCACGCTCCCAACATGGGACATAAGGTGGTCACGTTCGACATCTCTGTCATCAGAGGCTTGTGGGAAACGCGCGTCAAGAAGCACAAAGCGCGGCAGAAGAAGGAGGCGGAGAGGCTAGAGAGAAGCGCCTTGGAGAAGTAGGTGTCTGTGCTTGCGCGTGGCTCCTCCCGCCCGAGGGCCCGGCCCACGGGTGGGGGCTGTGTTTGGAGGGGGCGTCTTTCTCCCGGGCCGTCAGGGACACCCGCTTGCTGAACTTGGAACCTGCACGCTGCTGCTCAGCGGGCACATTCGATTTCTGTAAAGTAGCACCCACAGCCGTAGGCACCCACACGACCCCAGGCGCCAGGCGAGGCCCCGGGGAAGGCAGCGATGATGCGATCAAGCCCCTCTGCGGCCAGATCTGGGTCAGGGGCCGCCCGATCCCCACCCCCAGGGGAGCCGGTGCTGGCTGCTCTGGGTCAGCATGTCCGCCTCCCCCAGGAGCTGGGTGCCCGGCAAGGCTCCTTGTGTCCATGCTAAGGTCACTCGATGGTAGGGGTGTGGTTTGTAGGCTGGTGGCTCTTAGGCAGACGCACGTCAATGAAAACGAAGCACAGTGGTACCTTGAGATACAAGAGCCCTAACATACGAGATTTTTGAGATATGAGCCGTCGAGCGAGCGATTTTTGCTTTGAAATACGAGCAACAGTTTAGATACAAGTAATCGCGCGGATCGGCCGGCTGCGCACGACCCACCAGTTTACCACGACTCGAGCGTCTCATAGTTTCCCACGCTTCAAGGTTACGGAACGAATTAAACTCGTATCTCGAGGTACCACTGTACTATCATTAGCCAGCTGTGCAGGTAACTTCGGGAGAAATGGTAGCCGGGAATTTTATCGAACTCCTCTAACTTCTTAAAGCTGAAGTTGCTAGTAATTCACAACCCGGGGGCCGGACGTGTTCTCGATGCCCCCACCCCTTCCGGCCGGGGGAGGGCTGCACGGGGCGCTTGGCGGGCAGGGAGGGCACTGCCAGTGACGGGCCTCCTCCCGCCCGCGTTCAGGATAAAGGAGGAGTGGAACCTCGTGGCCGAGTGCCGCCGGAGAGGCATCCCCCAGGCCGTGTACGGCAGGAACGGCTTCGTGGACACCAGCGTGCGGCTGCTGGACAAGCTCGAGAGGAGCTCCCTTCGGCCGCAGGGCTCGCCCTCCGGGGGCAGGGGCCCGGGCGGCAACAAGTTCGTGTTCGAGCTTTCCGGAGAGCACTGGACGGTGAGTCGGGGGGTTGCCGTCTGCGGCCGTGGGCGGCTCCGTGCCCTGCTGAGGTCCTCATGGCCTTGGCAGGCGAGCGCTCTCCCTCCAGAGGGCCTGCTCTGGCCCTGGCCGGCTTGGCTTGGTGCATGGAGCATCGGTCTATGGATGGAAGGGTCTCGGGTTTCATTCCAGTCAAGGGCACACGCCTGGGTTGCAGGCCCGATCCCCAGTGGGTGGGGGCGTGCAGGAGGGCTGTGGACCAATGATTCTCTCTCATCATTGATGTTTCTACCTCTCTCTCCCTCTCCCTTCCTCTCTGAAATCAGTAAAAATATGTTTTAAAAGAAGGAAATCGAGAGGATCTGCTCTGAAGCAGGTTCTCGAGGCCCCTCCTCCACCGAGGCCCGGGAGGTGGCTCCCGTGGACACTGGCCGGGAGTCCTCTGTCCTCTGTCCGTCTTCCCTCCTGTAGACTCTGAAAACCATGTAGAGATGCGACCCAGCAAACAGTACATGCGGACTAGTTATTCTGAAAAGCAACTACAGAGGAAGGGAAATGCAGGCCCGGTCGAGCCGTCGGGTGCATGGACAAGCTGTGATTTTAGGCGTGAAACTGGCCCGTGTGGACAGGAAGGCGTGTGTGGCCGTGAGCCTGCTTGTCCGTGCTGAGCAGGCAGCTGACTGGAGTCGTGTCACCAGCTCACGGCAGCTCCGCGTGGGGCTTCTGTCTTCCTGGGAGATGGGTGACCCCCGTGGTGTGTCTGTCCGCTCTCTGAAAAGCCAGGAACCGGCCGTCGCCGCCAGCTCTCTCCGCCTGTCCTCTGGCATCTGGCTTTTAAAGGAAGCACACGCGCTCCCGGGCTTTGTGCCCGCTCGGCCGCAGGGCGGGACTGGTGCCAGCCGCTGTCCCCTCCCCTCTTCCAGGAGCTGCCAGAGTCCTTGAAGGAGCAGACGCACCTGAAGGAATGGCACATCAGCCACACCCTGATCGGAACCGTTCCTGCCTACATCAAGCTCTTCCAGGCGATGCGAATTCTGGACCTGCCGAAAAACCAGCTCTCCCACCTTCCGGCCGAAATTGGTACGTCTGTCGGCAGAGCCTGGGCCTCTGGCAGCCGGGCAGCCGGGCAGCCGGCGGCAGGCCAAGCTGTGCTCTGTGTGCCCAGAGCTGCCTGGTCACAGTGTCCCCTTCGGGTGGTGACGCTGCGGTCCGGGCTGTGTGGCTCGGCACACACAACAGACCTTGGCCGGGTGCTCAGAATCCAGAAGGCTCACGAGTGAGCCGTGCTGTGGTGAGGAGCTCTTCATCCTCTGTCGGTCGTGGTGGTGATGGTCGTTGTATTTTCCCTCTTTTTCTGGCGACAGGCTGTCTGAAGAACCTGAGGGAACTCAACGTGAGTTTCAACCATCTGACGAGCATTCCTGCGGAGCTGGGAGAGTGTGAGAACCTCGAGAAGCTGGATTGTTCCGGAAACCTGGAGTTAACGGAGCTCCCCTTCGAAGTAAGGCAGTCACCGTGTCTGCACCGCGATGTAGTTTTGTTTGGTGTGTGATGTGGAATGGTCTGTAAGGAGGGGAAGAAGCTTTGAACAGTGAAACCCATCCCGATTAGGCCACGTTTCCCTGACATTTCAATCGCCATCTGCCGGCTGTTATGAGGCCTTTGACGTGTTCTTACACGAGGCCGGGACCTGGTTTTCTGTTCAGCAATGCTATCAAAGGAAAACGAGGCAAAAAAAAAAAAATCCTGTTTTCATGCAAGATATTTGTAATGAATGCCTATTTAATATATGCTGCCTATTGTCTGTGATACAGACCTGATTTATTTATCCACGATGGTGATATACATTAGAAACAGCTGGAAATACAGTGGTACCTCGAAATGCGAGTGCCCTAAAATACGAGATTTTTGAGATACGAGCTGTCGAGCGAGCGATTTTTGCTTTGAAATATGAGCAACATTTGAGATAGGAGTCATCGCGCGGATCGGCCGGCTGCACACAACCCACCCATTTACCTCGACTCGAGCGCCTCATAGTTTCCCACGCCTCAAGGTTACGGAACGAATTAAACTCGTATCTCGAGGTACCACTGTAAATAAAGGGGGTATAATTTTAAAAATGTATATACTGAACACAACTTGCAGGTAACTCCAGTAGTCCTACAGAGAGGATTTAGGACGTCTTATTAATTGAAAAATACGTGTTAGTGTCCTTTGGTCTGTATTCATTGGAGAAATGACTTCAAATCATTTCCCGATAAAATGGAGCAGATGGAAACGGGTGGTTTTAATTGCCAAATAAAACTCAGCAGGCCTCTTGTGTTGAGGAGATAAGGGTCCCAGAGGCCTGCAGCTGATGACCAGGCTAAAAATGGCATTGCTGGCCAGGTTCGGAACAGGCCTGGCTGCCAGCCACAGACCTGGGAGGGGTGTTAATCTCCTTTCCTGAAAACTTCTGGGTAGAAGGAGGTGGCTGCTTCTCTCCACATCCCTCTCGCCCAGCAAATGCCCGGCAGTGGTCCGGGAGTGGGGGTAGAGGGGGAACCCTGCCCCGGTCATGCCCTCAGCCCTCCCCAGTTCAGAAAACGGCTCTGTCCTCTCACGTGTTCAGATGACCAGAAGCCAAGTCACCTCTGACCTGTCTGGCCTCCATGCCATCAGTCAGTCCTCTCAGGCACCTGAGTCCAAGTCCCAGCTGTCTGTCGTCCGGTCTGGGTCCCGGCCTCCTGGCCTGGTCTCTCTGTTCCTTTACTTCCCCCCCCCCTTTATGGAGAGGTAATGGACCACCAGAAAATTCAGGCGTAAGTGTACATTCCACCGACTGGCCTGGCAGAGGAGACGCCCTGATCAGGGAGGTGGTTACACATGGCACTCCAGATGTGCCGATCCCTGGGATTTCCCCAGATGTGGGGATCTCGACTGCATGTTTTGTGGTGGGGGTGGGGGGACTATGTGTGCACTCTCCCCTGAAGATAAATAAATAGGCAATAAATAAACATGTCGTCAACTTGGTTTTAAGACATTCCGTCACCCCCTGAGAATTCCCTTTTGCCCGTTCACTACATAAAACTGCATCGCTTACCTGTGAAGCCACCCGCTGCTCACGGGCACCCCGGCGTGTTGCACGGTGTCACCACACGCACCGTTCTGCCCTCGTCGGCATAGGTTCACAGCGATGCCTTCAGGAAGAGACATCGGTGGAAACGTTATTCGTCGCACTTAATTCTCTCTCTTCCGGAAGTACTTAGAATGTTTTGTGGTTCCTTTCCAGTTAAGTAACTTGAAGCAAGTTACGTTCGTAGACATCTCAGCAAACAAGTTTTCCAGCATCCCCATCTGTGTCCTGCGGATGTCCAGTTTGCAGTGGCTGGATATCAGCAACAACAACCTGAATGACCTGCCGCAAGATATAGACAGGTAGCTACTTGCCTTCTGAAGGTGAGGTGTGTGAACTAGTTACGTCTTAAACACCGTAACATTTTAAACTTGCACAGCACACGCATGGTCTTTGAAATCAATGCATTCCCCAGAGTTCATTGTTTCTAGGAAATGAGTTTGGTTCTTTATATATAAGAAGACAGTTTCTAGTCTACCTCATACATGTCCATGTATATATGCAGGGGTGGGCAAAAGCGGGTTGACCGTTGTGAGTCTGCAAAATGCAATTACCTCTTATATTACTTAATAATTATTGTGTCGTTTTTTCATATGAGCAACTGTAAACCTACTTTTGCCCACCTGTATATGTTCATTCAAACAAATGTTTCTTGTTTCGGTGAACTTTAATTGACTTCGGTTCCCAATAGAACGGCATCATTCACTTTTCTTGACTCCACGGAAGTAGAACAGTAAAATTATTACATATGGCATAGAAGTATATCACTCTATGTTTAGAATATCAGTGAGGGTGTTTTTTATTAATCTCACGTATTGATTTATCATACATGATCTTTCAAACAAAATTGGGATGCTTATTAAGGTTTTCAAGTTATATCCTTGTAGCTATTTCATGTTTAAAAATAATGGTTATACCGAATTATATATCATTCATTCATTCATTCTGCCAATGTTATTAGTCACCTAGAGGGCAGGTAGGGTTTAAAGTTGTGAATGAAGCAAAATCTCTGGCTTCTGAAATCTGCCACCGTCTTTAGAAAGTAGCATCAGTCCACAGAAGTGGCCTCGTCTGAAGGCCCTCTCCAGTTTCCATGTTCTGCTCCCGTGACATCGGCTGTGTCTCGAAGCTTTCTCGGTCTGTGAGGGTCCAGGGAAACTGCTTTGGTTTGAGAGAGGAGGGAACTTTGTGACATACTTCTGGGGTCTGTCAGGATTATGCGAATGGATGAAAGGAAACACTCAAGAGGGAGTCGCGGAGCCAGAATAAAACGGAAACCAGAGTGAAAGGTATTGGGGCCTCCTCGGCTCATTTTCTTTCCTGCACAGGTTTCTTCCTGTTGTAAAGCTAGGAAACACGACGAGGGATGGAGAACTGTGCTCTCCAAATCCGCAAAAGGAAACATTGGCCGAAATTTGTTTATTTTCATAACTTCTTTTTTTTTTTAAAGATACTGTACTTTTAAAAAATATATATTTTATTGATTTTTCACAGAGAGGAAGTGAGAGGGATAGAAAGTCAGAAACATCGATGAGAGAGAGACATCGATCAGCCCCCTCCTGCACAACCCACACTGGGGATGTGCCCACAAGCAAGGCACATGCCCCCGACCGGAATCAAACCTGGGACCTTTCAGTCTGCAGGCCGACGCTCTATCCACTGAGCCAAACTGGTCTCTGCTATTTTCATAACTTCTTGCCCGTGCCCTGTTCACCCTTGGAATGAGGCAGACACTGGGAGGAATATATGGATTAAAAAAAAAAAAAGTTTTGTGATTCCAGTGTGCCTTCAACACTGTTTGGTATTAGTGTCGGGTGTACACTATCGCAGGTAGACTTCCATATTGGGAGGATACGCTGATTTTTAGGCCCCCATACTGCATACTGTGCCACATGTGTATGCTGCCGCTGTATCTGCGTCTTCCATCGGCAACGAAGTCAGTAAAAAAAAAAAAAACAACACAATTTGTTTAGTTTCTAAAGTTAGTTTTTTCTCCTAAGGGTCACATATAACAAATAAACTGATTCGTGATTTCCTCCTGGGGCTGACTGGTAGCTCGCCCGCGCGTTCCTTGCTAGGAAGCGGAGTCCTTGTGCTGATCCCTTTCCGTCTCCGTAGGCTGGAGGAGCTGCAGACGTTCCTTCTGTACAAGAACAAGCTGACCTACCTCCCCAACGCCCTGCTCCACCTGAAGAAGCTCACCTTGTTAGCCGTCAGTGGGGACCATTTGGTGGAATTCCCCACAGCCCTGGCTGACTCATCCACACCTTTAAAGTGAGTAGTCCACGGCCAGCTGGCGTGGCTCAGCGGGTGAGCATCGACCTATGAACCAAGAGGTCAAGGTTCCATTCATTCCCAGTCCGGGCACATGCTGGGGTGGCAGGCTTGATCTCCAGGAGGGGGCGTGCAAGAGGCAGTGCTCCCCGCATGGTGCCAATGACAGGAAATTCAGAAACAAATTCCATCCTGAAGCCCAGGCAGCAGAAACCTAAGACATCTTTGTCAAATAGGACCAACACCGTTATGTCTTTTATTTTGTTTTGTTTTTTAAATATATTTTTATTAATTTCAGAAAGAAATGGGGAGAGAAAAAGAGAAACATCAATGATGAGAATCATTGATCAGCTGCCTCTTGCCTGCCCCCTACTGGGTATCGAGCCAGTAACCTGGGCATGTGCCCTTGACCAGAATCAAACGCGGGACCCTTCAGTCCCCGGGAGGCCGCTCTATTCACTGAGCCAAACCGGCTAAGGTCCTGGTATGTTTTGTATGGGAACATTTACCTAAATACCACTATCTCTTAGTTACCGTCCCTTTAAAGATATCAAAATGCCCAACCTCTCCCCCTCCCCCCAAAATAAAACTGGGGAAAAAACCCCACAAATATTTATGCATTTATTCACTCCTTAAATACTCATTTCTTTCTTTTGTGTATGTGTTAATTCTCACCTGAGGGTATTTTTTCTTTTTAAAATTTATCATTGTTGTTGAAAATATTACAGATGCCCCCTTTTTCCCCCCCATTGACACCCTCCACTCCACTCCCGACCCCTCCCCTCCCCAGGTCTTCCCCACACTGTTGTTGTCTGTCCATGGGTTATGCATATATTTGCATGTCAGTTCATTGATTAATCTTCCCCCACCCCTTCTGCTTCCGTGTCTCTGGATCTTTTTTATTGGTCAGTTTATTTTGTAGAAATACTTCTTGCACGGGGATTTTATCTGATTTCTTTTTAGGTAAGCCTGGTTTAAGAGTGGATGTCCTTCCCTCTGGCAACCACCACCTGCTCTGTGTGTTCCTAAGTCTCAGTTTTATATCCCAGGAGAAGATCTGACTTGGGTGGTGGGCTCACAGTGCAATATACAAATTTTTTAACATAGAAATCCATACATGAAATCTGTCTGTTCATGTTGACCAATGTCATCCCCATCAATTTAAAAAAAAAAAAGAGTTGTTGTCACTAACCGGGAGTAATGCCACGCACCGTAAGGCATCACACAGTTGTAAGGGTCTGACTGGGAGCAGCGTCACTGTCCACCTTTGGGCTTCTGCCCATTGCCCCCTGTCTGTGGCTGAGTAGCTCTCATCTCCCATCAGGCCTCTGGACAGTCTCTGCCTGAATACTAATTCCGTAACCCTGATGGGTTGTTCCACAGTGGAATCCACTGGTGGTGATAATTTTTAAAAAATATATGTTATTGATTTTTCACAGAGAGGAAGAGAGAGGGATAGAGAGTCAGAAACATCGATCAGCTGCCTCCTGCATGCCCTCTACTGGGGACGTGCCCGCAACCAAGGTACATGCCCTTGACCAGAATCGAACCTGGGACCATCTATCCACTGAGCCAAACCGGTCTCGGCATAGTGTTGATAATTTTATGGTCAACTCTGACTTTCAGGAATACATGAGAACTTGGGGTTTAGGACCACAAGAGTTGACTTCCCGTGGGAGGGATTTTGCAGTTCAGAATGCACAAGGGAAAATGTGATATTGTCCACATTTTCTTGAATAGGTTTGTCAACCTTATGGACAATCCCATTGATAACATTCA
This sequence comes from Lasiurus cinereus, assembly GCA_011751065.1. NCBI lineage: Eukaryota > Metazoa > Chordata > Mammalia > Chiroptera > Vespertilionidae > Lasiurus > Lasiurus cinereus. Next base: position 10,358 of record JAAGEH010000070.1, on the reverse strand, counting down.
GCGTCAAGATGGTGAAGAAATTATGGAAAGTGAACAAGATCGGCAGCACTTTGATAAAGAATTTATGAGAGCCTATATTGAAGATCTTAAAGAAAGAGGTAGGTGACCCATATTCAAAATATTTTAAATGAATATGCAAAATTCCATTCATTCATGCAATACTTATATACATGACTTATTGGTAAAAGTAAAACTGACACAAAGTTAGTTGGTTAGGGGCAGTTTACTTTCTAAATTACCTTTCCATTTACCAAAAACAAAAGATACCTTTCCTTAAAAATACTTGATTTACCTCGTGCACTTGAATGCTTGATACACCATCAACTATTTTACAGAGAAACATATACTTAAAACATGAGGGCTGCACTGCTAATTGTATACGAGTTTTTAAGTAAATGACATTGACAATAGTATCCTACTTAAAGGGATAATAAGATTCTATTTCAAAACCCATTTAATGTCAACATTAGAAAAAGTCATCTCTTATATCAATCAGGGCATACCCATGTCAAAATCACAAAGTGGAAAGCGCAAGATGGCAGATGAGTAACTCACCCCATTTAGGCGGAGTTCACAAAGGAGGGTCGGGGTGCAGAAAAGTACGACTTCCAAAGTGCCCCCCCCAAGCAGCACGAACAGAAAAGAGGCATTAGTCCTGTTCTTCTGGCCATGCACTCACACGCCATAGTGAAACAGGATGGCTGAGCACGTATTTTCCTTCTGTTACAGAATCTGTTCCCAGCTATACCACCAAAGTGTCTTTTAGCCTTCAGCTCTGAGGCCATCCGTCAGAAGACCTCAGGACCTCCCTGTCGGTGTGGCTGCGAAACTTCGTGCTGTGGGCCACGTCACCTAGGAGGAAGGGCTTGAGCTTCAGCAGCAGTAAGCCAGAAGACCACGGTCACAACCTCAGGAAAATGACGTTGAAAGTCCAAGTGTCTGCACACTTCTTCTCTCTGTGGACTGGGGAACTGATCGGCGGGTTTATAGATGGATATTTAAAGGTTCATTTGCACATACTTGTTGCCAAATAAAGCACATTTTCTAGTTTAGAAATGCATTATTTAAAAAAACGATTGTAACTTGGACCCAATTCTGAAGTTGGGTTGTTTTCAGGCAGCAAGGGATAGAGGGGCAGTGAAAGAGCATTTCTATTGGATGAGTCTGGATCAGAGCTTATTTTATTTTGTGATGTTGAAGGAGTTTTAATGCATTATTTCTTTTACTGAGAATAACTGTCCTTGGGTTTATACAAATGGCTATTCCTGTGTGTTTTATTTTATTTTATTTTTTAAAAATATATTTTACAGAGAGGAAGGGACAGGGATAGAGAGAGTCAGAAACATTGATGAGAGAGAGATATCGATCAGCTGCCTCCTGCACGCCTCCCATGGGGATGTGCCCCCCACCAAGGTACATGCTCTTGACCGGAATCGAACCTGGGACCTTTCAGTCCACAGGCTGATGCTCTATCCACTGAGCCAAACCGGTGTTGGCTCCTGTGTGCAGCAGCACCTGCCTTGAAGGTTCCAAACAAGCCTGAGCCCCCGGGGGTTGACTGGAATCTTTACGCTCAGTCTTTAGACGTCCTTCCTTAAAGGACACAGTGTCTTCTCAAGGATGCTCGCGCTGCTGATAGGATCAAATGGTTAATTTTAGTTCGAGCTGCTGTTACAATAAACGCCTGGGGAGGGAGGCAAATGGGGGTGTTGGGTTTCTCCAGCCCAGCAGCCCCTTAGCCCTGTCTTTCCCAGCCATCACACGTCAGAGTCGTCATTCACCCGCCGGGTGTGCTGGTTAGTCCCAGCAGGCGGTGTCCCAGGTGAGGAGCAGGAACACACGGGACACAGCGGGAGCCTCAAACACAAAAGTCACTGCACAGTACGTCCCTGGGGCCGCTGGCGACTTCCCAGTTGGAGAGAAGTGTTTCTCAGCTACAGCGGCTGCCCGCCGAGTGCCAGCAGCGTGTGAGAGTCACGTGGGGCCTCGGTGATCCCTGGGAGCCAGCGGGCAGGACTTGGAAGAGACATCAGGCGGTTCCTGTTCGAGCTGCACTCTGCCCACTTCACATCGAGGATCCACAGCCCACGGCACGCAGGGAGGAGCTACCACCACCCCCTCCTCCTCCTGAAGGAGAGCCTGCAGTACCTGAAGCCCCACCGGCCGAGGACGCATCTCCTGCTCCTCTGCCACTGGTGTGGGCAAGTTCATCCGCTGGATCTTTGGTTGTGGGATCCCGTGTCAGGCAAGCCATGTTATGCAAGACAACAAGGTAATAGGATGCGTGAGCCACTCCCTTTGTAAAAAAAATTAAATAAAAAGGTACTTTTGCACCAAAGCCATTGGAGGCCCAGGAGTTGCTGGAGCGAACCCTGGGGCCTGCAATCTCCCCACATACTCACCCCCCTCTTCTCCAGCCTCCTGAGGGTTGTCCAGGTTATGCTATCGTTATTACGCTTCTCAAGAATTATAAATATTTAAAACTGCAATATGCAAATAGACCGAACGATAGAACAACCGGTCGCTATGATGTGTGCTGACCACCAGGGGGCTCACGTGGAACATGGCGGGTGTCGGCTGTGGCAGGACGGTGGAGCAGGTGAGCAGGGGTGCCAGTTGGTGTTATGAGGCCAGCCTCTGGTGGTTACTAGACATCCTTTGCTCCCGTGCACTGCGGTCCCACCTGGCCCTGTTCCCACCCTCTGCTGGCACCTGGCGCCAGCTCTTATCGCTTGGTGCCACCAGCGGGTGCAAGCTGCGGTTGCCAGCCCTGACCACCCCTCAGGGCCTCTCCACCTCCCCCTGCTCCTGAGGGGCGATCGGGGCCAGCAGCTGCCTCTCACACCTGCCGCCGGTGATGGGCCTGCTCATGCCCACTGCTGGCACTGGCCCCAATCACTCCATGCCCTCAGCGGGTGCGAGCGGGGATAGCATCTTCAGTGCATGGCAGCAGCAGTGGTGGGAGCAGGGCTGCCCGCAGAGAGGAGACCACAGTGGGAGGGGCTGGGCGGGGGGGCTGGAGGATGGGCTGAGACCTGCCCCTATGCCTACCGCAGCCTCACAGTCCACAGTTCCTTTCAAGGTGCACGAATTTGTGCACTGGGCCCCTGGTGTGAGTATGTTTTCCATTGAAAAAATAAGCCTATTCCTGAAAGTAAGTGGCGATGGGGGAAAGGGGGGGCTTTCCATTATCCTCCTAGAAAGCAAAGGTCCTCTGGATATATAGAAATGCAAGGAAAATCAGGAGAAAAAGAATTTCATTACAGGGCTAAAAATAATTATAGTTTTGTTATTGTTGTTCTCATGGCAATACATTTGCATAAATCCAATAAGAATCTGATTTCTTCATAACAGGACATAAGCCCGTTTCCAAGTAGTGGTTTTATTAACCAAAACTTTACTGAACGTCATGTCTGAGAGATAGACATGCCAGGGCTCTGGGTGTCACCAGAACGCGCTAAGGAATGAAGACTGACGTGGAAGCTGACCCGCCCCTTGGACAAACAGCCTGGCGCCTTGCCTGGTCACATGGCCCCATCTTTCCAGGTAAGGGACGAAGGCTGCTTTCCTGAAAGATAAGACTCTCGAGACACCCGTGGGGACCTAACCTTGAGGGATTTACTCCAATCCTGTGGGTGTTGCAGGCATAGCCTGATGGCAACTGTGTGGCTTGGCTTCTAATGAGATTCCAGCAAATCATATATAATTTTTAAATATTTCTATTGATTTCAGAGAGGAAGAGAGAGATAGAAACACCAATGATGAGAGAGAATCATTGATCGGCTGCCCTCTGCATGCCCCTCACTGGGGATCAAGCCCGAAACCCAGGCACGTGCCCTTGACTGGAATCGAACCTGGGACCTTTCAGTCCGCAGGCCGACGCTCTATCCACGAAGCCAAACCAGCCAGGGCAGATACAATTTTTAAATAGCCTATATGATCAACTGTTATTCTTGTTATGTTCATGCAAACAATCAGGCCAAATTGTAATTGGACTTAATAGAGTAAATAAGGTAGTCCTAATTTGACTCTTTAATAAAAATGAGGGTGATTTTAGGGGAAAAAATTGTGTTTCAATAGGAAAGTATGAGAACTGAAATGTAGTTTCCTCCCACCAGACCATTTGCCATCATTCTTGCTGTTCTAACGTTTACCCAATAATACTAAATTTTATGACACAACTTGTCTCCAACAGGATCCAAGCCCCACTGCCACCTAGGGAATACCACCTTCAGGCACCAGTGACACCTCCTTCTGTGCCCAGGCCTCATTATCCCTCTGACAGACAGCAAGGATGTCTTGGCTCTGAAGTAAATCTTCAACCCTCATAAGTAGGAATCAGTTTTAGAAGAGATCCGATGTCCCCTTTCCCTGAAAATATTCTCAGCCAAGAACCTTGGGAGGGGCGGGTTGTGGTAAGCAGATAGATAGACATACGCAGAGCAAGGACAATGGGCCGACCGGGGGGAGAAATAGATCCTGAGACATACTCCTCACCACTCCAAGCAATAGAGGAGCCTGTGTAGAGCTGACCTTTAACCCTAATTAGAAAGAATTTACAGTTCTCATGTAATAGGAGGTATAGAGATAAAAGAAAAAGAAAGTGAAGCAGACAAACTGAAAGGGACTGGATAAGTTGCAGAGGGTCTGGGTAAGTTACAGAGGGTTTGTAAAGAAGTAGAGTTGAGGAAAGTAAAAATGGTGAAAAGGGATATAAAGAAAGGGATATAACAGGAAGAAAGGATATTGGAGTAGGAATACTTAATAGAAGGCATAAGGAAAAGAGATGCATTTTGAAAAAAAAGAAAGTGAGTTAATGTAAGAATATCTGTAAAGATCAGAAGGACTGTGAAGAGAAATCTTAAGAGGAAATTACAGATATGCCGAGTAATAAATCTAATTAGATAAATGAATCTAAAGTAAACCAAAACAGAATTTGTTTGGTTCCTTTCCAGTCTGTTGAAAGGGAAAGCTTTTTTACAAAGAGATTCATGACTATAGTACAAGTTTGATAGGAATCAACCAATCTACCTAATCAGAGGGAGTAATGACAGGGGGGACTTGTAATCTAACTAGAGGCCTGGTGCATGAAAATTCATGCACTGGAGTGGGGGAGGGGTTCCCTCAGCGGGGGGTATGAGGGAGGAGTACAGGACTTGGTTGGGAAATTTGGAAGGAGGAAATTCCAAGAGGTTGGGAGCTGGCTGAAAGGGACGGCCCCTGTCTTGACTTTTCCAAACAAGCCTGGGTGTTTGCCGGAATCTTCATGCTTAGTCCTCAGACGTCCTTGCTTAAAGGACACAGCAGGTGCTTGTGTGTCTTCTCAAGGATGCTCACCCTGCTGACAGCACCTGATAGTTTCTTTCAGTTCAGGCTGCTGTCATAACAAAAGCCGGAGGAGACAGGCAGACGGGCTGTTTGGGTCCTCTCGCCAGGCAGCCCCTTAGCCCTCTCTTTCAGAGCAATGTGTGCCGGAGTAATCGTCCGTCCGGCCGTCCATCATGCGTGCTCTCGGGAGAGGTTAGGCGTGGTCTGGGCTCTGAAGGGGGAAGGAAGGAAGGGGTGGGAGGCCAGTGCGCGCTTTGGGGGCGGGCACCACGTGCTGTGCGGGCGGTGCTGGTGGAGGTGGGGCGGCGAGGCTGGTCCTGGGACGTCCTGCATGGATGGCCACCTTGCTCTGGCACCCAGTTGAGAGCGGGGAGCAGAGGCAATGCCTTAGGGACCTCCTCCCCACCTTCCTTCTCCCTTCGGGGGAGGCTCTGGGGTCTGCTCCCCGCCCCACCCCGCCCGCAGTAGGTCCTGGGCCCCCTGAGCTCGGAGTCCACTCTGTGGCGAGGTCAGGGTGGGGTCATGGGGCCTGGCACGGCAAACAGCCCAGGTCCTCCGCCTCCGCAGCCCTGCAGCTCCCGGTCCCCTCCTTCTCCTGCCCGAGACCCCACCGCAGGGGGGGCTGTGAGGCCTCCTTCCGCTTCTGGTCTCCCTGCGGCCAGGCCAGAGCACAACTTCCCTGGAGAGCCGAGGTACCATTTAAAACACAAACAACCACTGTTTTTATTGATTTTTAGAGAGAGACGAAGGGAGAAGGAGAGAAACATCAACCATCAGCTGCCTCCTGCGCGCACCTCACCGGGGACGGAATCTGAACCCTGGCCCTGTGCCCTGACCCCGCCCCATGGTTTCCTAGAGTCCATGGGCACCTGATGGCCTGTGCAGAGCTGGTCTTTGGCCACCCGGGACAGCGATCCACCCAGCGAGCCACACCGGCCACGATGGTTGTGTGGACGCCCATCCGCTTCCCGATTTACCCAGTCTGAAGGGGTCCCATCAGCGGCCTCATCCGTCACAGGCCTTGATGCGTCTGATGGCTTAGACGTCGCACCGTGTCTTGGAGGTTCATGTAGAGAGTTTAACCATCACCACCACCACCACCACCGCGACAAAGGCTAGGATGAGAATGACTGCACAGCAGAAAACTCCGAAACGGAAGCACACGCCCCTCTGGGTGCTGGGGTGATCCTCCCTGGGGGGAGAGACGGTGATGACACTCTCTTGCCGGTGGCTGGTGTTTGCTCTGGGCCTCTGAGCCCGCGGGGCCTCGGGAAGCCCGGGGCTGTGCACCCCTCCTTTCTTCACGCCGGGGTGCCCTGTCCCTGCATCCACCATGGCACTACTCCTTGAGAGAGAGGGTTTATAGGTGGGGACCGCAAAGGCAGGTGTGCTGAGCGTGGGAAGTGGAGGGGCCGTGGGTGATGGTTCGGCTGCATCCGACTCACACTGAGCACAGAAGCCCCAGAGACAGGCCTCACAATTGTCAGCGTCGTGTGGCCCTTTAAGAGAGACGTCCTTGATGGTGGGGATCTCCTCCATGGACTTAAATCCTTCCCCGTAGCATTTCTTCAGAATTCGGAACACCAGGTTGTTCAGGATCCTGGAGACGTTCTCCTCCGTGAACTCTGGCGCCTCAAAGGGAGGCTCCGCGCACTTCCGACATCTCTGGGCGAAGATCCTCATCCTCACCAGGCCCTCGGACTCCCGCTTACTCCAGTGCATGTGGCAAAGGACTTGAACTTGGGCAGAGGCCCAGCTGCGAGAGCACCAGGAGCACGTGAACCTGCGGAGGCAGAAAACGGGACGCTCAGCTCGATCGCGCACGGGGGCCGGGGCCAGAGGGAAGCGGAGGGACCGATGTCACAGACCCGGTGGGTTGGGTGCTGGCTCAGTGGGGGATGGCCTGACCAAGCCCACGGTTGCTGTCTCCATGGTGCGCCCACAAGCTCGTGACTCACCAGTGTGTGTCATTACGATGCGGGTCATGTGCTCTCAGAGCCGAAAGGATGTCGGGCACTTTCTAAGTCCCATGGGATCAGGATTAGGGCGGGAGGGTGCGGCCTCCGTGGCAGGCTCAGTGCCCCCACGCCAGAGGCCCACGGCGCTCTCTGGCTCCTCCAGGCCTGTGAGGACACCTGGAGGAGGGCGTTCACCGGAGCAGCGGGGACCCTGGTCTGGCACTTCAGCCTCCAGAACGGTGAGCGACACGTTTCTGCTGTTTACAAGCCGCCCAGTCTGTTTGGGTTGGTGTGGTGGCTGTTTTTTGTTTTTTTTTAATATATTTTATTGATATTTTTTACAGAGAGGAAGGGAGAGGGATAGAGTTAGAAAAATCAATGAGAGAGAAACATTGATCAGTTGCCTCCTGCACACCTTCTACTGGGATGTGCCCGCAACCAAGGTACATGCCCTTGACTGGAATCGAACTTGGGACCCTTCGGTCCACAGGCTGATGCTCTATCCACTGAGCCAAACCGGTTTCGGCTGTGGTGGCTGTGTTTTAATAGCAGCCCCCAAGGACTGAGATCCTGAGTCACAGACCCCGGGATGGGGAGGGACCCTTAGCAGTCCAGTGTCCGAGGGAAAGCATTGCTTTGCTCTCAGTGGCCCAAGGCCTCCCCCCGCCCCCGCCTCGCCCCCGCAATCTGCCGTAATTACAAGGAGGGCACCGTGTCCGCTCTCTATGGCCCCAAGCCGTTGCTCAAAGTAGCCTGAAACCCTTCAGATCCCTCGGGCCCCTGGCCTCAGAGAGGGTCTCAGAGGAGGACCCTTCCTCTCAGCAGGGAGGAGGGCAGTTTTCTGACCTAAGGGAGCTGTGCAAACACATGTCCGCACGGACGGAGAGAGAGAAGAAGGCAGGGAAGCACATGGCAGCACCCAGGGTTAGGAATTACGGGTGAGCAGAGGGCTGAGCACATGAGGTGCTCACCAAACCACCCACGCACTCGCCCTCATGTCCCAGCCCGGCTGGGCCGTTAAACTGGGGCAAGGAGACCAGTTGGCTGATGGGGTGTGGGCTGAAGGGATGGACGCTGCCTCCAGATCTGGGGCTGAAGCCCTTGACTTTCCAGCTCTTTCCTTCTGTGCCCCGGTGAGCTTGGGGCCATGCGTTAGGTTATCTGTTACCACAGACAAGCCTGGCCTTGCTGGGAGCTCCTCGTCTGGACGGTGAATCAGAGGGTTCTGGGAGGGAGTCCATCAAGGTGTCCCTTTTGTATCTTTTTTAAAAATTTTATTTCTGTTGTTAATCCTCTCTAGAGGATATTTTACCAGAGATTTTTAGAAAGAATGGAAGGGGAAGGAGCAAGAGAGAAACATCCGTGTGAGAGAGAGACATATCTGTGGGTTGCCTCCCTCACGTGTGCCCCAACCAGGGATGGGGCTCAAGCCTGCAAGGGAGGTACATGCCCTTGACTGGAATCAAGCCTGGGAGCCTTCAGTCCGCACAGGGTGATGCTCTATCCACTGAGCCAAAGCGGCCAGGGCTTCCTTCTATATCTGACGTAGCCGCAGCTCACGGGTGAAGGGGAGGATGAAATGCAGGGAAAGGTCCAGGAGCCCTGACCACTGTGAGCGCGGTGACCTGCTGGGGCAAAGGGCCGGGACCCTGCTCTTCCGAGCTACAGTCCCTGCCCATTCCCGTCGCTGCGGTCGTGTGGGTGCGCCAGCTCAGAGTTTAAAACAAACAAAAAGGCGCTGAGACTTTGCTCCGCTGCTCCTGGTGCCAGCTCCCGACCTGGGAGAGCTGCAGGTTACAGAGAGGAGAGCTCAGTTCCCCTTCCCAGACCTCCCAGGAAGGGGGCACTGGCCGCCACACGCTCCTTCCCCGGCCCAGGGACCATCCTCCGTGCAGGTGGGCCCCATCCTGGGGCCCTGATCTCCCACCTGGAAACCAGAGGCTTAGTCTCAGCTCACAGGGGTGAGGGTGAGGATGAAATGCAGGGAAGGGTCCTGTTTTCACCAAAGGTCCCAGCAGCTCAGAGAGGAGAGGCCATGCTGAGGGGGTATCCTCAGTGCCCAGGTCCCCTCTCTGGTGGTGGGTCCCCGAACTCGCCCCACCCGCCTTTGCATTTGCAGCAAGCCTTGCTCATTCGGCTCTCCTGGGCCTCGCTGCTCTTGCCTCCCCTTCAAAACCTGATTTCTGCAAATCTGGGCATCACCCCGCCCCAGTGCCCGCTGCCCTGCTACTAGGTGGGGCTCACTGCAGTAAGAAAACCCTCTCTAATGAGGCCACCGTGTCTCGAGTGATGGGCTCCTTCCTTTCTATCATCTTCAGTTGACGGGTACAAGCAGGAATGGCATCAGAAAGGTAGCCAGCATACAGAGTTAAGGAAGAAGGAAGAAGATTCTGGAACACATCCCACCCGCTTCCCCGCTCACCTGGCAAAGACCTGCTGCTGGTATTGGGCCCAGCCTGGTTGCAGGGAGTTGGGAGTGAGGCTGTTGTCCAGTACCAGGGTCCAGTGGTGCCAGGGCCTCACCTCCTGCATCAGCTCCTGGAACACTCTCTGCCACACCTCCACACCCTGGCCCGGAGCTGCTGGCATGGTGAGCTGGGGGCACCAGTTTCTCCTGGGCTCAGACAGGCCTCTAGCTGAACGTGTGGTTCCTTCCCCCTGTAGAGAGCACGGCTCACATCTGCTCCCCTTTCTGGCTCTGCACTGGGCCTGCGGACCCGGTCTTTGCCCCAAGGACAAAGGTCAGTTGAGTCAGGCTCCACAGGGACTTTCCAAAGACGTGGAGTGCCTGGTGTCATTCCCCAAAAGCCCACCCAGGGGCTCTCGGGGGCCCGCGCCAGGAGGGTGGATCTCGGTCTGGCTCTGCTGCTGCCTCCCCTCAGCCTTTCTTGGAGGCCCTCCACCCGCTCCCACCTCCATGCATGGAGCTGACAAAGGGCCGTGCGGGGAGAGACCCCAGGCTGTAAGCAGGGCCTCCTGGGTCTGGGGTCTGATCAGCTGTGGGACCATGGACAGGTCACTCAGGCGTTGGCAGGAGGAAAGGACGCCTCTGCTGGGGGAGGGGGCCAGAGA
>JAAGEH010001601.1:0-10470 GCA_011751065.1 Lasiurus cinereus | reverse complement strand
GTTTTAGTTTTTGCCCATTGAGTATGATGTTAGCTGTGGGTTTATCATATATGGCTTTTACGATGTTGAGGTATGCTCCTTATATTCCCACTTTGCTGAGAGTTTATTATCAAGAAAGTGTTGGATTTTGTCAAATGCTTTTACTGCATCAATTGATATGACTCTGTGATTTTTATCTCTCAATTTGTTTATGTAATGTATCCCGTTTATTGATTTGTGGATATTGTACCATCCCTGCATTCCTGGCATGAATCCTGCTTGGTCATGGTGTATGATCTTACTGATGTACTGCTGGATCCGATTTGCTAGAATTTTGTTGAGGATTTTGGCATCTATGTTCATGAGAGATATTGGCCTATAATTCTCTTTCATTGTGTTGTCTTTATCTGGTTTTGGTATTAGGGTGATGCTGGCTTCAAAGAAGGTGTTTGGAAGTGTTCCTTCTTCTTGAATGTTTTAGAATAGTCTGAGGAAGATAGATTTTAATTCTTCCTTGAATGTTTGGTAAAACTCTCCTGTGTAGCCATCTTGTCCTGGGCTTTTATTTGCTGGAAGCTTTTTGATGACTCCTTCAATTTCTTCCATAGTTATTGGACTATTGAGATGTTTAGATTCCTCCTCATTGAGTTTTGGGAGGTTATATTTTTCTAGGAAAATGTCCATTTCTTGGAGGTTGTCCAGTTTGTTGTAATAGAGTTGTTCATAGTATTTTTTTTAACAATCCTTTGTATTTCCACAGGGTCTGTTGTTATTTCTCCTCTTTCATTTTTGATTTGTTTATTTGGGTCTTCTCTCTTTGCTCTTGGTGAGCTGGCTAGAGGTCCATCAATCTTATTTATCCTTTCAAAGAACCAGCTCTTGGTTTTGTTCATCTTTTTAATGGTTTCTTTGGTCTCCAAGTTGTTTATCTCTGCTCTGATCTTCACTATTTCCTTCCTTCTGCTTACACAGGGCTTCTCTCTCCTTCTAGCTCTTTGAGTTGTAGGGTTAGGTAATTTATTACCATTGTTTCCTGTTTTTTAGCAGTAGGCTTGTAGGGCTATGAACTTCCCTCTCAAGACTGCTTTCACTGTGTTCCATAAATTTTGTATTGTTGTGTTGTCATTGTCATTTGTTGCTATGTTGTTTTTTATTTCTTCCTTGATCTCTCTGGTTACCCAGTCATTGTTTAATAGCATGCTGTTTAGTCTCCATGCATTTGATTTCTTTCTATTGTTTTTATTATAGTTGATTTCCAGTTTTATGCCACTGTGGTCTGAGAAAATGCTTGATATGATTTCTATCTTCTTGAATTTGAAGAGACTTTACTTATGACCCAACATATGATCTATCTTTGAAAATGACCCATGTGCACTGGAGAAGAATGTATATTCTGTGGCTTTGGGGTGAAATGTTCTGAAGATGTCAATTAATTCCATCTGGTCTAGTGTGTCATTTAGGATTGATGTTTCTTTGCTGATTTTTTGTTTAGAGGATTTGTCCAATGGTGACAGTGGGGTATTAAAGTCTCCTACTATGATTGCATTGCTGTCAATCACTCCCTTAATATCCTCCAAGAGTTTCTTTATGTATTTAAGTGCTCCTATATTGGGCGCATATATGTTTACCAGAGTTATTTCTTCTTGTTGGATTGTTCCCTTTAGTATTATGAAGTGGCCTTCTTTTTCTCTTGTTATGTCCTTCACTTTCAGAGCTAATTTGTCAGATATAAATATTGCAACCCCAGCTTTTTTTTCATTTCCATTTGCCTGAAATGCCATCTTCCATCCCTTCACCCTCAATCTGTGTGCATCTCTTTTCCTGAGGTGGGTTTCTTGCATACAGCAGATATATGGATCATGTTTTCTTATCCAATCGGTTACCCTACGTCTTTTGATTGGAGCATTTAATCCATTTACATTTAAAGTTATTATTGATAAGTACTTATCTGTTGCCATTTTTAGTCCTTACCCCAGGTTCCTTCTTTGCTTCCTTTTTCTTTTTATTACAGCAGACCCTTTAACATTTCTTGCATTGCTTGTTTGGTGGTAATATATTCCCTTAGTCCTTTTTTGTCTGTGAAGCTTCTGATTTCACCTTCAGTTTTGATTGAGAGTCTTGCAGGGTACAGTATTCTTGGATTCAGACCCTTCCTTTGCATGACTTTGTATATTTCATCCCATTCCCTTCTGGCCTGAGTTTCTGTTAAGAAATCAGTAGCTAGTCTTATGGGGGTTCCTTTGTAGGTAACTTTTGTTTCTCTCTGGCTGCTTTTAAGATTCTTACTTTGTCGTCGGTGTTTGCCAATTTGATTATAATGTGCCTTGGTGTCGGTTTGTTGGGGTTCATTTTGCTTGGGACTCTGTGAGCTTCTTGGATTTGTGTGGGTTTTTTCTTTCCTCTATTGGGGAAATTTTCTGTCATTATTTCTTCAAACAGGTTCCCTAATCCTTGTTCAGTTTCCACTCTTTCTGGAACCCCAATTATGCGGATGTTGTTTTGTTTCTTGTTATCCCAAAGTTCCCTTCGGCTCTCCTCTTGGTTTTTAACTTTTTTTTTTTCTAGAAGCTGCTGTACTTGGGTATTTTTTCCTACTTTGTCTTCTAGCTCACTGATGTGGTCCTCTGCTTCTTCTAGTCTACGTTTGATGCTTTCTATTGAGTTCTTTATAGTAGTGATGTCATTTTTCATTTCTTCTTGATTATTCTGCATTTCTTTTAGGTTCTTCTGTATTTCTTCTTGCTTCTTTTGCATTTCTTCTTGCTGCTTCTACATTTCTTCTTGCTTCTTCTTCATTTCCTCTTGGGTCTTCTTCATTTCCTCTTGTATCTTACTCACAATCTCAAATTTGTCTTCGATTCTTTTCATCCACCTTGTGATCATTTCTCTGAATTCTTTCTCTGGCAGGCTTATTTCTACTTCTATTTCGTTTACTTCCTTTTCTGGTGATACCTGCCTATCTGTCATATGCGGGCTGTTTCTTCTGCCCATGGTTTTTTTCCTCCGGGTGTCTGGTTATGTAGTTCTCTCTCCTTATCTCAGGCGAAATCTGACCTTTCCAGGTGCCTTGTGGATCTCTGAATCCGCAGTGTGTCTGTGCCGATTCGAGAGCGGTGTTCTGGGTCTCCGGCTGTTCGGTGGGTGTTTCAGCCAGCCGCAGCTTTCAGACTGCCACAGATATCCACCTCCTTCTGCAAGATGGCACATTCTTTGCATCCGCGCTGGTGGCTCCGGCTGACAAAAACCTGGTGGCAGTGGGTTGCCTGGCCAGGAGTTCCCTGCCTTCTCCTGGAGGATAATGACTCTTAACTTGCCAACAAACACTTCCCGTGCGATTCTCAGCTGCTCTCTGTCCCTCTGCCCAGTGACAAAGCTCTAGACGCATCTGGCTATTCCGCCACCATTTTCCGAATCCTGATTATCTTAAATTCTTGAAAAACAGCTAAAGTATTGAAAAACTAGTGGCCCGGTGCACGAAATTTGTGCATTGGGGCGGTTCCTCCCACAGCCCAGCCTGTGCCTTCTCGCAATCTAGGTCATCCTTCTTTTAATCTGGGAGTGCTGGCTCCTAAATGATTACCTGCCTGCCTAATCACCCCTAACTACCTCTCCCTGCCTGCCTGATTGCCCTTAACTATATTCCTCTACAAGCCTGACCTCACCCCAATTGCCCTCCCCTGCTAGTCTTATCCCCAACTGCCCTCACCTGCCATCCTGGTTGTCCCCAACTGCCCTCCCTTGCTTGCCTGATCTTTCCCCCAACAGCACTCCCCTGACAGACTAATTTCACCCCCAACTGTTCTCTCCTGCTGGCCTGATTGCCCCTAACTGCCTCTGCCTACTTGATCACCCCTAATTGCCCTCCCTGCCAGCCTGATTGACCTTAATCACTTCTGCCTTGGCCCCCATTACCATGGCTTTTCCTGGAAGGAAGTTAGACATCTGGAAGATGGCCAGATGACCTGGTATAATTAGCATATTTGACTTTTAGTAGTATAGTTTGATTATATAGGATAGGATTGCTTAAATGCAGGTTGCGGGGAGGGAGCCTTTTTCATCAGGAGGAGATGTTCTTGGCAGATAAAAATACATAATCCCTATATCTGGACTGATAGCTGCAAAACGGGGTCATTAAAAAATTGAAATATTTTCTTATACCTTATACCAAATGACTGTTGTCCTTAAAAGCCTTCCTCAGTCCCCACCTCTGGTTCTGCCTTCTCAGTTCACTCAGATTAAGTTCTGATTGGTTGCTTTCTATGCCAGTCAGCATCAAAAGCTCTGCCTCTTAGGCATCCATGGGCTCCTCACACTTCACCCAGATTTGGTTCTGATTGGTCAGTTTCTATGCCAGTTGCATCTCCAGGCCTATGAATGGGCCTGATCAGAAAGGCAGAGACCTGAGAGAAAGAGAAGCACAACTGCTGTCCAGGCCTGGAACAAAAAAGAGAGGCAAGTGCTGATCAACAGCTGCCACGAAGGCTACAGATAAGACCCTGCCTCTCTCTCCCCAGGGCTCTCTCTGTGCCTGATCCACAACCCCTCCACAGTCAGTGCTGGGTTAGGGCACTCACAGCAGTGGCAGTCAGTACTGGGTTGCCACAGCAACCCAGCACTGACTTCGGTTTGTTGAGCCTTCAGTTGTTTTGGATGTTATGGACCCTGAGTTTTTATATATTAGGACGGAATAAATATGAACTATTTTGTTACAATGAAATTACTGTAGAAAAATAAAAAAAATAAATTTTTTACTTCAGGGATAAAGGAAGAGAAGCAGGTCATTTTGATGTTAGTGATGTTAAGTGCAATGATGTTCTGCTCACAGCATGCAGGGTGAGAGCAGAGCATCCCTCAGAACTGGTGGGGCCTGCCCTTCAGAGCATTCACACCAGAATGAGAACACCACTCTTAGCTTTTTAAAAGACGACTAAGTTGTGGAATTTAGTTGTTGATAATATGGTTGCCCTTAAAAATCAAAGAGCAAAACATTTGCTCAGAATGCACGGAAAACTGCCTAGACTTTTACACATATTTAAAAATATACCAATTATCTCTTTTTGTTTTTGAGGAGGGATCTTATAATTTTTAACTTTTGTTTTTGTACTTTTAAAAAGTACAAAAAGTAATTTGTCTTCTTAACTATAGACAGTACTTGAACAGATGAGATGTCCAATGTCTGAAAAAAGAGATTTCCTTATTTGTATTTTTGCTTTTGTCTAGTTAAATATAAAAGACAATATAGAATCCTTCAGCTCTTGTGATGGATGGATTTGTTAAGGTGTGTGTTTCAGTATGTGGGAGAGGGATTATCATTTGTTTCTACAAAGGTAAGCATGTCATTTAACTAGGTCAGTAAACAGGCAGCTTTTATGCTTGTTATGTGAGTCATCTAACTTTAGTAGGTAAAACAATTCCAGCTTAGACGGGACAGAGCTTGAGGATCCACCATGAAGACAGCTGAAAATAATGAATTGGCTATGTCATGTTATGGTTCAGTTTGGCAGCTGCATAAAGAAATACATGTAGTTATATTTGTTTCAGAAAAAAAAAGGTTCATTTAATTCCTGTAGAGATTGACAACTTTTGTTGTATATTTTCACTGTCCAACTTTCTTTTTGAATATTAAGTTCTTCAAATTCAAAACTAAAAGAACATTGAATCAAAAAATTAATGAGCATGAACAATTAAACCTATTAGTGAGATGTTATGAACTGCTTTATATGAGAATAAAAGAAAGCCATGTGCTTTCACAATCCTTCATAGTTAAAATTGTTATTGGAGTGATAATGCATATCTTTATCATGTATGTCTTAATGAAAATAAGAGTGAATATTATGTGTAACAAATTAAGCACTGAAGGACTTAACATAAACATCAATTTATTTTTTTAAGGCTGAAAGTCATTAAAGTTTTTTAATAGTTTTTATATTGTGCTAATATTTGTGAAGGTTAAATTATTGATGTTTGATTTAAGCCATATAATAAAATAATAGTCTTGATATGAGATGCATAATTAGCCAGGGCACTGTAAAACAGCACTGTTTGCTTTTAAAATTTTATATGGTACATAATAAAATAAAAAGTTGAATATATGACAAAAATTTGTCTGTTTGTCCTATCTGTGAATCTATAAACTAAAGGAAAATAAGGTTTATTTTGTGTTGATATCCTTTCCTTTCTCCTTTATTTTCTTTCTTTTTTAAATATTTTTTTATTGATTTCAGAGAGGTAGGGAGAGGGAAAGAGACAGAAACATCAATGATGAGAGAGAATCACTGAAATCAAACCCGGAAACTTCCAGTCTAAGGTCCAATGTTTCATCTACTGAGCCAAACCATCTAGGGATCCTCTCTTCTTTCTGACACTATTGCATTCTGGTCAGCTCTAAAAAAAATTATTTGGTGCAGGAATTAATTTTTTTATCTCTGGGTCAATAGAAAACTTTCTGGTTCAAATGTTTAGTTCACAGTTATTTAATTTAAGACAGCCATTGCATTCTGTGATGTCCATGGTAGTGGAAAATTAAGAGAATCTTAGCAAAAAGATAAAGAATAAAAGAAATACATTGCAAAGGTGAAGGTGGCTTGTCTCCAAACTAATAATTAGATAATAATTGTATTAAGGTGTTGACACTATTTGCGGGATTAATAGCATTCTGTCTTGGCTGAGGAGAGAGGTTAGTATAATTCTTTATAATTCTTATCATTAAATCAGTGTTAACTCATAAGAACCAGTAATATACTAAAAAGCATTTCTTAACTTGGGTTCAGTGTAATGTATGTATTAAGAATCAAAGCACTGGACTTGTGAGTTTCTAAAAGAATTGCATTATTCATCACAGTTTCCCCACTATTAATATGAGAAGCACTCAACATATGCTTAATGTCCATTTGTTTAATTAGACTGTTAGACAATAAATAGGTCAATAGGACATTAAATAAAAACTTTAAAGATCTGCAATTGAAAAAGTGATTGGATAGTTTAAAATATTAATGCCTGATACATACACACACATACACACTCACACATCCTATCTAATAAAAGAGTAATATGCAAATTAACCATTACTCAGCAATACCCACAAGCCATGCCCACAAGCCACAGCAACAAGCCAATCAGGAGCAAATATGAAAATTAACCCAAGCAAGATGTCTGTGACCACAGAGCAAGCAGGCAGGAGGCTTAGGTTTCCCCAGTGATAGAGAAAGGAGGAAGCCAAGCTTTCCACACACCCTGGTGGGTCTAGGCCTCCACTCAAGGCTACAAAGATTCAATTATAGAAGATAAATTAAAAAAAAAATCCCAACAAAAATGCTTGCAGCCACAGAGCTAGAGAGAGCAGGAGGCTAAGATTGTGCCCAGTAATGGAGAAAGCCAAGCTTCTGCAGCCCTGGCCTCTCTTAGCCTCCAAAGAGCCCAAGGCTACAAAGTTTCAATTGTAGAAAAAAAATAAATCCCAGATACCAGGGTCTCTGTTTGGGTCACAGAGTGGGGGGGTGTCGGGGGGTCGGGGGTGAGAGGAAGGGGGGCTGTTGTGTGGCGAACCTGTAAACTACCACAGGCCTCTCACCCAGGCTGCCCCATGCTCCAAGGGAACCCCAACTCTGATCCAGGACACTCTTCAGGGCAAACCACCTGGCCCCCACCCATGCACCATGCTTCTATCCTATTTAATAAAAGAGTAATATGCAGAATGACCATCACTCCAACACACAAGATGGCTGCCCCATGTGGTCAAAGATCCTGCCCCTATGTGGACACAAGACGGCCACCATAAGATGGCCAGAAGATGAGGGCAATTGAGAGGGACCAGGCCTGCAAAGGAGGGCAGTTGTGTGCAATTAGCCAGCAGGGGAGGACAGTTAGGAAGACCAGGCCTGCAAGGGAGGACAATTGGGAGCAATCAGTCCTTCAGAAAAGGACAGTTAGGGGTGACAAGGATGGCAGAGGAGGGAAGTTGGGGGTGACTGGGCCTGCAGGGAAGGGCATTTTTAGGGGGACCCAGTCTTGCAGGGGAGAGCAGTTGGGAGTGACCAGGCCTACAGGGGAGGGAAGTTACATGCAAACATGCTGGCAGGGGAGCAGTTAGGCATCAATCAAGCTAGCAGGGGAGTGACTAGGGGGTGATCAGGCTGGCAGGCAGAAGCGGTTAGGGGCAATCAGGAAGGCAGGCAGGTGAGCAGTTGGGAGCTAGCAATCCTGGATTGTGAGAGGGATATCTGACTGCCTGGAATCAGGCCAAAATGGGCAGTTGGACATCCCTTGAGGGGTCCCAGATTGTAGAAGGTGTAGACTGGGCTGAAGAACACCCGCTGCATCATTCACAATTTTTTTTTTTAAGTTTTGTCTTTTTATACATATCTCCCCATTGCCCCCCCTCCCTCCCAGGCATGCCCCAATCCCCCAGTGTCTATGTTCATTGGTTTTGCTTATATGCATGCATACAAGTCCTTTGATTGATCTCTTATCTACCTCACCTAACTTTAACCTTCCTGCTGTAATTTCACAGTCTGTTAGAAGCTTTACTGTCTCTGTATCTATCCTTTTGTTCATCAGTTTATAGTGTTCTTTATTATCCCAGAATGAGTGCGATCATGTGATGCTTCTCCTTCATTGACTGGCTTATTTCACTAAGCATAAGGCTCTCCAGTTCCAACCAGGTTGCTGAAAATGGTAATAATTCCTTCTTTTGAATGGCAGCATAGAATTCCATTGTGTAGATGTACCACAGTTTTCTGATCCATTCATCTGCTGATGGGCACCTAGGCAGTTTCCAAATTGTGGAAATTGTAAATTGTGCTGCTATGAACATAGGGGTACATAAATCCTTTCTGATTGGTGTTTGTGATTTCTTAGGATAAATTCCTAAGAGTGGGATTACAGGGTCAAATGGGAGATCCATTTTTAGTTTATTAAGAAAACTCCATACTGTTCTCCACAATGGCTGCACCAGTCTGCATTCCCACCAACAGTGCACAAGGGTCCCTTTTTCTCGGCATCCTGGCCAACACTTGTCGTTTGTTGATTTGTTGATGATTGCTATTCTGACAGGTGTAAGATGGTATCACATTGTCGTTTATTTGCATCTCTCGGATGATTAGTGACTTTGAACATGTTTTCATGTGTCTCTTGGACTTCCTTCTGTCATCTTTCGAAAAGGTTCTATTTAGTCTGTTGCCCATTTTTTTATTGGATCATTTATCTTCCTTTTATTAAGTTGTATAAGTTGGCTGTAGATTTTGGAGATTAAACCTTTATCAGTGATATCATTTGCAAATATGTTCTCCCATACAGTGATCTTCCTTGTTGTTTTGTTGATGGTTTCTTTTGCTGTGCAAAAGCTTTTTATTTTGATGTAGTTCCATTTGTTTATTTTTTCTTTAGCTTCCATTGCCTTTGGAGCAGTATCAGTGAAGAAGTTCTTTCGGCATATATCTGAGATTGTGCTGCCTGTGGATTCCTCTAGTATTTTTATGGTTTCCCTTCTAATGTTTAAGTCGTGTATCCATTTTGAGTTTATTTTTGTATTTGGTGTAAGTTGGTGGTTCAGTTTCAAATTTTTTGAATGTATCTGTCCAATTTTCCCAACACCATTTATTGAAGAGGCTATCTTGGCTCCATTGAATGTTCATGCCTCCTTTGTCAAATATTAATTGAGCATAGTGGTTTGGGTGTATATCTGGGTTCTCTATTCTATTTCATTGATCTATATGTCTGTTCTTGTGCCAGTACCAGGTTGTTTTGAGAACAGTTGCTTTGTAGTATAGCTTGAAATCTGGTATTGAGAGCCCACCAACTTTATTCTTCTTTCTCAGAATTATTGTGGCTATTCATGGTCTTTTTTTGTTCCAGATGAATCTATGAAGAATTCTTTCTAGGTCTGTGAAATATGTTGTTGGTATTTTAATGGGTAGTGCATTGAATCTATAGATTGCTTTGGGTAGTATGGACATTTTAATGATGTTGATTCTCCCAATCCATGAGCATGGTATACTCTTCCATCTGTTAACATCTTCCTCTATCTCTTTTTTCAGTGTCCTGTAGTTTTCTGCATAAAGGTCTTTTACCTCTTTAGTTAGGTTTATTCCTAGGTATCTTAATTTTTTTGGTGCGATGATAAATGGGAATGCTTTTTTAGTCTCTCTTTCTGTAATTTCACTATTAGTGTATAGAAATGCCACAGATTTCTTGGCATTAATTATGTATTCTGCTACATTGCCAAATTCATTTATTAAGTCAATTAGTTTTGGGATGGAGTCCTTCAGGATTTTTATGTACAGTATCATGTCATCTGCAAATAAGGACAGCTTTAATTATTTTCCAATTTGGATGCCTTTTATTTCTTCTTCTTGTCTAATTGCAATGGCTAATACTTCCAGTACTATGTCGAACAAGAGAGGTGAGAGTGGGCATCCCTGTCTTGTTCCTGTTCTTAGGGGAAATGGTTTTAGTTTTTGCCCATTGAGTATGATGTTAGCTGTGGGTTTATCA
>JAAGEH010001600.1:2159-14552 GCA_011751065.1 Lasiurus cinereus | reverse complement strand
CACTGGGGGGTCGGGGTACGCCTGGGAGGGAGGGGGGGCAATGGGGAAATATGTATAAAAAATTAATAAAAATTAATTTAAAAAAAAAAAGATACAGCTCAGCAATCACCTCATCTCTGATGCTTTTTCTAACCACAACCCTCCTAGCAATCTGGAAGATGGACTATATAAGTCAGAGATATCTCATTTGTTTCTTGTCAACTTCATTCAACTTTAGAGGCTGCCTTGAACATTGGAGATAGAATGATTCTAAGTGTGGACTGAGAGGGGGGAACAGTGCTGATGTTGCCATGCCATCTATATATATAAAAGGCTAAGCAACGGTCAGACTGTCTGGCCAGCTGGTAGGTATGATGTGCACTGACCACCAGGGGACAGAAACTGGGCACTTAACATGGAGGATGGAGAAAGTAGGCTACCCTTCTGGGATTGGCATAGAGAGGCTCCTGGCCAGCACAACAAGGAATTGCCTTGGCCCTCAAAAGAGTGAGGGCCTGAGGAAATGAGATTCAATAATAGGAACGACTTTAATTTAAGAAGGGAGAGGGCAGGTACATAGGCTAGAACCAGAGATGATCTGAAAAGCAAGAGACAGCATGGAGGTCCTAGTGAGGCAAAGGTGAGCTCTACCTAAATCAGGGAGATGCACAGAAGGCAAGACAAATGCAGGCAAGCTGATTTGATTGGCATGGACAGTCCCTGAAGCTATGGCGACCGATCTTATTGTCCAAACTCCTGCAGAATAGAAAGGAGACAGGCGCCCCTGGGATTTTCAGCCTTTAGAAGACCTTGGTCAAGAAGACATTGATAAAGAAGAAGCAGCCAGAAGAATAAAATGGAAATTAGTTGATTAACAAGTCCTAAAAGACCAGAGCAGTGTGGAGGGAGCTTTTGAAAGAAACTCGCCATATTTTTTTAATGTGGAGAGAGGAGGAAATCAATGAAAACATAGAAAAATAGCCTTAGAATTTGGTAGTTTCGAGTAAAGGCTGGGAACATGAAAGAGATTAACTTCATTCACCATGCCCATTCTTGTGAGCAGTGCTCACAGGAGATTTGATGAAGGAAAAGGCTGAAGTTGGGAGCGAAAATGGGCCCTGGGGGATTATCAGTTAACATTCATTAGCGTGGAGAGTGAGGGCTGGGTACACTGCACAGTGAACAAGGGAGTCACGCACAGTCTCAGAATCATCTTTCAGTGGCAGGTGGGCCGTCCGGGCAGCTGTAAGGATTCGTTTTATTTTAATCGTGTGAGGAGAAAATGTCACGATCCCACAGTCATGATAGGGCAACAAAGGAAAATGATCTCTTTCGGCTGTTTTTAAATGGCTAACGGTGCCCTTTGGCTTTGTCTAGTTCCAGAAATTATACAGTCAGGGTATCAATTCAGCAGCCCCAAACAAAGGAGCTTTGTTTTCCATTCTTCCCCTCCTTTACTCTAATCTGCAGAAACAAAAATAGAATGCTATTCTAATACTGGACATAACAGGGAAGAGGATGCCTCAGGCAAGATCATCAATGGAAAAAACACACTACATTTAGATTATAAAAATCACATTCAGTGGTTTATACAGCATATACAGAAATAAAACCATAGCAAATTGGCAAGTGGGACTAACAATTTTTAAAACAAAGCTTTATATAGAGAGGTAGAGATAGAGATAGAGAGAGATAGATATGCTTTTTTTTTTTCCCAGAGAGGAAGGAAGAGGGGGAGAGACAGAAATGTCAATGATGAGAGAGAATCATTGATCAGCTGCCTCCAGCATGCCCCCTATTAGGGATGAAGCCCACATCTGGGCATGTGCCCCGACCGGGAATTGAACCATGACCTCCTGGTTCCTAGGTTGATGCTCAACCACTGAGCCACTCGGGGTGGGCAAAACAAAGCTTTTTAATTATGCAAATGAATGAAATGTCATTGAGATAGAAATGTGCCATACAATTCACTTGTCATTTTAATTAAGAGTACCATAAAGCAGGTTAAAAGAGAGAGTTTCACTAATGATTATAGTTACTGGCTTATCATAGTAATCTTCTAATTAGTATTTTATACAGTAAAAAGTTGTGAAAGGATTTTACAAATTCTTAGGTCCATATGTAAGACAGTTTCTTGACATTCAAACATATAGTTAAGTGAGAAGAATCACAAACCCTAACACACACTGTCTACTGTCTATTATCTTTAGTACCTGCAACCATAGACATAAATCAAGAAGATTTAAGTTGAATTTAGGTCAACTAACCTTTGAAAAGAGAGCCAAGGTTCCAACCAAGATGGCACTGTAGGTAAAAGCTGTACTCAGGCCTCCCATAACCACATCAAAATTACAGTATATTGCTATAATTGTTCCATTTTATTATGCTATTGTTGGTAATCTCTTAATGTGCCTAATTTATAAATTAAACTTTATCACAGGTATGTATGTATAGAAGAAAAATCGTGTATATATAGGGTTTGACACTATCTACAGTTTCAGGCATCCCCTGAGGTCTTGGAATATATCCCCAGGGGATAAGGGAGAACTACTATGTACCTTCTTATAGAGTTTTGATATTTGACCCATGTAAATATTTTAAATATTTAGTAAGGGATTAAATTTTTAAAATGGAAAGTAACCCTAAAATTGAGTGGGGGGAACAGAAACAAATTTAATTTTCTATCAAATGAGTACCATACTGACATAAAGCAAAAATTTATTTCAAGTGACTTTATTTTTCCTTTATTGATTATGGTGTTACATATGTGTCCTTATTCCCCCATTATCCCCCTTCAACCCCAGTCATGCCCTCACCCCCTTGTTGTCTGTGTCCATTGGTTAGGCTTATTCAAATGACTTTTGAGCACACATTTACAATATACATTTTTTGGTGGGATGTTAACCAAAGAGTAAAAAAAAATACTCAAAAAATCCCTCAAAATTCACTTTAGTGTTTTTACTATTGTAATGATGTAGTAACATAGATATTGTAATTTTTAAGTCTTTTATATATCTATTAGAATCAAACAAATATATGTTAATTTTTTAAATTTTGAAATAAGAGCTATCAATATAAAATCATTAAGTTTAAAAACCTCATGTTATAATCTTTATAATAGCTTTTTGAAATATAATTCACTTGCCATAAAATTAACCTATTTATAGTTTTTAGTGAATTCACAGAATTGTGCAACCATCACCACTATCTAATTTCAGGATATTTCCATCACCCCCAAAGGAAATCCAATATCCATTAGCAATTACTCCCATTCCCCTAACTGGGAATTGAACCATAACTCCTAACTCCTAACCCCTAATTCCTGACCCCTAACCCCTAATTTCTGACAATTACTAACCTATATTATGTCTCCATAGATTTGTCTCTTCTAGACATTTCATATAAGTGGAATCTTATACTATATGGTCATCTGAAACTGGCTATTTAGACTTAGCAAAATGTACCAAAATTTGTACTAGTTTCCTGTGGGTGCTATAAAAAACAAACAAACACAAATTTGGTGGTTTAAAACTGCTGGGGAGCACAGGAGACTTGGTTGGAAAGTTTGTAAGAAGGACATTCCGAGATAAGGGAAGTGTGCTGAAGACAGCCCACCCTGTTTATTGGAATTCCGAATTAGGGGGAGTGTCTTTGAAATATGAACATCGTAACCTAAGACCATCTTTCTCTTCTTCCCCTCCCCCACCAACCATGTAGGCTAGAATGCTCAAATACTCAGAAGACAATCTTTCCTAGAAATTTTAGCACAAACATACAAAATGTATTAGTTTACTACCTACTTTTATCACACACTGGCAACCTCTTTAACATCTAGAAAGACTAGACGTTGTACATTAGGACTCATTTGTCCATTATACACACCATGCACACAGTAAGTAAACTAAATACATTAATGTAAAGGACAATGGCTAATCTGCCTCATTTTGAAAAACACTGGCATCCAGCTCTTTGCCCTTCCTTCTCCCTTGAACCAGTGCACAACTGTGTCCTGTCAAAGAGGTGGTTTGGCCATTTCCCAAACTTCAGAACATATAGAAAGATAGTTATTTCAAAAAAAGTACTTGGCATTGTTAGCTATTATAATATAGTGAGGAATAAAATGCACACATAAAACAACAGTTAAAATACAAAAATGTCTCTAAACAGGACCAGTCTGGCAGAGAGCCTGCTTTTCTTCCTCCTCAAGGTCTTCTCTCCAGTTCTCTTAGCAGGAAAGGGCAGTTGGTAGAAACCAAGCCTGCAAGGGAGGGCAGTTGTGGGCAATCAGGCCAGCAGCGGAGGGCAGCTGGGAGAGACCAGGCCTGCAAGGGAGGGCAGTTGGGGGGTGATCAAGCCTCCAGCGGAGGGCAGTTAGAGATGACCAGGCTAGCAGAGGAAGGAAGTTGGGGGTGACTGGGCCTGCAGGGAAGGGCAGTTTTTTTTTGGGGGGGAACCCAGGCCTGCAGGAGAGGGCAGTTAAGGGTGACCAGGCCTGCAGGGGAGGGCAGTTAGGGGTGACCAGGCCCACAGGGGAGGGCAGTTAGGGGCAAACAGAGTGGTAGGGGAGCAGTTAGGCATTAATCAGGTTAGCAGGGAAGTGGTTAGGGGGTGATCAGGATGGCAGGCAGAAGCATTTAGGGGCAATTAGGTAGGCAGGCAGGTGAGCAGTTGGGAGCCAGCAGTCCTGGATTGTGAGAGGGATGTCAGACTACCCGATCCTGGATCAGGCCTAAACAGGCAGTAGGACATCCCTCAAGGGGTCCCAGATTGAAGAGGGAGCAGGCTGGGCTGAAGGACACCCCCTACCCCCGCATGAATTTCGTACACCAGGCCTCTAGTTGTATATATAATTGCCTATAATGGGCCCTAAGTTAGGCTGGCATTAAAAGAAAAGGAAATGGACAAATACTCAGGTCCTAACAGGTTAAGCTTAGCATAAAATATTTTATAATACTGCGTTAGTTAACAACACCACTCTGTGCTTAATCATAATTTTTAAAATTTCATATAGAAACATTTGATATTTGAAATATTTGATTTCATATTACACCTGCTTCTTACAAACATAAAAAGCAACTCTAGCCAGTTTGACTCAGTGGATAGTGTTGGCCTGCAGACTGAAGGGTCAACGGTTTGATTCCAGTCAAGGGCATGTACCTCAGTTACAGGCTCCAAACTGGCCCAGGTGGGGTTATGCAGGAGGCAACCAATCCATATGTTTCTCTCACATTGATGTTTCTCTCTGTGTGTGTCTATCTTTTCCCTTCCCTTCCATTCTTTCTAAAAATCAATGGGAAAATAACTTCAGGTAAGGATTGACATACATATCTACATCCTATATAATAAAAGCCTAATATGCATATTGACCAAACAGTGGAATGATCTGTGGAACAACCCATTGCTATGATGTGCACTGACCACCAGGGGGCAGATGCTCAATGCAGGAGCTGCCCCCAGCCCGCAGGCCCCAGGCCAGCTAAAGCAGGTACCAGCAGGAGCCCCCAATTGCCCCATCGGCCACCCCACAGATCAGCCCTGATCACCAGCCAGGCCTAGGGACCCTACCCATGCACGAATTTCATGCATTGGGCCTCTAGTAAATAAATAAAAGCATTTCTAATGAGCAGTTTTTAATAAATAATTGATTTTCTTCATATCACTGTTAATGTTTAAAATCATAGGTCTAGGCTAATCGCCTTTTTTAAATGTCCTGATCTGCTTACCTTCCAAAAAGCATTGGCCATTCTGAAGAACACATAACACTTCTGGGATTAGATGTATCAACTGTAGAAGTGGCGCGGAGCCAGCATACGTTTATAGGAGTTGATTACATTTCCCTTCCCAACGTCCGCGTCTTTAATTCGGGCCGCGGGGGGGGGGCGGGCGGGGAGCTGACCTGGTTTCTAGTAGAAGTATTTCAAAAGGCAACATGAAACAAAAGCCAGAGGCAAAAGCCATGTGGGACAATGCCATGTGCCAGGTCATACACCCTTCCGAGCCGCTGCTCAGCCTGAGCCAGCGCGGCAGACGCTGGTGGCGGCCGGCCGGCTGCAGGCCCAGGACCACCCCTTTCTGCTGTGATCTCCTCACGTCCTGGGGCTGGGAGCACCCTCGATGCCCACCGGCGGGCAGGGTACTGACCCCTGCCGTCTGACCCAGCAGCTGGACGCCTGCAGAGCAGCCTCAGAGACCGTGGCCTCCTGGGGACCGACAGGCTCCGCCAGCCGCCCCGGGAAAGGTCTCCGTCCTGCGCAGCAGCAGCCACCGGGAGGTCTCCCGCAAGAGCGAGGCAGCTGGGGGCGCCCTGCTCTCCATCGCGCCTGGAGCGGGAGCAGCCAGAACGGGCTCGCTGCAGACACCCCTATCCACCACCACCCAGTCTCCCCAGCCCCTAGAGACGCGCGGTTTCCGAGGATGGAGCCGAGGTCCCCAGCTGGACGCCGCTGAGGTCACAAAGGCCACGCCGGCCTGGCCAGCAGAACGAGCTGCAGCCGCTGCCCTCGGACGGCGCTGCGGGCTTCCCGCACCTCGTGGGCTTCGGGGGCAGGCACTCCACGCCGCCCGCGCCCAGGCGCGTCCCTGAGCCCCGCGGGGAGGGCGGGAGCCCCCGCGCCTCTCTGCCCCCCGGGTCCACCCGGGCGTCGCGTGTACCTGATCGGAGGGGACCTCGATCGCAGGCTGGGGGTCTGCGCCGCGCCCTGACGGGGGAGGAAGGACCTCGGCACACCTGGTTCCGGACCCAGTCCCCGCGGCAGGAGCTCCGAGCTGCGTGTGCGGGGCGCTCATCTACGTGGCGGCGGCCGTGACCACCACAATGGCCTGCCTGCGGGGCCGCCGGCCACGGCCCTGGCCTGCGGGGCCGCTCAGCGGGGAGCGTGTGCCCAGCCGCGCCCACTGGCGGGAGAGGTGCGAGGAAAAGACTGTTTAGACTGAGGAAGCGCAAGGCTCCGACCCAACAGCGGCGGCGGGCTTGGCGCGGCACCGCCGCCCTCCGGGACCAGCTGTGCGTGATGGGGCAGCACAGCCACCTGCCACGGGAGGGGCGTGCCCCGGGCCTGCCACCGCTGCGCACTCCGCGGGGCCTGGGAGCCGGGCATTGCCATCCTGGCCGGCAGGGTCCCTGCGCTGGGACTTGTGTGTGGTCCCAGGTCAGCCGGAGGCTGGACCCTAGAGCCGCTGCCTACATTAGATCATTTGTCCAAGGTCACCCAGCTACTAAGCTAAGCCAAGGGCTGACCTCCACGCCTCCTCCTTCCCATTGGGTAGCTGGGCGGCTCACTGGGCCACACGCACATTTGTGACATGTGGGCGGCAGGGAGGAGGGACCCCTGCCAGACAACTACCCGGAAGCCAAGCAACCGGTGCACCCTGCCCAGTCCCCTGCTTCTCCAGGCCCCTGACTGTGGCCAGACCCACCCAGACTTCACCTCTGCAGTGATGGGTATGAATGACAGCGAGGAGTTCGACAACTTCAGCAGAGACTTAGGCTCTGGGGCTGGTGTCAGCAGGAAGGAAAGGCAGTGGGAGCTCTGAGGCAGCCCCAGCTCCGAGGGCAGCCCAGAACAGAGCACTTTACCCCAGGTGGTGGATGCCCTTCCTTCTGGACCCCGCACCCAACCCCGCTGGCTCCTGCCACCAGCTTGCAGCAGGTGTGCGGACTCTGTAGAGCTTGGCTGTGGGTCGCCATCAGGGTAAGTACTGGGGTAGATGCTGGTCCCCATGAGGGGTTTGCCAGGCCCGCTCCTCCTCAGCTCACACAGGGCATGCAGTCTCCAGCTGCCTTGGCATCCCTGGTTCTGGTCCTGCTGGGCTGAGAAGGTGTCCTTCTCCAAAGAGACCTGGGCACTGGCACCTGGGCAAGGAGTTTGGGGCATATGAGTCCCCTTCCGTGGGCAGGGAGGGATGGGAAGGCTCACCTACCCAGCAGCCAGGGGCTGAGCAACTGAGCCCCCATGGGCTGGAGAGGGAGCAGAGTTGCATCAGGTTGCTTGAGACTGGCCCTAGTGATAAGAAGATCCCCTACAGATGGGCTTTTCTGACCCCACAGTAGTTGATAAATGAAATAAATCATCTTACAAAGAGTAAAAAATAAAGTAACCAGCATTAGCAATTAACACTGGAGACAAAGATCACCAGGTCATTACTAACAAAAAAGGAAAAAAGAGTCCAAGTGTACCTTCAGGTAAAATGGAATTCTATTCAAAAGGTTTAAGATACACTTTATATTACAAAACATATCATGCGCATATAAGACAGAATCGTTATTCTACACCTTTAAAAACTCAACTGGATAGCACCCGAAGATAGAAATTAAAGCTGTTAAAATAGGCAAAGCTGATACCCTCACTACCTTATGGGAGTGCTCTGTGCTCCTTGCGAGGAAACTGTTCATCCTGTGCCTCTGATTGTTTTTACTGTTAAATACAAACATCTAAACTAAGAGAAGCTTCTCCACTACATTTAGAATTCTTGATGTCCAATATGTGCAAAACTTAGGAAACAGGACTCTTAGATGATTGGCTCAAGAGGACATGTTTTTGTCATTGAATATGTAAGGGTCAAGTTGGATTGAGACCTTTACCAACTCTCCTATGTTTTGACACGATGGACACACAATAAACCACATCAGAATTCTCTTAGCAGATTCAAATAAGAAGAGGAAGGAAGGAGGGAAGGAGGAAAAATCAGAAAGGAAGAAAAGAAAGAAAATAAATAAACCTTTGAGAGAGAAACCAAGATGGCGGCATAGGTGAACACCTAAGCTGCTACCTCGCACAACAATTTCAAAACTACAACTAAAAGACAGAACGGACATCCTCCAAAATCACAGGAAAGCTGGCTGAGTGGAAATTCTACAACTAGAAGTAAAGAGAGGAGCACACGGAGACTCAGAGGAGCTGTAAAAAGCTGAGGTATGGAGACACACTCATGGAGGGGACAGGCAGACGGAAGGTTTGGCTTGCTCCCTCTAGCGAGAGGGAGATGGAAAATCTCAACTGCACTGAACCCCAGGTGAGACTCATAGGGGGAATCTGGACTGTTGTGAAAAGGAAGGAGTGCACGAAAACTTAGGAGAGCCACAAAAGACAGAAGTCTGGGGGCTTGTGAAAGGGCACGCAAAAGTGCACACACAGAGGGCTGACTGCTGATTGTGCCTGGCTTCCTCTAGCGCAACAGTTCTCAACCTGTGGGTCGCAACCCCTTTGGGGGTCGAACGACCCTTTCACAGGGGTCACCTAAGACTATTGGAAAACACCTATCTCCTATGGTCTTAGGAACTAACACACAGCTCCTCGGTGTAGCAATATGTAGCAATGTAGTTTACTGTTGTCATATTAAGACTGTTACCCATGCTACACCACGATTCAAGACAAAATTTCATTTATTTGTAATTAGAAATAAATATTTCACAATATATAATTACATATTGTTTTTTGTGATTAATCACTATGCTTTATTTATGTTCTATTTGTAACAATGAAAATACATCCTGCATATCAGATATTTACATTACAGTTCATAACAGTAGCAAAATTACAGTTATGAAGTAGCAATGGAAATAATTTTATGGTTGGGGGTCACCACCACATGAGGAGCTGTCTTAAAGGGTCGCAGCATTAGAAAGGTTGAGAACCACTGCTCTAGTGGGAGAAAAACAGAACCTCACAACAGCACTGAAATCCAGGTCCAACTGCACTGAACCCCAGTTTCGGGCGAGACCCTGGGGACCCAGACTCATAGGGGTCCCTAGAGCGCACAGACACTCAGGGGACCGAAAGGCAGAGTTCAGGAAGCTCGTGCACGCGCACAAAAGGTAAAGGTTTGGAGGCAAGCGTGCACACACAGACACAGCTGATCCTCACAACCAATTGGCTTGAAGGCCAATCCCCGCCCCCAGTGATACCAACAACAATCAAGAATTAACTACAACAAGACTGTACACACAGTTCACAAAGGGGTGGACCAAGAGTGTCCACCTCAGGTAGCTGGGGAGGTAGAGCTACTAGGCCACAAAAGACACCAAGCACACAAAGCTACTCTACCAATTCAGGGAAGCGGCGAAATATGTGGAGACTAAAGAACAGATCACAAACAAAAGAAATGGAGGAAAACAAACCACTGGATATAGAGTTCAAAACTACAGTTATAAGGTTTTTTAAGAATTTCCTAGAGGAGAATCCAAGATGGAGGCATAGGTAAACACCTACACTGCTGCCTCGCACAACAATTTCAAAACTACAACTAAAAGATAGAACAGACATCATCCAGAACCACAGGAAAGCTGTCCGAGTGTAAGTTCTACAGCTAGAAGGAAAGAGAGGGGCTCACAGAAACCCAGAGGAGCTGCAAAAAGCCGAGGTACGGAGACGCGCGCGCTGAGAGAGCGGGTGCCAGAGTACCTGGCTGGCTTTCTCTGGCGGGAGGGAAACGGAGACTCCCAATGGCATTGAACCCCTTATCTTACTACACTAAACCCCAGATCCAGCCGAAACTCATACGGGGCAGTTTGGACTGTGAAAAGGGAGAGGTGCACGGAAATTTAGGGGAGTCGCAAAAGATCAAGTCTGGTCGCGCACGCGCATGGTGCTGTGCGGAGGACAGATTGCTGATTGTGGCACTGGCTTTCGTGAGTGGGCGAGAGACAGACCCTCCCAACTGTGCCACTTCTGAGTCCACTGGGGCCCTGTTTTAGGCGAAACCCTGGGGACCTAGACTCGTGTGGTCCTGGTGCACAGGGGAGCTGGAAAGGCAGCGGTTAGAGGCACTGCGGGTGCGCGCACAAGGACCGCTCCAGCCATTACCCAGTCACGTAAGAATCAGGGGCCGTGGAGGGCGGGGCCGACTGGAAGACAAGGCGGTCCCTTAAGCCCTGAGACTCCATCCCAAGCTCAACAGAGGCTTCTTAGGTTTTGCGTATGGTATCATAAGGCTGAATCCAACACAGAAGTTTCCCCGGCATAGTGAAAATGCCAAGACAAGGGAAGGGATCACAAACAAAAGAAATGGAGGAAAAAAAACGACTGGATATAGAGTTCAAAACCACGCTTATAAGGTTTTTCAAGAATATGCTAGAAAAGATAGATAAATTTAGCGAGAGCCAAGAAGAGATGAAAAAGGACTAACTAGAGATACAAAAGAGCCAACTAGAGATGGAAAAGGTCCAACTAAAGATGATAAAGGACCAAATAGAAATTAAACATACACTGACTGAAATAAAAAATATTATACAGAGTCCTAACAGCAGACTAGAGAAAGGCAAGAATCAAGTAAAAAATTTGAAATATAAAGAAGCAGACAATATTCAACTGGAAAAGCAAGAAGAGAAAAGAATCCAAAAATGTGAACATAATGTAAGGAGACTCTGGGACAGTTTCAAGCGTACCAACATCAGAATTGTGGGGGTGCCAGAAGAAGAGAGAGAGCAAGATACTAAAAACGTATTTAAAGAAATAATGACTGAAAACTTCCCACATCTGGTAAAAGAAATAGACTTACAAGTCCAGGAAGCACACAGAACCCCATATAAAAGGAATCCAAAGAGGACCACACCAAGACACATCATAATTAAAATACCAAGAGCAAAAGATAAAGAGAAAATATTAAAAGCAGCAAGAGAAAAACAGTTTATTACCTACAAGGGAACACCCATACGACTGTCAGCTGATTTCTCAACAGAAACGATGCAGGCCAGACGGGAGTGGCAAGAAATATTCAACAAGATGAATAGCAAGAACCTACAACCAAGAATAATCTATCCAGCAAAGCTAACATTCAGAATTGAAGGGCAGATAAAGAGCTTCACAGATAAGAAAAAGATAAAGGAGTTCATCAACTTCAAACCAGTACTATATGAAATGCTGAAAGGTACTCTTTTAGAAGAGGAAGAAGCAAAAGGTAAAAGACAAAAAATTATGAACAACAAATACATATCTATCAACAAGTGAATCTAAAAATTAAGTGAATTAAAAATTTGATCAACAGAATAAACTGGTGAATATAATAGAATCAGGAGCACAGAAAGGGAGTGGACTGATAATTCTCAGGGGGAAAGGGGTGAGGGGTGTACAGGGAGAGACTGGACAAAAATCATACACCTATGGATGAGACCAATGGGAGGGAGCTAAGGGCAGAGGGAGGGGTGGGAGCTGGGTGGAGGGCTGCTATGGAGGGGAAAAAAGAGAAACAAATGTAATAATCTGAATAATAAAGATTTAATTTTAAAAAAAAAGAATTTCCTAGAAAAAATGGATAAATTTAGTGAGACCCAAGAGGAGATGAAAAATAACCAACTAGAAATTAAACATACACTGATTGAAATAAAAAATATTATACAGAAACCTGCCAAGACTGGTTTGGCTCAGTGGATAGAGCGTCGGCCTGGGGACTGAAAGGTCCCAGGTTCGATTCCAGTCC
>JAAGEH010000069.1:249115-265105 GCA_011751065.1 Lasiurus cinereus | reverse complement strand
TTCTGTCACATGCTATAATCTAGCTCAATTTAATGCCTTTGTAATGTTCTGGTTTAGTATCTTTTTCATGAATATTTATTTGCACCTCACATTATCTCTTAGAAATATCACTGGAGGATTGAAGAATATGAACATCTTTGAGACTGTAGACACATCTTTCCTAGCAGGCCTTTTGGCAAGAAACGCCAATTTGCTTTCTTAATGCCAGCAAATGAAAATACCCATTTGTTTTCACTCAAATGATCATCTTTAATTACTCTCTAACAAATGGCAAACTTATCCTCTCCTTATTTGTATTTCTTTGACGACTAATTACAGTATTACATAATACTTAATGGCTGTTTGTATTTTTCCTGTAGTGAATTGCCTGTATCTATTAATTACGCACTTAGCTGCTGAAGACTCAGTATTTTTACTCTCACATTTTGAGACCAATCCATATATTAGCCTTCTGTCCGTTATATTTGTTGTATATTTTTGCTCTATGCATCACTTACATTTTAGTTGTGTTTATGATGCTTGATGTAAATTTTTTTATATTAAGATTTTTCTCTGTAATATATCTTATTGCTTTCAAGCTCAGAATGTTATTTTTTTATTTTTATTGATTTTAGAGAAGAAGGGAGAGAGAGATAGAAACATCAATGATGAGAGAGAATCATTGATCATTTTCCTCCTGCATGTGCCCCACTGGGTTTTGAGCCCACAACCCAGGTATGTGTCCTGAAAAGGACTCCAACTATGACCTCCTGGTTCACAGGTCGATGCTCAACCACTGAGCCAACCCAGCTGGGCCAGAATGTTCTTTCCTATCCACAGAGAATGTAAGTATTCCCTAATATTTTAGTCTAATATTTATTTACGTTCACCTTTAATCCTTTTGATATGTATTTCAGAGTATGGTATGTGTTCAGGTTTTACAGTGATTTCCCCCCTCTCAATAGCTAAATGTTCTGGTACCATATTTTAATCATCCTTACATTGTGATGGCTGCTGTTTCCTTTATTTATATGGTAGATATCTGTGTGTCCCACATTAGTCTCTTTTAAAAAAATACTTTTATTGATTTCAGACAGGAAGGAAGAGGGAGAGAGATAGAAACATCAATGATGAGAGAGAATCATGGATTGGCTGTCTCCCGCAAGCCTCACAATGGGGATCGAGCCCATAACCAGGGCATGTGTCCTAACTGGGAATTGAAGCTTGACCTCCTGGTTTGTGGATTCACCCTCAACCACTGATCCATATCAGCTGGGCCCCCATTGGTCTCTTTTGTATCCACTCATATCTTTGGTACCAAAGTTGGTTACTCTACAGTCTATGTCAGTGATTTTCAACCTTGCTCATCTCCTGGCACACATTAACTAATTACTAAAATTCTGCAACACACCACAAAATACATTATATATTTTTGCCAACCTGACAAAAAATAGGTATTTTTTTGATTCATTGATATTGGACGACTATTGTTGTGTTGGCTGTTGTCATTTTTTCATTTGACAATCTAAGGGAAAAGAGGTCAGTCCCCCTGACTAAATAGTCAGGTACTATTTAGTTTTAAAAATTCTTGTGACACCCTGGTTGAAAAATCTCTGGTCTCGAGTTCTATCTTGTAGCACTGGTAGAAATGTGAACCATGGGCAGAAATATATTAAAAACAATTTTTAAGTATCAAGTTTGTTGTGAAGATAACCTGCATCATGCTACTGCCAAAGGTCCAACTTGCTTCAATGAACAGAGCTCAGCTTTGTAGCGTATTTTGCAGAGGAAACTTAACCTCAGCAAGGAGTAGGAACTCCTCCACCGGCTGTACAAGTCTGAGGCCACAGCTCCCATTATTTGCTGTGTGAGCTGCCCCACTGATGACGGCCCCCGATTGTTACAAGGCAATCACTAAGAGGCCTGTGTGTCCTCTAAAGGAAACCGAATGAGTGTTAGCTGTGCGACAGCCAATGTGAGGAAAGCAACACTTGGAAGAGGCCCAGAAGGAGGCCAAGTTACAGGGAGTACAGTGCCATCTGACCAAATGAGAGTTTTCAAGAAAATCTGCTCTGTCCCACGTGGCCAAGAGGCATCAGAGAACAAGGGTGAGGGTCCTCCTTCGGGCTGGCAGGTCACATGCTGCATTCACACTGGAGGAAACTCTCAAACTCAGGAGACACACTTCACATTATATGGAAGAAGAAACAGGAATGTGCATGATGTTCTGATTATGGTGAGAGGCAGAGCAGGCATGCCTTCAAGAAGAAGATATGAAATTGAGGAAGAGAGAGAAGACAATAATTAAGAGGGCAAGGGTCCAAGGAGGGCCAGCCAGTGTGTCAGTGTGTCTCAGTGATTGAGCATTGACCCAGGAACCCAGAGATCAGGGAACATGCCTAGATTGTAGACTCTTTCATCACTGATGACTCTCTCTCTCTCTCTCTCTCTCTCTCTCTCTCTCTCTCTCTCCATATATATATATTTCTCTTTTTTCTCTCTATCAAAATCAATTTAAAATATTTTTAAAAGGATTCTGAGGAGGCATTAAGGATGGGCCCCAGAGTACAGGTTGAAGGGCATGCTTCAAAGAGGAACCTAGAAGGAGTCGGAGAGCCTATATGTCCAGCTCAATGGTTTATAGGTCCATCAGGAACCCTGTCATTAAAAGAGGATCCTAATAAACACTTGGAAAAAAGTTCAATATTAAAACTGTTTTCAAAGTTTCAGGAATTTTAAAAACAACAGTGCATGCTGGCAGAGTATGATATGTATTCTCTCATGAACTGCTATAAGAATGAACACTGGGAAGCATTTTGTTAAGCAATTCATAACACAAATCAAACTCCTTGATATCCAAATGCAAGACCAGAGTCCATTTATAGTTATAATGTGTATCTATATCCCTATATATGTGCAGAGAAAAAAACAGGGGAAAGAAATATACCAAGATATTAACATGCTTTTTTTTTAACAAGTGATTTGATTTGTTCCTTTGTACTTTCCTGCCTTTTTATATTTTTCCTACAACCGACACTTTATACTTTTATGATGAAAACAAGCTGGCCAATAAGAGACATTATTTACAGACTAGGAGGGAAGAAATCCCAGTTCCCTACAACCTTGACGTTTAGGATTACACACACCCAAAACCAGCTCTAATGTAAAATTTCCCTCTGCCTTGAATAGCAAGCCAGAGGAGACCTTTGTTCCCAGAATATGTGGGCTGATGTTAGCCTTGAACAATGGGGAGGGGAAAGAGATGTGGAAATAGGAATCATGGATCAGCCCTGGAATGTTCTTTCACACACAAGAAGAGGCGTATGTCCCACCAAATGAATGCAGTAACTGCCACAGCTTAATTCAACTGAGTTGGTCAGGCAGGAGGGGCACTACAGGTTGCTCACAGAAGCTGACTAGCTAGAGCACGGCGCACCTGTGTCTCTCACCTGCGTGAACTTGCAGGGGAGACACATTGGCTTAGATGCATCTGTGAGCCTCTGGAGCCAAATCTCACAGGTTTGACTCCTGGCTGAACCACATACTTATGTGTGAACTTGGACAAAATACTCTTTCAGTTTCTTCCCCAATAGAATGAAGATAATGGTATTTGCTACCTAAAATTTGTTAGAAGATGAACTGTGCTATATTTGCAAAGCACATATAGGTTTGCATGCCTGGCACACTGCAGAGTGTACACAAGTGTCTGCTCTTGTTATTCTTTGTTCCCATTGCCTGCATACTGATCTGGGATGATCTCAAATACAAATAGTGAATGTTAAGGGGCTCCTTTCTGAAATGGAGGCAACTTTCAATCTATTAGGGAGGCCCAGAAGAAGTAGGAATGATAAATTAGATTCTTGGGTGAAAATGATTAAGTTAAAGGCAATCCCACCCCAATGTCATCAATCTTCCTCACAGGCCTAGGAATTGTTCTGAAAATGTCAATTGATTTTTGTTGTTGTTGTTGTTGTTAATCTTTACCCAAGGATATTTTTCTTTTGATTTTTAGAGATAGTGGAAGTGGGAGGGGGAGAGATAGAGAGAGAAAAAACCATCGATGTGAAAGAGACACATCTATTGGTTGCCTCCCACACTCGCACCCAACCAGGGCCGGCAATCAAGCCTGCAACTAAGGTAGATGTCCCTGCACGAAATCAAACCCAGGACTTTTCAGTTCATGGGATGACACTCTATCCACTGAGACAAAGAGGCTAGGGCTCAGTCTATTTTTTAAAAGGCCAATTCAACTTTATTTTGCATTTAGTTAAAAAACAACCTAGAAAAGAAAAAAATAGCTTAAATAAAATAAAAAATGACTAAGAAGTGCTCTGAGTGTTTTAAAAATAGATATTTTAGAGGTGTTGTGCTTCACTCCCGGATCCATGATCCCACTGTGAGGAATGTATCCATAGGAATCAGGCTGATAAATTTACAGAGACATAGTATAAGGTTGTTTGATTTTCACGTTGCTTAGAATAAAGAAAACCTGGAACAACCTAATAAGCTATCAACAGTGGGTTGGGCTGAATAGATTATTATGGTTGAGGAGGTAGAATGCTATGCAGTCATGAAAGAAAGTGAATATTTTTCTACACCTATATGCTACCTGGCAAGGAAAGCTGTCCACAACACACTGCTGTACTGAAGGCAAAATGGCAGATAAATGATCACAGCATGTACTTTAAAGCATCCATATGTCCATGCATAATGTGCAGAGGACGCTCAGAAGAATGCTCATGTAAAGGTGGATAGTTATTGTCTCTGAGAGGTAGCATTTCAAGACATGTGTGTTTTCTTCTTTATGTCTCTATTTTTTTAATTGCTAGAATGAGCACATTTTACCATTGCAATAAAGCAAATGTGATTGGGTAAAAACATTTAGAACCTCATAATTACATGAATAAGTAATAACAGATATGATGACAAAATTGATATGCAAACGAAAAAGTCTACAAGGAAATACACAAATTTGAAATTAGCCTTGTTGAGTAATAGAGTTATGAACAGTTTCTTTTTCTCCTACAAGAAGAAATATGTTAGTGTTAGTGTTCCTGTTGCTATAACATCTTTTTAAATAATTAAAGAAGACAATAAGCAATAATGTACCAAATGATAAAAAGGCTTCAAAAGATCAAGAATCTGCTTTCAGGACAATTATTCAAGTGAAAGAGTAGAGTGGACTGGATTAACTGAAGACAACCTTAAGGCAGAGAAGAGCCTTGAGTAAATAGTATGGTACAACAGCTACAAAGACCACATGCTCCAGACAGATGACGAAGAGAGTCAGAGACCAGAACAGGCTGGCTCTGGGAGTACAGGCAAATGGAAGGAAGTCAGACAACTCCAAGACAACAGAAAGTCTTAACCTGTTTGGTGCCTAGAACTGCCACATATATGGCTGGTACTTGAGAACACACCAGTTCTGTTGCATAGTTATCAGGTTCATATCTTGCAGATAAGTAAGTAGTGAATTCCCAAGGAGTCTGTTATTTCTTTGGGATAGCAGAAGTTTCTGAGGATGAGGGGAGGCAGGAAGGAAAATAATGTTTGTCAACTGCCTACTGTGCTAAGCACTGTGGTCGGAAGTTTACATGAAATGAACCTTCACAACTACCCCTTAGTATGCCTGTTCACAATGGAAATAC
Source organism: Lasiurus cinereus (assembly GCA_011751065.1). Taxonomy (NCBI): domain Eukaryota; kingdom Metazoa; phylum Chordata; class Mammalia; order Chiroptera; family Vespertilionidae; genus Lasiurus; species Lasiurus cinereus. The sequence goes on along the minus strand of JAAGEH010000069.1, from coordinate 259,478 downwards.
ATTCAGAGTGGTTCTTGAACTTGCCTAGCACTCAGCTTGTAAGTAGCAGAACAATTTATGTATATTTATGAGCATCCTGAAAAAAGAATATAGACAAATGAGAGATGATCACATTGGACAGAGTTCATTAGTCCTTTCATGATGACCTGTTAGTTTTTAAAATATTATTATAACAGTATTAAAATAATTTCTTTGGACTATGAGTTAAAAAGGAATTAGTTTGATGAATTCCTAGCTGTTCCCCCACCCCAGATCCACTAATGTGATCTAAAACCCAGGTTAACAAAGTTAAGAATGAGGATTAAAAGTCTCAAAAGGTGATTGTTTGTTATACTTTTAAAGTAACTTTTAAAAAGATAAAATAACAAAAGGAAGATTTTAAAGTATAGTATAGGAAGATCTGGAAATACCAAAAACCAATCATTAAACTCTAAGCATTATGTGTGTGTGTGTAGTGTTTTTTTTGTTTGTTTGTTTTGTTTTGTTTTTGTTTTTGTTTTTTACAAAGAAGAGAATGAAAATATGTGGACAGTTCCCTAAGAAGTAGCCAAAGGCCAGGGATCTTGGGTCAGATGGCCCAGCCATGGCAGAGTTGATGCCCCTGCCAACAGAGCAGGAGACATCTGGATATCAGTGTTTCCATAGGAAAGAGAATTCTCAAAGTGGAGTTTCTAGAGGAGCTCATTTTGCCAAAAGCTGCACTGGTGAGTCCCAGGCATGTTTACCGGGGCTGACAGGGCAGACGAACAAGCAGACCAGGGTTTGGCAAGCCCAGCATCCCACAAGCAATTGAGCTCTTCTCAGCCTCTGTACCCCCAAAAGCAAAAAGAAAAACTGAACAAACCAGTCTCCAACAGAAAAGACTAAGGCTGATGCTTCAAGGTTGATACCAGTTAACATATTTACACTTCGCAGGCAAATTTTGACATCAATTCTTAATGCAGTTGACAACACAATTTTATATAATGGTGACAATAAAGACTAAAGAGGTTTATGCTCTGACTTACTCTCATATCTGTGAAAGAAAGGGCTGATCCCTTTAAGCTGCTTCTCTGCCTCAGGTGTATAAATAATGTTTATTAAATAAGCCTATGATTAATTAATCTATGACAAAAGAGATGAGAACATACAATGAGGAAAAGACAGTCTCTTCCATAAATGTATTGGGAAAACTGGATATTCACATGCAAAATGATGAAATTGGACTACTCTCTTAAAATGCATAAATGCTTTGAGGCACAGAACAGGTCTCAAAGGTGTGATGAATGATTAAATGGTGGGTGGAGATGAGAAAGTTACAGAAGGATGTTCTATGGGTTCTGTCTTCTTCCAAGCTGGGCAATTTGTGAGAAGTTTGAGGCTATGGGAGCCAGTTCAAGGCAGGGAGGATGATGCATTCCCTCTATAAGATTTGAGGGATGCCTGGCCAGCATGGCTCAGTAGTTGAGCATCGACCTATGAACCAGTAGGTCATGGTTCCATTCCCGGTCAGGGCACATGCCTAGGTTGTGGGCTCGATCCCCATTGTGGGGTGTGCAGGAGGCAGCCAATCAATGATTCTCTCACCATTGATGTTTCCATTACATTATTCCTCACCCTTCCTCTCTTAAATCAATAAAATATATATTTTTTAAAAGTTGAGGGAGCCTTTTGATAATATTTTTGTGATACTTTTACATATGATACAGAGAGAAATATGAATCCCAGCTTACCTCTGAACAGACTGAACAGACTTCCAGGAGCCCATCAACGTTTGCTCTCTTCTTCTGGGTCATTCTTTGAGGGGAAGAGCAGAGTCCTGGGAAGGTAGTGCTTGGGAAAAGGAAGAAGCCATTAGACACTTTGGCCCTGCCTGAAGCAATCACACTCCTAAGCTAAAAAATATCCACATTGATGGGGTACTCCTTACCTGTGAAATAGCACTGTCAGATTTTCTACCTGCCTCACAGACACCTGAGTCAAAATTAGATAAGAAACATAGCAGTGCTTTGCTAAGTGAAAACCTGGATGAAAGGAATGATCGAACCCCTGGATGGAAAAAATATTGGCAAGACAAGGTTTCCAATCAGGCATCAGGTGACATCTGAGCTACTCCTCTATACCCAGCCCCATGAAGAGAGAATACTATGGCTGGGCTGTCCAGTAAGGCAGCCATGGAGCCACTGTGGAAATGAGCACTTGAAATGTGAGTCTGAGTTGAGATGTATACAGGTCATATACACATCGGATGTTTAAGAGTTTAAAAAAAAACACAAAATACTAGTATATCATCGATAACTTCTTATATTGATCACACGTTGAACTGATAATACTTTTACATATGTTGGATTAAATAAAACGCATCGTTGAAGTTAATTTTGCCAGTTTCTTTTTAATTGTAAATGTGGTTATTAGAAGATTTAAAAAGCATACGTGTAGTTCGCATTATGTTTCTATTGGACAGTGCTGCCTCTGGAAGAAATGCTGCCTGGTACTCCACCTTGTGTTCTCTTGACATCTCCAAAGCAAAGGATATCTTATTTCCCCCAACCATCCAGCCTGGCAGTCCTCTGCCCAGTGCAAAGGTTTCCTCCTCCCTCTAACTAGGAAAAGGCTGACCTGCTCCTACTTCCATCACTGCCTCAGGGACATCAGGGTACTTGCCATGCATGCCTTCGGAGAGCGTAGTCCCTCCCTATCCCATTCCCCCCCCTCCGCCCCCGCAGCTTACCTTCAGAGCCCAGCCCAACCTTACCACCTTATTGATCTCCTCCAGCAGTCACAGGCGCCAAAGCCAGGCCATCACCATGGCAACTCAGCCTGACCAGCAGCCTGATACTGGACAGCAAGAAGAGGGCAAACCTCAGGCCTTTCCTTAGATGGCTCTGGAAGGATGCCAAGCCTGCCACCTGCCCGCTTAGCGCCTGCACCCTGCGCTATGCCCACCACCCACATCTCCACTCCAGCTTTCCAATCTTCTCCCCAGCCCAGGTTGCAGGGTCCTGCAGATTCCTGGTCTGGCACTTCTCTGAAGGGGGTGTTAGCCACCATTGCCCACTGAGGACACGCAGAGGCCCTAGAGTCCTCCCAAAGGATCCTGGGAGTTGTAGTTCATGGCCCAGGTGCAGGCGTGGTCTAGATAGGCGTCACCCCTCCATGGGTGATGGCAAGGAGGCAGAAGGGGCAGAGTGGGCTGCAAGAACTTTAAGGACCACAGTTAATGAACTGTGCCTATCCACGCAGCTGCAGCTCCCGTTGGCCAAGCTGCCTGCTAACACACCTGCAGCCATGTGTGTCAAGGCGGGCATGGGGGCAGTTTGGGTCCTAGACCGACACGTGGTCGTGGTGTTCCTGCGGACTTCAGGGGGCACAATGAGAATTATGAAGGTTAATTCCCACTATAACTCAAGGTGGAGTGCTTTCTGTGGGTCAGGCACTGCGCTAGGCACCTGAGAGCAGGGAACTCAAGCACAGTCCCTGCCGTGGGTGAGTTTAGCAATGACACTGCATTGGATCAAGTTGCAAGGATGCATGCACGGAGCTACTGAGAATGGTAGCAGCTAATCACTAGTCCACAGTAAAGGAAAAGAGTGGAGCCCGACAGGGAACCTTCAACTAGGGCAATGCCTGAAATACCCAATCCTCAACCTCTGCAGAGCCTGATTCAGTTCTGGGTCTATAGATAAAGTGCACGGACCAGACAGAGCCCTGCTGTAAGGAACAATATCACTTAGCCAGGCAAAAGTGAATGGCTAATACTAGTTACACCAACCATCTCCCTTAACACCCCAAACAGGATCCAATCCCAAACAAAATTCTAATCATTCCATTTTAAAATATCTTTCAAATTCCTTTACTTCTCTCCACTTCCAATATTCCCAACACTAAGAGGACCGATGCATGAAATTCATGCAAGAGTAGGTATTCCTTGCCCGGCTGCCAGCACTGGCTTCCCTCTGGCACCCGGGACCCCGGTTTCATCCAAAACGTCATCCAGAAGGATGTCCAGAAGGACGTCTGGTCAAATTAGCATATTATGCTTTTATTATTTTAGATAGTTCAAGCCAGTAGCCTACAATAATGGAGTTTGCATGCCTCTGGGAATGGACAAGGATTAGGTGGTCAAGGTCACGTTTAATTTCTAGGTGTTTCCTATCCAGGTGCTTGAGATCTGACAGCTTGTGTGGCTGGGGAGTAGCCTACCCACAGGAGGTGTGAATGTGGTTGGCAGACCACTGGGACCCCTGCCTGAACAGCAGTCACTCCCTCCCTCCTTCCTGAGACCCAACTGAAAGAGCAAAACCCACAGCCCACTACCCACAGGGAAATGCCCAAGAGGTTAGGCTCCAAGTGGAGAAAGCAGTTTCTCCAGACACAGGACTTGCAGCTCACAAAAAGGGAAACGCCGTAGCCAAGCTGGATACTAGGTCACCAGGGCAATGAATCGCTTTGGCCCACACTGCATCCTCAGTGGCAGACATCTGCAGCCCTCAGCCCCCAAGTGAGGTGTGGGCAGCATCCTGCGTGGTGTGTGTGAGCGCGCATGTGTGCATGTAGCCTCTACTCCACGGAATAACACCAGATGCACCTCTAGACGAGGTGTCCCATGCCTAGCCTTGAGCCAGGACCAGTCCCAAGTGGGAAGAGGGAAAGGGAGGGGGAGGGGAAGAACAGGTGAAGAAACCCCTGAGGCTTCCCACCTCTGGCCAGAACGCACCTGTGGGGGCGCACCTTGGGCCCCTCCAGCATTCTCTGGCAGCCATCCCTAGTGTGTGGACCCCACCTTATGCTAGCGCCCCAATGACATGTTCCAGGAAGGGTGGGAGACAGGGCTGGAAACCAGGGGCTACCACCTGTGCCCGCTCCCCCTAGGAGGCGGGGGAAGTAGCAGGTGACGTCAACCGAGGTCCCCGGGAGCCCGAAGCGGTGGCAACCGCCCTGCCGCGTGACCCGCGCTCGCCAATGGCTTGGCGGTCTCCGGGGCAACGGAGGGTCCATGCTCCGTAGCTACTGCGCCCCCGCCCCTAGTCCGCACTGCAGAGAGCGGTGGCGAGCAAGCGCCAGAGCGCTGGCCCACGTGCGGTGCTGAGACTGGAACAGGGAAAGGAAGAGGGAGAGACAGCAACAGAGCCAGAGAAAGAGGGGCGTCGGACCACCATTCCCGCTGCGCGTCGCCCCGCGTCCCTCTTTCTGGGACTGACATCAGAAGGGACCCCACCCCAGGAGAAGGTACCAGACTCGAAGAAGGCGCGCGGGGACACTGGAGACGCCGCCGACCCCCACCCGCTCCGGTGGGATTTCGGCAGCCTGCCAGGGCGGGGAGCGGTGTGGGGAGGAGGCTGTGGCCCCCTTGGGCCTTTGGAGGGTGGGGGTCCAGCCTGGGCTGCAGAGGCGCTGCAGGGGGAGGAGGGGCAGCAGCAAGGGGGTGGGAGGGGGGTTTCAGCATTAACCTGGCTCTCGCCTTGTTCGTATTCACAGGCGGTGGAGACCTGGGCTGTCTGCTGTCGCCCTGGGAGTTGGCCCAAATTTCTGTGCCATCACGCACTGATCATTCCCCCCTTAAGTTAGACCCTGAGATCGGGGCCATGCCATTGAGCCTGTTGCAGGACTGGTGCAGGGGGGAACATCTGGACACCCAGCGGTCTATGCTCATCCTGGGGGTTCCTGAGGACTGTGATGAGGATGAGTTTGAGGAGACTCTTCAGGAGGCTCTCGGGCACCTGGGCAGGTACAGGGTCATCGGCAGGATGTTCAGGAGGGAGGAGAATGCCCAAGCGTGTCTCCTGGAGCTTGCCCAAGATATTGACTATGCTTTGATCCCCAAGGAAATCCCAGGGAAGGGGGGACCTTGGGGGGTGGTGGTAAAACCTCGGAACTCGGACGGTGAATTTCTCAATAGACTGAACCACTTCTTAGAGGAGGAGAGGCGGACAGTATCGGACATGAACAGAGTCCTTGGATCAGACATCGTGGCTCCCAGAGTGACCATATCCCCTGATTTCTGGATTTGGGCCCAGAGCCTGGGAGCAGTGGTACAGCCTCTGCTAGAACAGATGTTATACCGGGAGCTCAGGGTGTTCTCTGGGAACACCGTATCTATCCCAGGGGCACTGGCCTTTGAGGCCTGGCTGGAGCACACCACCGAGGTGCTCCAAATGTGGCAAGTGCCTGAGGGGGAGAAGAGGCGGAGGTTGATAGAATGCTTGCGGGGGCCTGCTCTCCAGGTGGTCAGCGGGCTCCGAGCCCACAACACGGCCATAACTGTGAAGGAGTGCCTGGAAGCACTGCAACAGGTGTTTGGGCCCGTGGAGAGCCGCAAAATTGCCCATGTGAAGTTTTGTAAGGCCTATCAGGAGGCAGGAGAGAAAGTGTCCAGTTTTGTGGTCCGGTTGGAACCCCTGCTCCAAAAAGCCATCGAAAAAAATGCGGTGTCCCGGAGGAATGTGAATCAGACACGCCTGAAACAAGTCTTAAGTGGGGCAAACCTTCCTGAGAAACTGCGAGACAGGCTTAAGCTGATGAGACAGCGGAGGAAGCCGCCTGGTTTCTTGGCCCTGGTGAAGCTACTGCGTGAGGAGGAGGAGTGGGAAGCCACCATGGGCCCTCTGAGGGAGTGTCTGGATGGGTTGGAAGCAGGCTTCAGGTCCCCTGCCAGGGACGGTGGTTTCCCAGCAGTGTCTTTTCCTGGCCCTGGCAACATTCTGCAGGCCAGGCCTTCCCAGAGTTCCCGGCGCAGGAGGGGCAGGGGCCGAAGGGGAGGTGTGCAAAAGGCTGACTCTGGAAGTTTAGGAAAATGGAAACACCACACATTCTGCTATAGTTGTGGAGAAAACGGCCACATCAGGGCAGAATGTAGCAACGCTCCCAACCGCCGCTTGGTGAGGCAGATGAGACAGGCTGCCATAGAGTCGGGAAACGGCGACCGGGCTTGGGACAAGAGCCATCCCAAGTCCAAGGCCAGATAGGCTCAGGAAGACAGGGCAGCTCTTCTTCCTGCAGGCAGAGGAGACTGAGGAGATCTTGGAAGAAAAGGAAGGGGCATTCCACGCAAATAGCGGAGGACTTGAGTGGGGCAGAGGGGCAGGGCAGTGAGAACCAGGCTAAGCCCCCTCATCCTCCAGCAGCTGAAAGGGACCCCACCCATGAGGCCAAACTCCCTTCAGGGAGAGACAAGCACAGGGCCCTGAAGAGGTACCAGCGACACAAGCAGGCAGCCACCACACCCAGCACATGCGGTGCTCCAGCCATAAGCCAAGACCCCACCATGGCAGAGGCTGAAAGAGTTTCAGCTGAGGACTTTGGTGTGAGCCCCAATATCTAGCCTCCTACAAACACCCACCCTGTGGACTCAGAGCTAAGAATGCCAACAGGCCCTGGGCCCCCTGGGGCCCAGAACCTTCCCGGGGGCCACCCCTGCCAGAAGAAGCCAGCACTTGTGATGAGGAAGAGCTGTGTGGTGGAAATGGGGCGACCCCCCCGGAAGGGAGGCCGCAGAGTCCAGCCCGTCTTCAGGATTATCTACACTGCTCTAAGGAAGCCCCACGAAGGCACCACCCTTGAGCCCCTGCGCAAGTGAGACCAGGACAGCCCGTCCCCAGCCTGCAAGCATTTCCTCCCCCTGCAGCCTGGAAAGGCTGTGGGGGGCAGGAGGGCAAAGACTGGGGGGAGGGCCCCAGGGGAGAGCCTGGGCTCAGCCTGCAGGGGGGTGGGGACTTGGGCTAGCATCACAGCTGCTTTGGGGGGGAGGGAAGGGGATGGGAATTTGTTCTAGAGCAGGAGGAGAAGTGGGGAGCATGAGGAGAGGAGAAGGAGGGGGAGGAGGAAAACTAGGAAGATGAAGAGGAGGAAAAGGTCATCGGAAGAGGAGGAGGAAGAGGAAGATAACAGGAGGTGAGCAGGAGAGGAGGAGGAGGATAACCAGGAGGTGAGCAGGAGAGGAAAAGGAGGAGGAGAACAGGTGAGCAGGAGAGGAGGAGGAGGATGATAACAGGAGGTGAGCAGAGGAGGAGGAGACCAGGAGAGGAGGAGGAGGATGATAACAGGAGGTGAGCAGGAGAGGAAAAGGAGGAGGAGAACAGGTGAGGAGGAGGAGGAGGAGAACAAGGAGGTGAGCAGGAGAGGAGGAGGAGGGGGTTATTGGGAGGGGCAGTGTTTTGTTGTTTGTTTATGCAGGGCCACTGGAGGTTTGGAGTGCGCAGGCAGGAGAACGGGAACTGGCCTGGCGAACCACCACTCAGCGGCCATCAATGCCAAGGCCAGCCTCAGCCCCAGCCCCAGCCCCAAACCCTGCTACCTTGGGCAGCCTGCCTCAGAGCATCCCTGAGCAGCCTTCCCAGGCCTAGAGGGGGTGGGGGAGGGCACCTAAAGACATCTGCCACCGGAACAGACCTGGGAAATGTTAGGGGCCATCTCAAGGATGCCAGTTGTGGGGACCTCAATTCTTCATCCCTTGGGACAGGCTGCTCCCTGTATAGGGAGGCCCCCACCCATTTCTCTGTAAGCCCCATGGTGACCCACATGTCAGATAATCACCTCTCCCCACACATACAGACATGGTAGTCATGGTTCCTGTGCAGAATTGCCAGGTGTGTGTGAACCCAGGTGAGTGTCCTGGCCTACCCCCCGGGGCAGCCACCTCTCAGTCCCAGCACGTGCTGTGAGCCCCACTGCCAGCCAGGGCTCTGCCCCTCTCATCCAGTGTCGTGAGCTCAGCCTCTGCTTTCTCGATGTAGATTTGGCCAACTGCTGCTTGTGCTTGTGGAGATGTGTGTGTTCTTCTATGAGCAGTTCCCCACCAACACCCTACCCCGTAGACTCAAGAGACTCCAGGAAAGATGATCGAAGGCATGGTCGGCACTCACAAGTGACCTTGGGAAGAAAGACTGGACGAGGACAGAAAGCAGCTGCTGGAGACTCTACAGAGTCTGTGCTCTAATATATCACCCTGTTGTTCTTTGTGACTCAGTTTCTTAGGTTTGATGGAGTGTCCCCTGCTGTGTTTTCCAGTGTTCTATGTCTGTCCTGTGCAGGCCACAGGGCAGGCCAGGCCCTAGCATATTGTCCAGAGGGGGAGGGAGTCCTGCAGTGAGTGGACATCACTAGCACCCACAGTCTACAAAGGTCAATCTTCTGTGTTGTTATTCTCTTTCTTCAGTGGATTCAGTAAATGTTTCTCTTCAATAAAGTTCATTGAATCTTTCAGCTCAGTCTTGCCTCTGTTTTGGACAATTGGAGGAAGGGTCTTCTGGGGGTGGAGGGTTAATAGTGGCTTGGTCAACACTGGTATATGTTCTGGGCAAGGTCCATGAGGACTGTTAAGTGTCCTAATTGCAAGAGGCAGTGGTCAACATCCAGGGAACAATGACATCAATCAGGGCAAAGGAACAGGGCTAGGCAGGCTGGGTGGTACCCATCAATAGGATGCTGATGAGAGTGGACAGCGGATTCCTAGGACACTCAGGGAACTCTCCAGGATAAGGCAGGGCAAGGGACAGCTGGCAGTCCCAGGATTCCCCACTGTCTTGGGGATCAAAGTATTCAGACCTGGAGTATCAAAACCAGGCCAGCCTGTGTGAAAGTATGTAAATGTAAGTGTGTGAAAGTCTGTATGAATGAGTTTGTGAATGTGTGTCAGTGAATGTGTGTGAATACATGAGTATGTAAGGTTGTGTGAATGTGTTAATGATGAGTATAAATGTGTTAATGAGTGTGTTGAATATGAACATTTATATGTATTAGTTTGTATGTTCATGTGTGTGTGACTGTGAGTATGTGTGTGAATGTATGTTTACATGTATTAGTATCAGCGGATATGTGTCAGTGAATGCATGTGTGCATGAATGTGTACATGGATGAATACATGTAGCGTGTGAGTATGTATGTGTTTGTGTGCAAGGCAATGTGTGAGTGATTGTATTGTAAGTGTATGTGCATTAGTATGTATAAATGCATATTTGTGTCAATGAGTGTGTGAGTGTGTGAATATGTAAATATGTGTGACTGTGTGTCAGTAAATACTCATGTGTGTGAGAGATATTTGTATCAATTACAGTGTTCCTATTCTCCTGTATTTTTTAGTTCTAGAATTTCTAGTTGTTGTTTTTTATTGTTGTGGGGCAACTCGCAAGAGACAACCACCAGAGACAGAGATAAAAATTTATGAGCCTTTATTAAGCTGGCCAGCGACTACAATTGCAGCACTTCACCACTGCAAAGGCCGAACTTCAGTGCAGACCACAGGTGTTACAGCAAATTTATACTCAGAAACCACAAGAGGGAGTTAGGACTCTTACAAGGACAATCCAAAGGTTACAAAAGTTATTTCAGCCGTTTCCAAGAAACTCAGGGCACAGGTGCAATGCCTGGGCACACTTAGCTGGAGAGT